>JARKHS020026869.1:30000-110000 GCA_030143305.2 Amblyomma americanum
AATTGCCGAGAACGTCTCAGCATGTTCGCATTGTAACAGTTGTCGTCAGTCGGCATTGAACGCCAGGCCTCTGATGATGGCTGCTGTGCAAATCAATGAAAGGGAGGGGTACACCTTATCCACGGGCAGCTATATAATATTAAAGAGGCAAGAGAGAGCCGCCATGATAACGATCCTGTTCTTTGGAGATGCTCTTTGTACTATTTGCCTCACAATACACAATGGTAGTGAAAGAGAAATACAAGCATAAAGTGACAATGCTTTATCAGCGTGTAAATTCTCTTGGCTTTAACATCTTCCCTTCAAATCTTTGAAAAGAAAAAAAATAGGGTTGTTTACTTCGGCTCTTTCCGGAGCTGGTTATTTTGAGTTGAAAATGGCACCTTCGTGCTTCAACATTCTGGACTTCACGGAAATCCTTTACACAAAAACCGTGCATCCTGCACACTGCAATAACATTATGCCACACTGGGAACCCTGTGGCTGAGTTAATTTCTTTTTAGTGTCTTGGGCTAACAATTCTAATCAAGGCTTTTGCATTCGAATGCAGCCGAAATGCGAACAAAACCGTGCTTGAAGGTTGAAAATAATAAATATTTCTAAAGTAGGGCATTCTTAAATGTTGAGGGGCAGCTTTAACCCCTGTATAACCTAACGGCTATCGCAGTTTTTTTGTTTGTTTTTGATGAGAAAGGCAGACGTGATCAACAAATCCATAAGCACGACTCCTCATGGAATGAAAATCCCTTTTTAGATGTCAACATATAAAAGCTAGAAGCAAAAGACCTGCATAGGAAGACAAACGAAGTGGCCAGCCGGCCGCGGCGGAGGTGTAACACCGACCCCAATCTTGAGAGTTCAGAACGCCCTTTTCAAAGAGGTTTAATTAGGGTTTAGATACACTCCAAAAAACGAACAACTTAACATTGAGCCTGAAGGCTGGGAAAGCAAGCGTCAAAGAAGAAAGGAAAAAGAAACGACACAATGGCGCCGATTTGCGGGAGAGAAGTAAGAGACAGAGTCGCTAAAGGTGCCGCGGCTGAAAGGAGGCAATAACAAAGAACTGTGAGGCCCGTGAACGCGGGGAAGAGAACGTGCTTCGAAACTTGGACTTCTGCGACGAACACCGCAAGGGGCGCTTTTACCTGGGCCTGTGCAGTTCGACCATGTGTGGGGTCTCTCATATACAGGCAGAGAGTGGGTATAGCGGATGTGGGGGAGGCAATTCCAGGAGGCCAAACTCTTCGCCAGACTTCATTATTCCCAAGTGTTTTCCGGGGTCGAGCAGAGGTGGTTCTGGTGGACTGCAGCACGCCAAAAATTGAATGATATTGCTGCCATTTTTTTTTTGAAGAGTGACCCTTATCGAAACCGTTCTTTTTTCTTTCTAGCTTCTTTCTATTCTCTCCTCATCTCCCACTCTGTATCAATATCTCACCCTCGACATCACGCCGGCTTGTGCTGTCGCTCTCCCCTGCACTTCTTCGCGTGTACCGTTTGGCTCTCCTTTCCCCTTTGAGGAGGCCGTCTTTCTCTTGAAAGGCTCAGCCGGGGCAAAGACGTTCCCCGTTTTCCGCCGTCACAGGTGTTTCCTTCCAAATGCCGATTACGTGCTTCTGATCGCTGCACACACTTCCGTTCTCCTTTTTTTTTTCCTGAGACGCTTTAATTTCTCCCGGCACAGAATTCTAGGCCAAAACAGACGTCGCACTGACGCGGAAATCTGGACGAAATTCTGCGGCATGTTTCATTTCTTACTGCTGTTCGCCGAAGAAATACATTTTCTCTTGAGGGTGCTCAGAGCCGGAGCAGGAGAAATTTCCTTCGAGAAAAGTGCCACAAATAGCGCTCTCTGGATGCAATATGTTTTTACTTTGCTAATCCGGCTGTGTTTGCTGCGTTTCCGATGCCCCGGCTCTCTTTCGGTGCCACGGAAGCAAGGTAACTCTGACGCGTATCACCAGGCTGGAACACTATGGTAATGCCATCCTTCTGAGAGGGAGGGGGGGGAGGGGGTCACATCTCATTTTAAGCGAAAACTGAAGGCTGAGTAACTTGCAAGTTGTTGCCTCGATAACCTTAGCGTCATTTCGAAGGCGCTACACGACTGTATAGGAGCGTGGGCCTATCAATTATTACTGTTCTTTGTATGGTGCATGCAAACGAACTACAGATGTGTCGCTTTCTTCTCAGTTCATCGAACACTATGAAGCTCGAGTCCAGTAGCAATGAGGCAAGATTATGAGAGTGGAGAAAAATAGCTGCTCATGTCTGCGCAGCAAATAGTCCCGAAGAAATTCCTGCATGTCTCAGAAAGGTCTGAAGCTAATTTAAAGCTCCCGCAAAAGAAAAAAATGAAGGAGTGAAATTCTTAACGCTCAGTTCGAAAAGGACGCCGTGCTGCCGGGTCGTGATTTAGTATACGGACAGTGATCACCAGAGAATGTGTTGTTTTTGTCCCAATTCATTCCATTTAGTGATAACTTAAGCAATTTACAATCGCTGTGGGACCGCTATAGTTAAAGGGCACGAAAAGCACCCCCCTAACAGGAAATTACTCTTCAGGTTCAAATAAAATGTTTGAGTTTGAAAGATTTTTGGTTCCTTTCTTTCAATACATCAACAATCCTCTCATCTGTCGTCTATCATATAAAATGAAGAACTAAAATCTACGGTCAAGTACTTCTAATTTAATATTTGTGCCCTTGTATTTTGATAACTAAGGCCACTTTTTTACGGATCATTTACGCTAGGTTTTGTTAAGACATAATATTGCTGTTTGCTACACAAAAAAAAAGAAATAAGAAAAAGTCTGAGCCTTTTTTGTGAACTTCATCCATATCTATGATTATCCATCACCACGCTTCATTTCATGTAAACTTCACCCTCAATTCTGAATGATCATCATCCCGGGAACCCTCAGCATTCCTGCTGTCGCATCTTATTTTGCTTCTTTTGGCGAGACGCTTTCTAATTCAGTCAGCAATGTCCTTTCGCCAAACCCGAAGCAGGCACTTCTAACTTTCTCAAAGAACCATGCCCCATCATTCGACACTCACTTCCTATTCTGGGTCGCACCTGTGCAGCCACATATTGCATTATAACTGACGGTTCCATCATAGTTGGCCTCCGGCGCTACCGAGTGTCTTCTTCATAACGTAAGATAATACAGGATAACGTCGAGGATTTGCTGAATAGTAACATCATTCGCCCTTATTCTAGTCCCTGGTCATCGCCTGTTGTTCTGGTGAAGAAAAAAGACCGCTGTGGCAGATTTTGCGCTGATTTCCGTGCTCTGAATAAGATAACTCGAAAGGATGTATATCGCTTGCCAGGCATTGACGGCGCCCTTGACTATCTTCACGGTGCCAAATTTTTCTCAAGTTTAGACCTCTGATCCAGTTATTGGCAAATATCAATGCATGATGCTACGACACAGACTGACAAAGCGCAACGGAACTACTCGTCCTAGTTCCGTTGCGCTTTGTCAGTCTGTGTCGTAGCAGTATGAATCAACTAGCCCACACCAAGGTCCTCTTATCAATGCATGAGGAAACTAAAGAAAAGAAAGCTTTCGCCACTCTCGATAAGTTGTACGTGTTTACTGGAATGCCATTCGGCTTCTGCAACGCTCCCGCAACTTTCGACCATTTTATTGACACCGTTCTGAGAGGCTTCAAATGAAAAACTTACTTATGCTACCTGGACGATACAGCAATATTTTACTGAACGTTTTCAGAACACCTACACCATCTCGAAGAAGTTTTAATTGCCATATGCAGCGCCGGCCTCCAGCTCATTACTAAGGAATGTTGGTTTGCCTCATAATCCATCAAAGTCCTTCGGAATATCGTCAGCAGAGATGGCATTAGGCCTGCTCCCGACAAAATTTCTGCTTTTGTGCAACTTCCACGGCCATCCTGCCTCAAAGATTGCGTAGTTCCCTCGGACTAGCTTCTTATTTTTGCCGATTCCTCCGCAATTTAGCTTTCATTGCGTCATCTCTACATCGGCTGCTTTTTACCGGCGCCCATTTCGGCTGGACTCCCGACTGTGAGATTGCCTTCCAGAAGCTGAAGCGAATCCTGACATCACATTCAGTTCTATGCCATTTTTATGAGTCTTTGCCAACCATTTTGCCCACTGGTGCTAGTGGCCCCGCCATTGGCGCCGTGCATCTACAACCAAAGGATTCATTCAGCGAAAGAGTTATCGCTTACGCCAGCCGCTCGCTGTATCCGGCTGAGCAGAACTACCCTATAACAGAACAAGAGCGCCTTACAGTTGTTTGGGCTGTTCAAAAATTTCGCCCTTACCTTTAAAGCCGGCATTTCGTGGTAGTCACTGATCACCATGCTTTCTGCTGGCTCTCATCTCTGAAAAATTTAACTGGCCAGCTCGGGCGCTGAATACTGCGACTTCAAGAATTTAAATTCCCAATAAGTTACAAATCTGGCACGAAGCACCTCGATGCCGATGCCCTCTCTCGGTGCCTCCTTGTCTCCCCGCCACCTAGTAATTCGCTGAGTACTTCCTTGCCCGCACGGGCAAATAACTTGCCCATCCAGCGTGTGAATACCGCGTCGTTTGCTGCCATTTCCGACATCCAGCACGATCTTGCTTCCGCCCAGAAATCTCGTACTGTCGTGCACTGATAGATTGAATCAACGGTACTTCGCTACCCCTGAATTCTCGATAGCGACGTCAACTAACCAATTTTAAAATGAAGGGTGGACTGCTTTAGTGGCATAACCACAACTTTTTCTGCAAACCGTCGTGCCAGTTGTTCCCCGTTCTCTTCACCGTCAGATCTTGCACGTCTTCCACAACGATCCCACTGCTGGTCATCTTGGCTACCATATGACTTGCAACATAATCAAGAGCCCGGTCTCTCCATGAGTGTTGCCAAGAACGCTGCCTCTTGTGTGCCATGCCAGCGCCGTTAATGGTCTCGATGTCACCTTTAGAGGGCCTGCTTCCACCTCTTCCCTGCCCTTTTACACCTTTAGAGGTAGTAGGCGTTGACCGCGGCGTGCATTCGCTGAATCGTAAAACCAGTGGACCACCTCACCCGGTATGCCGATATCGGAGCTATACCGCTTGGTTCCGCTACGGAGATAGCAAGGTTTCACCTGCGAGACATCATTCTTCCCCACGGAGCTCCTCGCATTCTCCTGTCCGATCGCTGCAAGTCTTTCATCAGTACAATTGGTCCAATTTCTTCGTGCCACCAACACCGTTCACAAGACAACCTCCGCCTACCACTCGCAAACGAATGGGCTAACCGAACACTTTCATCGCACCTTGTACGATATGCTATCCACGTACACTGACCCTCATCACAATAACTGGGATTGCTTGCTTCCCTTTGTCGCCTTTTCATACAACCCTGTAGTTAAACGCACGATTTGCTTCTCTCCGTTTTTCCTGGTCTGTGGTTGGTCCCGTACATCCATCCTGGAAACATCCTTCTTCTCTGCATCTGTTCTCTCTGACCCACCCTTATGAAAAATTCACTTCACGTATTGCCCACAGTTGCGAACTTGCCAGACTCAACACAGAGGCTGCCCAGACTACGCGGAAAACCAGTTACGACTTCGCTCACCGTGTGGTGTCACTCAAACCCGGTGACGAAGTCTTGCTCTGGACGCCTACCCGCACGCCAGGCTTGTCCGACAAACTTCTCAGTCGCTCCATCGGCCCATGCACGGTGCTCGAACAAACTTCATCAGTGAACTATCGCGTAGCCCTAGCGTCTCCTGTCAACAACCGTCGCTGTCGTGAAACTGAGATTGTGCACCTGTCTCGGCTCAGGCCGTTCACCCGCTGTTCTTCTTCCCTTTAATTCCTGCGACCAGAATGGCCACTTTGTTCGA
This sequence comes from Amblyomma americanum, assembly GCA_030143305.2. NCBI lineage: Eukaryota > Metazoa > Arthropoda > Arachnida > Ixodida > Ixodidae > Amblyomma > Amblyomma americanum. The sequence goes on from JARKHS020026869.1 coordinate 35,877, forward strand.
GGAAGGGGAGAGGGAGTTTGAGCACTTTTTGTGAACTTCATCCACATCTGTGATTTTCCGTCATCACCCTTCGCTTCACGTGAACTTCATCCTACTTTGTGAATGATAATCATCAACGCTCGCTCAGTGTGTTCTATCTTCGACTGCATTATTGACAGTGCCAATAAAACTTGGTCTCCAAACTTAATAAAGGAGCAGAAAGACGAATAAAAAAAAACGAAAACAGGAAAGCTCGTATACGAGAGATGAAACGCCTCCTTTTTGTTTATCTCTATTTCTTGGTTTATGTGCGCATTATCGTGTTTTAATGACCTTGTGAGCAAAGAGAAAAAATTTAGTCCGACTCTCTGCGTCATTCCAGGTTTCAGTATAGTTTTCTGATGCGCACATACCATGACAAGACAAATTGCATGAACACTTCTAGCTAGGACGGGTGCTACTGTACGAACCGAATCAATATGAAGGTCGCCCTATTGCAATCGGTGCTCGCACTCCTATAAGTCATTGAGGGTGCGACGGATATTCTTATCAAATCAGTGCACAGAACAGAAAAGAATCAAGTGGACGGCTAAGCTCTGGACTCACTGGCGCCGTACTGGAGCAGTGAAGTGCAGCAGAGCATTTTACAAGACGCTGCTTATTCTAAACTCACCATCCTCACAACGATGCCCATGGATCGCCAGGCTGTCTTGACTGCATATTTAATGCAGCGAGTTAGCCAGGAAATACTCTGTGATGCAACAAGCTTTTAGAGCTGGGCGCCTGCATTTCCGTACCGTGATGCAGCCTCCACTTCAGTGTGAGCCAGCTGTGAGACAGAATGTAGACTTGTCGAGTGCATAATGGTGGTTCAACAGGAGAGCTCCTCAGTCAGCTCTGAACTGCGGCTTCTGTTTTATTACAAAACTGAGCCACAACCTGTTTGGCGTCATCAGTTGTACTTGAAAGACCTTAGAGCAGCTAAGGGCGGAAGTTCCTTTATCTGCACTATCTTTTCTCAATTTAGTGATACACCAGCCCGAAAGTGCATGCTTAAAGTGGTGACATGCCTTGTCTATGATACTCGAAGTCTCTTGCGCTCCACTCACAACCAGACGTCAAAACCGAATTACAATACAGAGAACAGCAGAAGACACTTATCTTGGTCAGTTGCGTAGAGACGCATGCATTGCTTCCATGCAAACATATACAGAATCGTATTGATCATTAAATGCAACACAGGGTGTGGGGCCAGAAGTCTTCTCAAGAACGACTACGAATTCGGCAATTTTAAAAAAATTATTCATTCTTATGCGCGCTGAGGGGGAAAATCTTCCTGTAGTGCCCCGTGATCTCCAGTGAAATTGGCACCTGTGCGTTGCATACCACATTCAGGACGGCTTTACATTGCGTGTTATTCAAATCAAAATAAAAATAAAATCACGGCCTCCAGTGTCCTGGCGCTAGACGCTCTCTAAATCGTCGTCACTACGTGAGGTTACGCGACTGAAGTGGTCATTGTAGCATTCAGTATTGTAGCTTCAATACGGCATTGTTCCTTGCATGATTTGCAGGTTTTTAGTTTACACGAGTTAGGAAACCAAAATTTATTACCGTTAATTTTTGGATTTATGTGCAAGACATCAGCACACAATAATCCTTATGTAGAATGTAAAGCTGGTAAGAAATTTACAGATAAATTTCTGTCCATATTGTTTAGGGTTTCATGAGCCAAAAGTTCACCATCACGTCAGATAGGAGTTGAGACTACGATAAGGTGACGCAAGACCAATAATAAAGGCCATGTCAGTAGTGCTGTTAATTTGGGTTCTTGCAGGATCTTGGACCAGGCTGTGGCGAGAGTTGTGGAAAATTGAATAAAAGGAGTGTTCATTATAGTGCAGGATTTGTAGGCCTCACATCAACTCCGATCTCCCGTCACGTCATAGACTCTCTTGGCCTCTCTAAATGGGAGCAAGATGGGCAAACAAAATTTGAGCTTAATTGATACAGCAGCAAAAAATACGAACTGCGCAACAAGAACACGGACGAAAGGGAGGCAGTTCGTCTTTCGCAGTTCGTCTTTTTTGCATTATGATCAACCAACTAGCCCGACAAGTCCTGTTGATACAGCAGGTCTCGGCCAATTAAACGTAGTAGTGCGTATATAACAGCGTTTTACGGAATATTTCGAAGGAAAAAATACGAATGAAAATTTGGTTCTTTCGACTCATTTATGAAACCCTAGCTTGCACAGAGTGTGGTTGGGAGGTGATTCTTTCTTCTTGTATGTTTTCTTCTTTTTGTGTCTTTCGCTTGGAAACACTGTAGTGTTGAGAAAGAATGCGCATCATTTCTGGAGCGACAGATACCATGCTTCTATGTTTATTTTCTTTTAGCCGCTGCGTGAACCATTTCCTCTCATATCTCCTGCCTGCGAGCCTTGTTCACAAAATTTGCTCGCGTGCACTGCGCTGCTTCCTCCCTCGTTTGCGATGCCGTACGAGCCGCTCTTAGGGCTTAGAAGCATGAGGCACATTCAGGTGCGCGCTTTCTGCAATCGCTTTACATTTTCCCGCACTTTCCGTTCTATAATTTCAACTGCTTTTTGTTAAACAAGAGAGAAAGTTCAACACCCGTGAATGGCGGACGAAGAAAACCAGAAATAAAGATGAACTGGCGTTAAACGCGACACAAAATGGACGCACTGTTGTTAACAGGAGCACGCTATATTCTGGACCATGCGTAAAAAAGAGAGCGTCCGTTCGCAGCCCAATGTTAATGGCACCCGAGGGCAGAGCTGCAACACAACACACGCATTGCAGGGCCGTTATCGGCCGGCGCTAGGCCCTGCAGATAGAGCAAAGGGTGAACTCTTTTTGTTTTGTATTTTCTTTTTTTATGTGCCCCAGCCTAACCCTCGCGGACGCACTTCTTCATTCAGAAACGCGAATGCGAGAGAATTTGAACCCCACAAAGGAACGCCGCCGCGAAAAAACTGGCACCTGATGCGTTGTAAGGAAGCGAGGAGGGAAAATGTGAGCTTTGCGCGCGCGTGGTAATGGTCGGGAGAACAGCGGCACGCCCTGCGCAGCTCGCCTTGCTTTCTGGCGCAGTTCCGCCTTTTCGGAGACCTAGGCGGGGAAAAGAAAACGATGCAGCGGTCCCATAACAGTCGCATTCGGTGGACCCTTAGCCTTTCGATGCAAGACGAGACGTGTTCCTTGCTTAGACCAACTTTCCGGTGTTTATTTCCCCGAAAGAGCGCTTCCATTGCCGAAGACCCGGTACAAAGCTCTGTGTAAACTAAGAAAGCAGTTAGAGTTATCCTATACTGTTGTAAATGGAAGAAAAGCACCACCTTTTCCTGTTTCCTGTTACTGGTGTACTATGGTGGTGCGGCTTGTCGAAATCTTATTCACTGTACTCAGGCCGATGACGGCTCTTTCGAGCCGAGACCATAGGATTACTACGCAGGGAAGGAGCTATCAGTAAAAAAGAAAGTACTGACGAATGAAGGTGGCCCATTCAGATAAGCCCGGGTTTTCGGACGCATTACCTCGTGTAGAGAGATGAGGTTCTCCGTCAGGCGAGTTGTCGGACGCGCTGGAGGAACGTAGGGCAGCTTGCGCGGTGGATCGAGGCAAATACTAGTAAATGCTTAGGTGCTGTGAAGAGAAACTGCTTTGAAAGTGCAAGCTGCCACAAACCTGTGCGAGCGTATGGACTGCACTTCAAGTGAATGTAGAACAATCAAGTAATCAAGAACAATCTCACACGCCTGAGAAGCAGACAGCTTTATCAGGCGTATTTGTGTTTAGTGACGAGGATTTATGTTTTATGTTCTTTTGTGTTTTATAGGAGCCCCCGCTAACCGTAGTATTTTCATGGTGGTTGTTTTTAAACAGCCGCTGATTTTGCATTGGCACGCTTTGCGGAAGCTGCAGTTTTATTTTTCTCGAACTGGAGCAAATGGGACAACTATAGTCTCTGCACCGTAGGGGCTTTCGGAACTCGGCATATGTTGGAACATGAGTGCGCTTCAATAAGGAGGAAACCCTCTATTCTCAAGAACAACAGTGTTTGTATATAGGCATAAAAGAATGAAGGACGAATGAAACTTAATTTTATCATGAGATGAAACAAAGAAAAGGAATAAATCGAACTGTCAGGGTAGAACGCTTGGTCAGTCAGTCAGTCAGTCAGTCAGTCAGTCAGTCAGTCAGTCAGTCGATCCTTCGATCAATCGACCAATCAATCAATCAATCAATCAATCAATCAATCAATCAATCAATTTACCGATCGATAACTCAGCCAGGCAGGTCAGCCAGTCAGGTCAGTCAGTCGTCAAGTCAGTTTATCATAACTGCTATACAGCATTACGCTGTGTATCAATGAAAATGTCTAGCAAACAATAAATTAATGATAACGGATGCTTGGCTTAGAAGCATGTCGAAGAATCCAGTGTCCTGCAAGAGAGCGAGAAGGATGGGTAAGACACCTTTTAACACCACTCTGTGCTCAATTCGTGAGAACGCGCCAGCTTACGTAACCGCATAAAAAACTGATCTATATCACATTAGAAAGCAAAGCATCACTGCATTATTCTTACAACAGGCTTCAGAGTGGGCTGAACACATAGTGCCTCATTTGATTCTCTCCGCTGCCGGAAACCATGCTCGAGCGCTTCAGAGAACGGCTTTCTTTTTCGTTTTCAGATACCAGAACGGAGCACTCCTAGTATGCTGCCCGAAGCGCCTACAGGAACATTGAAGGGCGCTCGACTTAGCAGCACCTCGTGCGGTGCTCTTTTTCCGCCCCCCTTAAATGCACTCCCCGATTCGTTGAACACAAGAAAAGATGTCTTCAGTAGGACTCTTCTATATCCATATAGACGCCCCATGTACTAGAAAAGTTGACGTAACAAAGAAAAATAACGTTTCAGTAAAAGAAATCGATGCTCAATCTACGATAAAAAATACGGTCCTTCGAATGTTGTTTCAACATCACGCGTAAAAAACACGCTAGGAAACCAGGCCGAAGCAGTAGAAATCATTTGTTTTATACCGAAATATATTTGGAAAGTATTGCATTTCCCACAGAATTCAGGAAAACGCAAAAGAAAGCTATGTAGCAATCTTCAGCCTTGTAGATGTAGGCATGATTACGCGCGAAGGATTTCCTATGCTTTAATGAGAAGAAAAAGGGGAGGGTGACTAAATATTTGTGACAGCGGCTTTACGGTAATCAAAAGCCCACTGTGCAAATCAACTGCAACGAAAAGTTTATCCCGACCATCAGGTGGTATGGTTTCGCCGTTGCAGAGATGTAGACGAAAATAATCCATGGCTTTATTTTGAGCGTTAAGCTTTGAGTACGTGGTCCACAATTTCAATATCTCCGCCTACGCGCAGCGGTTGCCAGCGATTAGTTCAGAGGTTTTGATGAAGATGTCTCACAGGCCGCTCCTCCACGGCAGTAAACTTGCGTAATAACTGGCGGCGTTTGGAAGTACCGGAGGTGAAAGTTAAACACGTTAAACTACTATCCGGCGTTGCTCCTACGTTGTGCGGATATCACAGGGTGATTTAGTTGATATAGCACTTTAACATGATTTGCGATGAAACCGTAATTCCCCGAAACGCGTACTTGCCCACTTAATCGGTAAGGGAATATAAGTGCTATTGTCTTTTTTAGAGCACTCGCCTTTTACAGTTATCGCGTTTTTTTTTTTACTTGCGACAAATCCGCTAAAGTTTGTAGGCCGCGAATGGATAATTATGTCTGAACAAGGAAGAACAGAATAAAAATAAATTACGGTTATGCAGTCAACCCTGCTGTGACACCATGGCTAGAGGTCGATACCCGACATTTAGACGGAAGAGTTGTCCAGGAAAAATGCCAGCGAAGAATACAAAAGCGACGCAGATATATGCGTGCCATGTGCGTTCTTTCTACTGAGGTTGTACACAACTAAAAATCTGCGAAGAAGTGCCGAATGTGTTTCAGTTTCATTTCAAATCGTTTTGGACGCCGAGAAAAAGGTATTCGCAAGTAGCTGACGGAAAGCATTGCTTAGTTCCTGTAACAGAAGAGTAATAGCCCGGTGGGGGGGGGGGGGGGGGGGGGTGAGCTGTGAAATAGAGAGGCAACAATACCACTGCTTTAGAGAGCGCTAGCTCTTGCTTGCTCGCACCCACATTTCGCGCCATTCACGTCGTCATTGTCTGCGACGCCATCTGCCACTAGCCACTGTAATCTTCTCCCAGCCTCAATTTCAGGCGGCAATGTGGAGAGAGGCAAATTTCCCTCTCTAGCTTTAAGGGATAGAAGGAAGAAAAAAGCCTGATAGGGAGAAAGGTGGGAGCCGGCAGGGGCCTAGTGGCTCACTCGTCCGCCTCGGCTGCGGGAGGTGGTTTGCTCGAAACCACACAGTAGTTTCACTGCAGTCTTTGGCAAGTCGGCATTCGCCGCCGGCTGTTTGACTTAGCGAGTGAAAAAAACAAACAGAACACGCCTGTGAAAACTTTTTGTTTTCACACCGCAGCCAGCGCTCAGACATTCGCGTTACACACTCGTCAACCTCCTCAAATTTGTTTCTGTTTGAATTTTCAGAAATATATAAAACAACAATTGTAAAAGTTAAGCAAGGCCGAAGAAAGGACTGCCATTGGATCGAACAGCTTGAAGCGATGAGGCTTTCTAGAAGAGCGGTCTGCCATGCATGTTAAATTGAGATTGGGGGAACCATGTGGTCAACTATGTTGTCTTTGACTGTCACTTAATAACTTGATTTTTAGTACCTCATCCGGTGACAACCATCATTTTTAAAAGAGTTCGCGCTTAAGAATGCTTTGTGACCTATTTGAAGTTGAGACTGGGAATGACAACCATTGTAAATGCAGTAGCAGTATTTCTAAATATATCTATATCTTACTCCTGCACCATATTTTATGTCGTTCATGAGGAATAATTCACATTTCGTTTTAAATTTTCATTTCATGCATAAAACTTATCTGTGTAAGTGACACTGATATGGATTAAGTGAACTCGGCTACAAAAAGAAAATAAGAGATAACCTTAAATTTTTCTCCTTCGCACAAATACGAAGGATGACCCACCAGGCATCATCCGCTGTCTTTCGGTTTATTTCTCAATAGCCCACGTTTATCGCTGACACCGTGAGTGAAGGGAAATTGCTGCCGTCCCCAGCGATAAATCTAAGCGCCAACCTCTAAGCAAGACAAAAGACAACCAGTGAATGTCCGGGTCCAGGCGAGGTTCCCTATGCACAACGACAAAACTTTATCTGAGATTTCTAAGCAAGAATTTAAATTCTATATATTTTACTACACTTACCATTCGTTCCATTCAGCGAGAAGTGAGCGAAAACTGAAGCGTTCAGAAAGCGATAAGAATGTACGGAGATTAGAAACTGGCGTATAACATGAATAAAAGATGCGAAGAGGGGGTGGGGGGTATTTGAGTAAACCCTAAGAAACTGAGCATGAACGGCTAGTCATCGGGAAAAAAAAGTATGAATAATTCGTATGGGTGCAGTCAGAGTCACACAGTTTAAATCAGAGCCTGGAGTATGCGAACTTCAATTTCCATTTGACGGCGCCTACCTCGTTCGATATTTGCAATCTTTAGGTTTTTGAAGACAAAACGTAAAGCAAGCCAAATCAATCCGTTGAACCTACCTCAATTTAAATTTGGGCTAAATGAACTAAATATAAAACGTACTGAACAGAATTACCAAACAACGCGTTATACACACGTGAATGAAGGACGCATTTTACCATCGCCTCGAATTTTCTGCACGTTTTAAGCAGTGCTTTGGACAAAGGCAGTGAGACTTAAAGGATTTATGGATTGCAGCGTGTCTGACAGAATAAGCGAACCTTGAAAAATATAACGCGTCTGTTGAGCACGGTTTGATTAACTGTAAGATATTGGGAAAGGATGGAGTACCTCACCTAAACCTTTACAATACACGAGTTCAATGCATGTCTCACTTGGATACAAAGGGCTATATTGCACTGTTAAGTAACTGTAAAAATTAAAGAATTTTACTTTCAAACAGTTTCCAACAGTGATTATGTTACAAAAATGGTGAAACATTGTATGAATGACGCCACAGAATCCTCCATATAAGAAGTTTCGCTCTTAAAGATTAGTATGCCCTGGCAGAAAACATTTGGCTCCGGCATTTAGTTCACTAGCACTTATAAACTCCATTCCCCGCATTTAGCCATTTAGCCGTTGCGTGCTTGTTTGTTTGCCTTGTGTAAAGCCGAGTTTCGGGAAAGCTGCCCAGCTGCCCACAACCTGCCCAGGTATGTACAGTACTTTCATACACAAATTTTTTCACCTAAGATTTTACACAATTTTTAAAAATAGGCTTTTTGAGTTAGAACAGCGCATTTTTCGGCAGAGCACTGTCAGCGGAGTTGTACTTCAGCATACAGCTAAGACGTGCTACCTAGAAGCATGGTTAACAATTGTTTAATAGTTAGCTTTTTCAACAACCACTGCTAAGGTCCTTATTTATAGAGAGGCGTGTAGCCCACCTGTCGCTTTCAACGTCGAGGCATACAAGCCACCATCATCCTATTTCTCTTACGCCGTATTTTGCGCGAAGAGATTTATTCAAGTTTTCATTTTTCCCTCGCACTGTGACCGACTGAAATTATTCTTTATTGCCTTTCGCCATACTTTGATGTTTATTAACTTTGTTATTTTTGTTTTGTTTCTATTTAACTCGCCCTGCTTTGACCTGTACAAGGTTTGCAGTATTGAATAAAGGAAGAAAGAAAGAACGAAAGAACGAAAGAAAGAGAGAAAGAACGAAAGAAAGAAAGAAGGAAAGAAAGGAAGGAAGAAAGAAAGAAAGAAAGAAGGAAAGAAAGAAAGAAAGAAAGAAAGAAAGAAAGAAAGAAAGAAAGAAAGAAAGAAAGAAAAATAGATCAGTTTTTTTAATTTTTAAAACGCAGTTATCATCGGCGCTGTGGCCCAAAAAAATTTGCTCCATCGCGCCAATATACATGCGCTTTCGGGAAGCTTGCAGGCAAAGCGACCTCTCCAGTGCACGTAACTGATCGAAAGAGCCAAAATTTGTTGCGCCACAGCACCGAGTGTGACCGCATTTTCGAAAATAAAAAAACTTATAAAAGTATTACTTACAATGGGCTACAGGTCTCTCAAAAATTAAGGAGCCTAACAGTAATAGGTAAAAAGGAACTATTCAGTATTTCTTAACCAGCGTGCTAGTTATCACTTCTTGTTTTTATTCTGATGCGCTACATCGCTGACAATGTTATGCTGAGAAGAGTGGTCTTCTAACTCAAAAAGCTGATTTTTTTTGTTAATTTTCTAAAATCTTAGGTGAAACACCCTCTATATACAGGTTGTGTCACGTAAGAATTGGCACATTATTTACTTTAGTCATTCATGGGGAGGGGGGGGGGGGTATACTAGAGGTTTTATTCCAGAATCTCGTGGTAGCAACAACTCTACATCTCCTCAACCACGGCCAGTTTGCTTGTAAGCATCGTTCGCTCGCTGTGTGCAGTTGTAGATGAGGCTTTTCACGAACCTGAATACGATGCAGAGGAAGAAATGCACATGCCGAAGCGCCGGCGGAGTTTCGGCCTCAGTCCTTTCAACTTGGCATTGATCACAAGTTATCGTTTTAGAATGAGGGCCTGCGCTAGCTTCCAGCCCGCTGAAACCGTGAGGCCGAGTGCAAATAATTCCGGTTAGTCGCTATCTCCACTGATTTAGCTGCTCACGGCACTACATACGCTTCATTGACGTGGGCTTAAACGCCCTGTCATCATTGAAAACCTGAGCAACGCTTCAAATCCTACCGTATGCCGAACTGTGGAACGCGCCTCATTGTAAATCTTGGTCTCTTATCCCCGTGGTAAAGTTTTCGCAGACGGCGGAGAACTTCTGGGAAACGGCGTGTTGTATATGTGAGCTAGGGTGGTCCAGAAGGGTGGTTGGTTAGCGTGAACAACTGTAATATGCAGCATGAATGGACTGCCCGAACTTCCATGGTATACACATAATCTTGAGAAGCGGCATGGTGTTGGCGTCGAGCGGAAGTCATATTCACAGGAGGGGCACAAGGACGGTATATACCCAACCTCGTTCACATTTACGGGGAGCAGCTGCCTTCGCTAGTATGGATCTATGCGACACAATTCGCAGCTACTTAACATACTTCGCTCCGCACGCCAGAGAAATTTTGCACAAATCACGGCTAGAAGTTTTTTCACATCATTCCGGGTCATCCTACATAGAAACTGCGCCAATGTCAGTGACAGATTCCAGATGCGAAACCGTTTAAGGCAGTTTTCAGTGCTGCTTCGCTAGTGTAGCGCGGAAGTTTCACTAGGCTATGAACGTCGATGCCCCTTCTGAAGGTTACAGAGAAGAAATAAATTGAGAATATATGCATATATTAGACATCGAGATGACGTATTGTGGCCAACTGCTCATCTTCTCCGCGTTTCCATACACCATTTTTCCCTCTTCCAGGAAGGCGCGGTAGCGGGAGCTCCTCGTCGGAGCAAGTTCCGGCAGGCGTTCTTGAACTCTATGTCAGGCGGAGGGGCCACTCTCGCCACTGCTCGGAATGAATGCGAAGCATAAAGTCGAGTTTGTAAGGTTTCCATTGCCCCCTTTGGTTTCTGGGGTCTAGGTTAGTTTGGGCGACATATCTTAACGTGCCTCTCATCTCAGCTGCCCTTAATTGTTTGCGAATGAGGCATATAAATGCGTCGTTCCTGCGAAATATTAGATTATTCTAAATGTTGCCGCAGAACCGTTCTTACCACAGACCTGTTTATATTTCGTGACGGTAAAGCCTCCGTATATCTTTTTAAACTGCTTGCTGACGGGAGCTGAACGTTCCAGTTCTGTGTCGATGAATTCCAAAACATATTCATTGCGCGCGACTAGTAGGTCGCGAAAGATTACTACCGCGGAAGTAAAATTATGTAATCGTTAAAACCACCCCGTGGGTGCACCTTGTTAAACGGAACTGTTTTCATTATGATTACACGGTTCTTGAAAGACAATCTCAGCAATGTGTCTTGCGAGGACTGCACTATTGACGCTACTATCGCTACACATGGTCATTTTTTTCATTTTAGTCGCAAGATTCAGATTCAACAATAAATGGTGACCCAGTCCGGAACTCAATCCAGCAGAATTTGTTAAGAATTGCTCTTGCCAGCCTAATCCTCGCAAACAGGCGGAATGACTATCAATCAGAAATATCAGGTCATCAGTAGACTCCGCATCGCACGTTATTTAGAGCTAACGATTATCTTTAATTCTTCTTCAGTTTGCTTCACGTTCGCGCTGCAGAACTATGAATACATTTTACTCATAGAGGGGATATAGCGCTAACTGATACAGAAATCACAAACACAGAATGGGAACAGACGAAGCGCGAGTGGGGTTTCTATAAGAGTTTGCGACACGTCCACTATGAAGCACCAACTCTCCATCGCTCTTGCTTTTTTAATGTTTGAGTCATTCTCCCTTCCTCTTTTCACCTAAATGAGACTCTTTTTCCCAACTCTGCTAGTATTACACGTCTTAGTTGTTTCCGTTCGAATACAAGCGCAACGGCTGAGGGAGGGAGGGGATCATTTTTTGTTACATGCGAAAAATTACGAAGACAATTTTGTGATACCCCCAGGTGTTTCAATTATAAGACTAGACATAATGAGCAATACATCGAAAGGACTTTCTACTTTTTGAATGATACTTCGCCTACCTTTAGGAAGACAGCCTGCATGCGGTGACCTTTCGCAGAAACAATATCTAGCTGCCAAGCTAGCGCTGCTGAAGCAGTTATTTCTTTCAGGAGACGCTGCCTCAGCCTGGAGGGAACCAATGGCCTTCACGTTAGTTAATAAGAGCACTCACTACTCATTCCTCTCGCTTGCCGACAGAACTTCAATACAAACTCGGGCGCCTGTCATCGTCCCATAGGCCACAGTTCTGGATTTGCCGGTTTGTGGGATCGCCTGCAGTCTTGAGTGGTATTTCCGGTTGTACCATGTCGCTCACTTCTCTTTTTATAGAAAACCAGGCACTTCTGACTGGGACTTTATCGAAAAATCTATCAGGGGCAGTGACTCCTCCACAGTTCAAAGCGGATGAGATTAACCCGGCGCGATCGCTGGAGTAAAAGAGCTAGGCGAAGTTTGATTCGTCAGTGCTGAATCCCGCTTCCAGTTCCTTAGCTGGAACTCTGTTGTACGTATTTGATATAGTGCATGTCGCAATTTACAGACGTCCGACTTTGTATTTTTATTGCTTAGCTGGGAGATATTTTAAACTTTTTTCGGCCTGCTTCTGCAATACAGCAACATAATCTTTTTTTACGAGATAAATACAGTAGAAAGGCAGAAGCAGCCTTAATGGGTGCTCAGGGTGAGTGTTTAGGTTACAGAAATAATTTTTGAACTGGAAAACACATTGCAGCGAAATACACAGCACCGATAGTTCCTCAGCTGTTTTTAAATGTTTTTTCTATACATTTTACTGAACGTTTTTCCCGAGGGGTTCTGATGACACAGATCCAAGCTGGCATCAAATGGTAACGGGACAGAGAGAAAACGGCCGTATACGCTGAAGATGAAGAAGGCAAGGTGCTGATCCTCAGCTCGAGCGATAGACTGAAGGTGGAAAACATGTTTCCCGGAAATAATCAGGAATAATTAAGGGCGTAACAATGATGAGAAATAACTGTTTTTGAGCACGATGAATGAATCTGGAATTCTTAATGTTACGAATTATGAAAGAATAGATCACGGAAGGGGTACCGTTCCCAGCAGAAGCAACAAGATGCAAAGAATGCAAGCAACTTCTACCTGTACCTTACACACAAGATGCTGGTTTTTTGAGCCCTGGCTATGAATTAATCGTTTTTTTTTACAACGTGATGCTAGATGACCGAAAGAGGAGCCCTTGAGAGTATCATGTCGGTTCGAAGAACACTCATAAAAATGCAAATTACCTGTATGTGTGTTTTCTCCTCAGGAGAGCGCGTCTTAATAAACTCAATGATTGGGTTATCGTGCTCGCTAAATTGTTATTCCTTCTGAGACAGATTTCTCCTCCCGCTCCTTCGAATGTAACATTTGGCTTCTAGGAAACGCCCTTCCCGCTTAGTGCTGTTTCAGGGGTCATAGGCGGACGCGAAAATTGAGAAGCTCAGGCGTATTTCCTCTTTCAACAATAGCAGACATTTCATTGCAGCGCACACCATCCAAATTTTTATTCTTCCTGTGTCTATCGGCACACCAATGGCAAGATCACAAAGTATAACACCCTCATTTAACTGCTATTCGGTATCAAACTCAATCTCCCATAGGGCGTAATTCTTTACTTAGATGCGCAGGAATCCACTTGTTCGGTGCTAAGCTCTCTCTACGCAAAGAAGCTAGGGAAATCTCTGCGAGCCTGTGCTTGCCTGCTTGTTTGCACGAACGCAATGATCCTTCCACGCTTATGTTTCCTACACGGAAAGGCATGTCCTAAAACCTGGTCTTGACTGCATAGTTGCACACGCCTAATCTTGATGGTGATCATTGCCATAAGAATCTTGATAAGGAAGTGAAACGGTATTGGTAAAGATCGTTTATAACATAACCAAAATATCAAATTTACAAGTACTTGTTCTCAGAACTTGTATTAGATGCAGCTGAATCTATAAATCTTCACGAAAAAGCAGCACTAGGAATGTATGACAACTTTAGCCAAACCTTTCTCCCTTTCTCCACGTCAATCAGGCATTATTGTCATAAAATCTCGAAGAGTAGGCAGCGATATGGCTGTTTTATGATTATTGTGTTTAATAATGTAATGTCAACTCGGGATAATATGCAAAATCAATATTAATACACATGCCGGCAAACCTATGTAACATGCACAAGGTAGCATCCCCTAAACAGACCTTTTTTCGATACACATGCGGGAAATTAAGCAAACAATAAGAGTGTATGTTGACAACACCAAGCCATATAGGTAGCCTTCTTTAGGCTGCAATTTATTAGCAAAGCTAAGCAAATTCTACTGGAGAAGTGCACTCGGCATCTAGCTTAAACTGACTGCAGTAAAGCCAGACGTTTTGTCTAAAGACGAATTATGTTATTAATGACAGGATGCATACCGTGTAACTTCAGAAGAGAAACTACAGTCCGGTTTCAGGTGCAAGTGGTACTTTTAAAGAGGAAGCACTTGAAAGGATCACATCAAATACTGACGGTCGGAATTGTATTGTGGTATTGCGTCCGTTTAAGTTCACAGGCAGGTTCTGCACCTAAGGTAATGTTCTTATTAGTTATTTTGTGGTTTCATTACAGCGTGTTTAATTGTTCATTCTTTATAGAATACGGAACTGCAGAACATGCACACGTTTTATAACCAGAAATGGCAATAAATTACCATTATCTATCAGCAAACTTGGCTTGAAAAAGACAGGTAGCCTAATACAGTTTATTAGATATACGTTTAATGTTTCGCTTAGCAATAATAAAAGCAAATTAAAAGCGAAATGCGTCGCCGCAGCTAGCTTCGTTGGTTAAACCTACTGCCTCACACTCTGCAGAAAAAATTAACGTTTGGGCTTATGTAAACACAATTAAGATTTTGCGGACAACATGTGTAGAGGCTTGCGCTGTCTGCCGTATAAATAAAATTTGGAACGAGAACATACTCCTGCAAAGAAGTTGGAACAGCTCGCTATTTTCAAATCTATGTTGAGGCAACTGATATGAAGCTGTGTTTAAATTTATGGTCTTCCCTCTAGTTATGAACTGATGAGTTTTTGTTTTTATACGCTGTGACTTTTTATATTTTTATGCAAATGTAGGACTTTGTTCTTGAAGAAAGGGTACACTCTGTATGTAGAAAATGAGCGTTTCATGGCGATATATTTGGAATCAAAATTTTACCGTTACACCATCGGTGATGCGTTCTTAAATCATTATTAAATGGCATCGGGGTTGAAACGGTAAATGAGATACCCCATCTTACACTACCAAGGTTTATTGAACACTTTTCGAGACATCCTGTCTGTATTATTTTTTATCAATAAAGCATAAGCTACAGGCAGCACACAACAAAATGCTGGCAATGACAGGATGCCACGAAGTTGCCATTTTGAGGCTAAGCGAAACCGAGAAGAGGTTTCTGGGTAAGCATGTATCGCCAGTCGAGCACCTCGACGCGTGACGATCAACGTCTTCAGCACCTCAGCACCTGACTCACTGAACCAGCAGGCCAAAACGCTAACTCAGCATCCACGGGAGCAACATTGGCTTAGTGTTGCTTGCAAGAGCGAGGGGAGGAAGGTGTGGAAGGGGATGGAGAGGCGTAAGAGCCGGCACGCCATAGAGAGACGGCGACAGCTGCAAAGCGTCCTGGCCTACATCGCCGTGCGTCGACAAAACACAGCGGCCGTTCGCGACTCAGCATTTCATCAGCCTAGTATCGGCGACCACAGCCGCGTCCGTAATGTGGTTTGCTCTGCGAAACTTTCATTCTCGGCGGAACAATCACTCAGCTGGAGGTCTGCTCTCATTCCCTCCAAGTGTTCGCATCGTGCAGAGAAAGAGAAAATTGGAGGGGAAAAAAGCAAATCAGGAAACTTCGACGAAAGGATCACGTTCGTCTAAGCTTGTGGAACATAGGAACCAAGATGACTGCAAATAAAATAAGCGTATAGCAGGAAAAGGGTCCGCAAAGCGAAATCCACGCCTAAGCTGCTTTTTTCAAGTACCGTTAGTCTGTGGGATCACGTCTCATCTATAGTCGTACAGGGCAGAAACCGGGAGAGGTGACAACTAGTGTCAGCAGTGGCACAGTTATTCATTTTATTTTCAACATACTGTCAACCCCGACCGGGGTTTTTACAGGGGTGGGCGGATGTCAAAAAATACCCATCTTCCAGATAAAAACAATTTTAGAACAGTAAGCAGTTGTGCAATAATAAGGATGGGTCTACTTAAATCAAGACAAGAACAAACAACTTGCTCGAGGGGATGCTTGTAGCGCGACAAAAAAAAAAAACACAAGAGACAGAGACGAACGGGACAAGCGCCACTCTCAACTGGTTTTATTCAAAAACACGATCGCAACATTTATACATTTCCCCTTCTTCTTCAAGAACATAATCACCCGATCCCACATGCGAATGACACGCAAATATCACGCTTGAATCAAATCAGTTTATCTAAAAACCTGTACTCCTTAGAAAACATCGTCACCGAAGGGCTGCTGACGCATTCCGACCCTTTCTTTTTGATATGGAACGCCTCAATTAGCTCACGCGTAAGCGCATCTTTGCTTCTGCCAATGACCTCTGTTCTGTTTAAAAATGGTGAGCATTTGCATGACTTGCAGTGAACTACCATATTTGTTCCGCTCCCATTTTCGAGGCATTTTTCATGGGAGCGGAACAAATATGGTAGTTCACTGCAAGTCATGCAAATGCTCACCATTTTTAAACAGAACAGAGGTCATTGGCAGAAGCAAAGATGCGCTTACGCGTGAGCTAATTGAGGCGTTCCATATCAAAAAGAAAGGGTCGGAATGCGTCAGCAGCCCTTCGGTGACGTTGTTTTCTAAGGAGTACAGGTTTTTAGATAAACTGATTTGATTCAAGCGTGATATTTGCGTGTCATTCGCATGTGGGATCGGGTGATTATGTTCTTGAAGAAGAAGGGGAAATGTATAAATGTTGCGATCGTGTTTTTTGAATAAAACCAGTTGAGAGTGGCGCTTGTCCCGTTCGTCTCTGTCTCTTGTGTTTTTTTGTCGCGCTACAAGCATCCCCTCGAGCAATATGAACCAACTCGCCCAGCAAAATGTTTTATTGAAGAACAAACAAATTCGCGATAATCAGTTATACAGAACACAGTATATATCACGAACATTTTAAGCATATTTAGTCAGTTTTGTGGCAGCATACTCAGCTCGGCAAGCTCCAAAAATTTGAGGACTGTCGGCTGCATTACAATCGAAGCTTCAAGGGCATTCCATTCGCGCACTGCTCGCTGAAAAAAGGAAAAAATAAAATGTGTTATTGCAACAAAAAAATTTCTTCAAGTGTAAGAGGATGTTTGCGGCGGGTGATTCTGGAGTGGCTTATATTGACGAAGCCTTCAGAGTTAAGCTTAAATGAATTGGGCAGAAATAAGTATAGGAATTTCAAGCCGTGCAGTTTCGAACGGATAGATAAAGGCTGAAGTCCTGCGCGATGCAAAAGTTCAGTAGGTGAATCTGTGCGCCTGTACTGGTTATAAATAAATCGCGCAGCTTTTCGCGGCACACTTTCCAGTGCGGCTACGCTAGTGCCTGTATACGGGAACCATGTAATGTTAGCATATTCTAAAACCGGGCGTATAAGTTTAGTGTATGCCAGAAGCTTTGTCTCGGGAGGCGAGTTTTTCAAGGCACGTTTGAGGAAAAACAGCTTGTTCATTGCGTTATTTGCTACATACTGAACGTGCGTTGTCCAGTTCAGGTCGGATGAGATAATGATGCCCAGATATCGCTATTCCCTAACAGTTCGTAGCGAAGTGTTATCAGAACAATAAGTGAACTTAAGCGGATTTTTTTTTCTTTGTGACGGACATAGAAACAGTTTTGTCTTTGTTAATGACCATACTCCAATCATGACACCACTGAAAAACTTTATTCAAAGCGCTATTTAGTTTGATCTGGTCAGTCTGATGTTTACTTTCATGATAAAGAACGCAATCGTCTGCAAAAAGTCGCATTTGTACTTCATTTTGGTTAGTTATATCATTAATAAATAGCAAAAATAAAAGAGGCGCCAGTACAGATTCTTGGGGGACACCAGATACCACGGGAATAATGTCGGAGGTATGTCCGTCAAATTGGACAAATTGACAACGTTCAGACAAAAAACTGCTGATCCATTTTGCGACGGGACCATCACCAATTAAATGCTTGAGTTTATACATCAATTTTTGGTGCGACACTCGGTCGAACGCTTTGGAAAAGTCCAGAAAAATTATATCGAATTGCGACTGATTGTTAATATCTTGCGCAAGATAATGCACGAATTCAACAAGTTGTGTTATAGTGGATAGACCGTTTCTAAAACCGTGCTGGGAAGGCTGAATTAGCTTTTTAGCTTCTACGTATTGAGTCAGAAATTTTAGGATAATGTGTTCCAGAAATTTCCCACATGTACATGACAGAGATATGGGTCGATAATTATCCGGGGAGTGTTTGTCACCTGATGTGTGACAGGGATTACTTTCGCGATTTTTCATTCAGAGGGAATACAACATTCACGAATTGATTTCTGGAAGAGGAGACAAAGACATTTGCTACAAGGCTCGGCATAACGTTTTAGAAAACCATTAGGAATGTCATCTGGGCCGCTAGTTTACTTTTCATCAACATTTAGAAGCAAGGATAGCACACCAGCCTCAGAAATTGTAGGTGTACCAACGAGATGCTCGTGGCCATAGTGTTGTGGCGCAGTCTGGCCAACGTGGTTTTTATCAACAGTGAAGAGCGATTGAAAATATTTGTTGAACGAATCTGCATTAAGTTTGCCGTCCAGAGATGACATGGGAAGTCTTATCTGTTGTTTTGTGCTCAAGTAACGCCAAAATTTGCTTGGTGCAGTATTAATAAAGTTTTGTAATGTAGTGTTGCAGAAATGTTCTTTTGCATTTCGAGTTGCATGTTTAAGTTGGCTATTTAATGAATTGGCTATTTAATGAATTAATTATTATTTGATACGAGGATTTTATGGCGTCTTCTGATTTATCCAGCGGGTGGCTGTCACGTGTGAGTTGAATTCTCATTTCAAGTAACACATCACGCCCGCATATCGCAACCAGTACATCATACCCTGTCCAAAGGATGAGCCTTCGGCACTTTTGTTATGCAGAAACATCGATATCCTCGAATTGGGATCTATGGTCCGTGATGGCCTGAGGCTGCTGTCCCGTGGCGGTCACAGCCGGAGTGCCAAAGGGCTTTTCGCATAAATGTTGCTAAACACAAAAAATAAAGTAAAAGTAAGGCACAATCAGGCAGATACCAAACCATGGTGGCTAAAAAGATATAAGAAGATAATAGCTCGCCTTGCTGAATGTTTACCTGTGTTTAAACGGGTACCCATCAAAAAGTCGATGAACACTATTACCCCCTTTCATTTCTCCCAGCCTGTGCCTATGTGTCACAAAACAAAAAAGCGTCTAAGGCGGCTATCGCACGTGGCAATCCAATGCTTGTTAGATCCGTCGTACAGTGCTCTCCAACCTGTTCAGCTCATGGTGTTTGTTTGTATTTTTCGTCGCCACTTTTTCACATCTCGGGCACGTGGACGGGTTTCAGAGAGATGACATTTTGCAAGCACCACTAACTTCATTTGCTGCTTCATGCCATTCGAGAGAACGCCACGGTTCCGCAGAAGAGCATTGTCGGATAGCGGTTTAGGTCCTAGCATTACACTGGCGTCGGTGAGGAAGAGCTCGCTGGAGTGCAATAACAAAGTCAGAGGCCTAGTAAAAGAACCTTTCACAGGGGCTCTCTCTCACCGTATTGCAAGTTGTACGGTACTCTCAAAGAGCTTGCCACACGCGCCAAATCCAGACAAGCCATGAAAGCAGTGTAGTGTACAAAAATTATTTCGTTCTTTAAGGAAATGAAATTGGTTTGAGAGAATTGCCGTTCCTAAAGTACTGTTGCACATGGAACTAACTGCATTCCGAGAGCGAGTAAAAAACGTCCGAGAAGCAATTTTTTTTTTTTGCGTGAAGCTGTCTAATATCATCAGGATTAACCGCCAGTGTCATTGGTTACTTCTGGAGGTCACCGACAAGAAAAAGAAGACAAGGAAGAAGATAAGGATGAGGAAAAAGTAGGTGAGGACCGTCCAGATGGACAAGATGCAGCCTAAGGGGTCAGACTGAGCATAGGCTTTGCTGTGCAGCTGCAACGGTGCTAGACGGAAGCATTTGGACGAGCAGACGCATGCGCATCTAACGCAAAAACACAACAGCCGACAAAGAAGATATCAAGCTCAGACCTCTGTAGCAGCTTCTCGCTGAATTTCTCAAGGCTAGGCGCAGCTAAACTTGTCAAATCTTGTTTTTTTATGTTATTGGACCAGGCCTAAACTCTCAGCAGTTTAAAATAACGCATAGTTTTTCACCTGTCGACGCTGGTGGCAGGTCAGATAACGAGAAAAAATTGTTTATTTATTGCTTTTTGGTTTGTTTTCAACTTGCACCAGTGGAAATGAAAAACATAAACGTCAGCAGAAAAACTGACACGAGCAAAATTTAAATCCTAATTGTTTGTTAGGTCTTCATGCTTATCTTGGTGACTGTACAGTTATTGCAGGCTTTATCATACATTGGCAGAAACATAGCATGCCCTCTTCAAGAGACGCAGCCCTCGGGCATTTTGGGCCTGCTTTGTGTTTGTATGCTAAAAGTAGTAGTCTCAAAACTGCCAGGTTTCAGCAAACGCCCGACATCTCAAGTGTTAAACCAGCTCCTTTGTGCTCCAGAGCTTTTCCCTTCAGCTCTCGTTGCGTAGCCTTAACTGTCAGTGCGAATGCTTTGTAAATGAAGGATCTGTCAGTTAGCTTGCTGTTCGCAAGAGACACCAATAAACCTTATTTAACTTCTATACCCGCTCTAACAGCGGAGCCAATTTCTGTATATTATATACACAGCCTGTGGTGCCCGGAGTAGTGAAGCCCAAAATTTCTAACGTTTTCTTTTACACAGCAGTAACAAATCCTCGTGCTTTTTGGCACTACACAGACGGTAGCAAAAAGTTTACTCGTTTAAATGCGTCCCCTTTGCTATTGCACGTTCGACACTGTGAAAATGCGATTTAAAAAATTCGGCAAAAATATTTTCACAAACAGTAGTGAAATCGCAAGCGTTGGCGCTGTGACGCGAGGGCCTCCTTGCGTTCAAGAGGCCTTTCAGTTGGTAGAGACTCTCTGTTGCTATCTCAAACTCTACAGAAGTTGTTTCAGCACAGCGCTGGCTTCTTTCGTGCAGTTTTCGACACCTAGTGAACATAGTTTATTAGTATTTCGATTTGGTCCCCAGCCTGCAGAAAACGTATATGTAACAACATTACCCCTGGCTGCAGTTACTAGTTTACACAGATTGTATATACGTTGAATCAAAGAAGAATAAGGACTGAAAACACGCAATGGTGTAAATATCTTTGCGATACGCTTCATACCTCTGTCCCTCGAAGCTCGCCACTAATGTGTATTTTTTGCCCTTTTTCAAATTTCCGTTTCCGGACGAGAACTCCCGGTCCCACTACAGAAAATATACAAGCTAGTGGTGAAAAATACGTTTAAGAAAAACATTGTAAATTCTACTTCGCCGGCTCGAAAGGTTAATCATGCTCTTTCTGGCGTTCTCACGGGCCTTCCTTCCCCCTTCCATTATAAGTAGCTGTTTGCTCGCCCGCAGTATTCAGCTCAAGAGCCCAACGTGTCTTTATTGCTGCTTTTACACCGCTGACTTATACTACTTGCACCTCCCTTTTCTTCTTCCTCCTTCCTAGCAGGCCTTGCTTGGTTGGATTTATAAACTTTTCTTCGCCGTTTCGTGTTAAGGTTTCTGTTCAATAGACTTGCATACTTTTCCCGTTTTCATTTCCGTACGATACATTTCACCCCCCCCCCCCTTTGCTGTTGGTTCATCCTCTTCCCTCATTGCGTTTTTGCAGCCATGTCTCGCTTAGACTCCTGTGAATGCGTAGATTCATCTTGTTCTGTCCGCTCTTCAGAGCACTCGAGCTCTCCTACCGGCTCCCTAGCACCAAGTACCCTTCTCTACAATATCGATCTGCGGCGCTGGCAGGTGGGCGCCTTGATGAGATTCCTTGGCCCTGTCGGACGGGCAGTCAGGCGGCCACAGCGGAGATGGTCACCGATATTAGCTCGTTCTCCATCTAGGTGCGCGTACGGCTGCCCAGTCCTAGCATGTGCGCTCCTATCACGCTTCTCAAAGTCGTTCTGGAGTGGCCTTCGCTTTCTCGATTTTTTATACACTTTTGTTTTGTCGCTTTCCTTAGAGCCTGTCTGTTTTTGTTTCTGCCGTTTTACCACGAAAGCAGCGTCATTCGCACGCTGCAAGAGAGATACGCAATTTAGGTGGCTGACCGCCTGTAGTTTTCAAGGCTTTCAGCCAGTTTCGAAAAGTTCTTTGCAAGAGAGGGCCGTAACTTCATACATGCTGACGCTGAGCGAGGGATCTAAACGGTGAATGGGAGAAACCAGGGGACTGCAAGCAGAGGGGAAAAAATCAATGGATGCTTACGAGTTTGCCGCTGTAATGATACAGCGTTAGTTGGGTTCTGATTGCGAAGGATTGAAAATATAATAGAGTTAACCCTGTTGTTTAGATGAACTTAGCGAGAAATGTTTTATGAAGAAATAAATATGCCGTTATGTTTAGATATCTTTAATTAGATAGCAGTTTTAAAAGACGCAATCGATGCACCTCTTCCTGGATGTGGAGAGTGCTGTGTGGTCAGCTGCGAATTACACAGTCATGGGGTGTTGAAGGCGTTGAAGAAATTAGCGTTGCCTCCCTGAATACTAAAATTAGGTTATGCTAAAGTACTCATTAGAGCCTCCGCCTTGTATGTAGGAGTGACTACGCTGTTAGTTGGGAGGTGGAGTACTAATACTGGCGGGTGTTCGGCGGTGGGGTTGTGAACACTTACGCAAACGGCGCAGAAATGAGGAAAAAATAACGAATGCTGCAAAAAGAACGCACGAAATAGACGCAGGTACCTGACAAGCTTCGACTATAAACTCAGATTCGAGGCGGAGGAAACGCTACCACAACCGTCATTACAGCCACCGCTATGCAGCAAAACAAAACAGCAACCCGTAGAATTGGGAAAGTGGGTAGAGCATAAATGGGGGTGCACGGTAACATTTTGCCGCTAGGTCAGGCAGCACTGTCAGGATCTTCCAGCCCCTAATATCAG
Organism: Amblyomma americanum; assembly: GCA_030143305.2. NCBI lineage: Eukaryota > Metazoa > Arthropoda > Arachnida > Ixodida > Ixodidae > Amblyomma > Amblyomma americanum. Next base: position 58,914 of record JARKHS020026869.1, read on the forward strand.
CATATTGGCGGCAGCTGTGCTAAAATCACAGAGGTCAATAATGGTTTGGACGTTTAATTGTTAGAGAGCATTTTCCTCCCCTGTCACGCAGTTTTCATTAACGTTCTATTTTTTTCCTATTATGTTCGACATCATTATTGCTACCGTTCCTCTTCTCTATTTTAAATTCCGCTTGAAGAAGTTGCTTGCAAATTAATAGGTTCTACTGGATTTACAGAAGAAAGACATGTTTTTAATGAGTGCTCCTTGATACGTCCCCGCTGCTCCAGACCTCAGAGATCCTTGCGAGGTCCTGATCTCTTGATGCTCCCCGCTCACAAACTGCCGTAAAATTAAAGGGCGCGAAATTAACCTCCCGCAATCGCTGCAGGAAAATGTAGTACAAGCCAGGGGCCATACTGAGAACATCCTTCAACGTATGACCCTGGTTACGTAGGTTATAAAAGGACCACGGCAACCGTGAACGTTTTGCACATGTGCGCTTTTATGCATGATGCTTAAAGGGGGAAGCATTCAATATATGATTTGAACACTAAGACACACTGCTGTTGCGTTTGCAACATTGTAGTACCACACCCCAATAACAGCGCAGGCTGGTGTACAGCAGAAATGAAATTTAGCAAGACTGATAGAGTGATAGTAACCTATTATAGCATCATCGCTGCGTTGTTGGAATTTCTGCAGTTCGGAAACGCGCACCCAAAGGGGGGAGTGTTTCTTCCCGAAGCAACAAGAAAGGTTAAGAGAACGAGAGAGAAAGCAACGATGCCGCGTTCCGAAATCCCTTCACCTCTTTTCCCAGCTCTGTGACGCATCTGGGCGTCACGCACACACCCCAGTCGTATTCGTAGCAGCTGGCTAATGCAACCCGCCCTGTGCGCGTGCTTGTGTTCGTAGAGAGATGCGCCAACCTGTGCCCGCTCCTTCCGTCTGAGCACCTCGGGCGTACGCCTCCGTGCAAACACGGGCGAACTTCCAGCCCAGCACCCTGCGGCTCCCTCGCAAGTCGTTCCTCTCTCGCTGCCTTATAACTGGCGACCCGAGTCCGCCCGCTTCCTCCTACCCGACGCTACAGCACATCTGCTCGTGTCACATACCCCGCCCCCCCCCCCCCCGGCGCGGAGCTGAGTGCTTCTTCCGAGCACGAACACACGATTGCTCTCGCTGTGGGCTGTAGCGTTGGGAAGAAGCTTCGCGCCACGCCGAGATAGTTCAGGCAGAACGCTGCATGCCATGCAGTAGGAAGCAGGCTATGTAGCAGCATGTCTTTTATTTTGTGAGGCTCTTGCTTCATTCTTTTATCGCCATCACTGTGCCTTTTCGCGATAACGCCTTGCCATTTCGAGGTACATATCGCTGTGTCCTTGTTTGTCTAGCGGAGCGTCGAGCCTCTAAGGTTTCGCACCTCTCCATATTTCCCGTGCCTGAATGTGAGTAATCCGTTAGCATATTTTCCGTTTTGCCTTGGTATGCGTCGTCCTCTGTTCGACGGAATGTGTGTTACACAGCAACGTGTATTTAACGTGAATGCTACAGGAAACGCTGATGGAGATAATATAAAATGATTCACTTCCAAATGATGCCACCTTGCTTCGAAGCGATGCTAGCGTTAAGTAAGAATCCAAAATATATTCTTGACAGTTCGAAATGTTTGCCTTGGATGAAAGGCGGGAAACATTTCTTTCCAGCTCAATATACACGCGAACCACCGGTTCAACCTGCACGCAGCTTCTTTCTTGGCCCTTTCATGACGTAATGAATTGTAGCCTGACGAAGCGCAGCCACCTACGGCTCCTCACCGCTCCATGGGTGGACTGAGTTTGCTAAAAGCTACCCCCCTCCCCCAAAAGAGAGCAATATGTCAAAGTGTTAACGCCTAAGTTACATTAAATACCAGGAGGCTCTGATAAACGTTACATTTAAACTGAATAATTTCCGCTGGAAAAGTGCTTCGCTTAATATTGGGACAATATTTTTTGATTACCTATGCGTAGAACGACTACATATTGACCTCTTAAGTCAAGATAGGCGTATAGAATTAATGTTTTTTTCTCTAAGCTGATTTTATCATAACATGAGTGTTCTTCAAGTTCGATACGATTTAAAAGGTCCCTGAAAGGGTGTTTCAGGTTCTGTATAATACGCTTGCATTATGTGGAATATAGGCCACCGAGCGTTCACGCTGCGTATAAGACCTCGAAAGCGAGCTGATCACTTGTAATATCTTTTTAAATGTTCGCGCTTCTACGCCTCGTGGCCACCAGCGGTGTGGTCTATCGCCTGACTCCGTGCGCAACGCGCCAGGCAGCACTCGTTACGTCCGCATCGGAGAGCTATAATTGGTTCCTCGTGCTAATTCTTCCTGGCCTGACGCAGCTACCATGGCCGCGGCCGAAAGCTCCGCCCTCCGAGGAACTGCCGCGTGCGTCGGCATTCGACGGAGGGCCCGAGTTGGTGGAACTGCGAATGTCTCTAACATTGCAATGTACGAAAGTATGGAGAGGATAAAGGCACGAAAACGCGAAAATTCAAATTTTGAATACAGATAACTCGCCTCCACAAAACGCATTAAAAAATTCTTGCAGGAGGATATTTGTGAAGCGACGTCCTTTGATATTCTAAGCATACCGCAACATTTTTGAGAGAGAGAGGATTTATTGAAGGGAAAGGCAAAGTGGTTGGCCCGAAGAATAAATATCTGCACTGGGGAATGCGATGAGGAGAATAAAGAGGGTCACGATGGGGGATGATGAGGATGGGAGGAGGCAGATGAAAAAAAACGATAAAAAGAAAACAAGGCACACTTTCTGACATCACAAACGCGAGGCAAGTCCCGTGGCGCTTAAAAAGCTTGAGAGCGCTTGCGTTGCCTGTACAGTTATCGAGAGGATCAAATCCTCTGAGAGGGGCTTTGTGTCAAAAGACTTCAAAGCAGGTGCTAGCATGAGACTTTCTCGTGCATATGCTGGGCACTCCACTAAAACATGTTCGACAGTCTCTAGCACACCACATGTGGTAAAGTCCAGGGAGTCCGCTTGTCCAATTAAGTGCAAGTACTTGCGCGTGATGGCGACATTTAAACGTAATCTATGAATTATGCACGCAATAGGTCGTGGGATTCTACGAGGAACAGAAAAGGTTATCGCCGAGTTTAGCCGTTTAAGGCGGATGTGTCGAGTGTCTCTCAAGGCCCAGTATCTAGCCGTCGCACTCCTCATAGATCCCGAAAGGAGAAAAGTGATGTCCGGTCTAGAGAACGGCACAGCTGTGCGCAGGGCACTGATGAAGGCGCTCCTTGCCTCAGCGTCGGTGGCCTCATTTCCTACAAGTCCAGAGTGTCCAGGGATCCACTGAAACACTATACGGTGGCCTTTGTCCTGAGCAAATGATACGAGACTAATGATATCAAGAGCAGGAGCTTGGTAGGCTGTGTGGCGTAGGAAGCATCCTAAAATTTGCAACGCAGGTTTAGAGTAATTGAAAATGCACCACTCCTGAGGCGGTTCTCTGCAGATGTGGCGAATCGCTTCCCGAAGGCCCGCAAGCTCTGCAGCAGTTGAAGTGGACTTGTGTCCTAAAATGAATCTGCGGGTCGTCTGCTGAGCGGGGATTACGAAAGCTGCTGTTGATGCCTTTGGGGACGCAGATCCATCCGTGTAGACGTGCACACACTTTTGGCATTCTGACCAGATGTAGGCAAGAGCAAGCTGCTTCAGTCCGCTAACCAGCATCGTAGATTTCGTTAGTACGTACGCTAGGGGCATGCAGGCATACTGAAGGCTGAGCCATCACCCATGGTGGCTGCAAGGGATGATGCGGCAGGGCATAGTCTGATGGCAATTCGGATGGATGGAAGCGCAGTGCACGTGAAAAACTGCTGTCCGGTCGCTCATCAAAAATCTCCGTCAGCGGGTGACAGCGGTGCCGTGTAAGCGTGCGTAAATATACATGAAGTGGTTCGTGTGACAGGTAGATCGATATTGGGCACGCACGAGCCTCCTCAATCATGCCTTTGTTCGAAGCACAACGTGGTAATCTGAGGCATATCTTGAGCGCCTGTGCTATAGCACGCTCTAATGTCCGCAAGCAGGAAATGTTCATGGTAGAGAATACAGGAGGGCTCTAACGGATGTAGCCTATAAAGAGTGTATAGTAAAGTCTTAGCAAGGACCGTTCCGTTGGGCCCCATTAAATGCCTGCTACGAAGCGAAGAACATGGCAAAAAACAATGAGTCTTTTCTTTAGCATATATATATGCCTCGACCATGACAGACCGCGGTCATTAATAATGCCCAAAAATCTTTGGTGGGAGACGTATGCTATTGCAACCCCTTCAAGTGTTACCGGGTAGCGGAAGAAAGACTTGCGGATGAATGCGACCACAGCACATTTTTCAGCTGCTAAGTGCAAACCCTGACGCCGTACGTATCTTGAAGTAGATGACGCGGCACGTTGTAATCTCGCGCGCGTTTGCGGACGTGTCGAACCCGAAGCCCAGATGCAGCTGTCATCTGCATAGGCACTGATGTGAATGTGCGTAGGAAGTTCACTTATCTGTCCAATCAATGCCACGCTAAATAGGGTTGGGCTGAGAACTCCTCCCTGAGGAACTCCATGGCAGACCTGATGACGGGTAGTGTCTCCATCAGGCGTAGACATGTAAACGGACCGGTCCTTGAGGTTCTATACAACCTACGAGTGCATCCGGCCACCAACGCCTATGTCGTCAATGGCATCAAGGATGGCTTCATTAGGTACGTTATCACAGGCCTCTTGGATGTCTAAGAAGTCAGCAGCGACGAGTCGGCGACTACGTTTTTCATCTTCCACTGTCGGTATGAGGTCGATTACGCTATCAACCGAAGAACGTCCCCGCCGGAACCCGGTCATGATATCCGGATCGAGAGTATTCTGCTCTAAAAATCATTCCAGCCGCGCCAGCACCATTCGCTCCATAACCTTACCGACGCAGCTTGCTAGTGCAACTGTATGGTATGAGGTAAGCTCATAAGGAGCCTTTCCAGGCTTCAAAACAGCAACCAGGCGGATGATCGACCAGTGTTCTGGAACGATTCCGGAAGCCCATGTATCATTGTAGTAACTGAGCAGCACAGTTCGGCCTTCCATTACAAGATAAGAGAGAGAAGCGTACGAAATCCCGTCAGGACCAGGTGTAGATGCACGCCTACGCATTATTGACAGCCCTCTTCAGAGCCCGTCTGGGTACCTCAAAGAACAAAGTTGGTTATTGAATAGCTGCTAGTGCATCGGTGTTTTGCCGCCGCTGCAGTTAGCACTCGCTTAATTTAATCGGGCGGACCGACCATAGTGTAGCGTCTTTGCCACAAGTAACCGGTAAGCAGGTAAGGAGAACTCTTGTCCTCACCTTTGGGAACCACTATGCGTCATAGTATTGCCGTAAGGGCTCCGTATTATACATAAGACAGAAGCCACGTTGCTCACGTAATTTTGACGAATGCTGTACGTGATAAAAAAAAATCCGTTACAATTATTTCCGCACGGAATCAGTAACAGCGGTTTCTATGTTTGATAGCAGTAATCGCAATCCAAAGAGAATTATTCTCAGTTTCCTTATTGAATTCGCATGTTATATGTTCTGCCAGTGGTTTCATTAATCTTACCAAAAAAGAAACCAATACCGTGCAAAAAATTTTGGAAATAAAAAAAATTGGTTGATTTGCGTGGTAATTACTAATGCGAATTATGTGCTAGCAGTTCGATTTTCACTTTGAGTCCAATGTTCAGATACAGTGTTGACGGATAGCAGTAGTTCTCATATCAATAATGAATAAATGCCTAAATATGCGGAATCGCTCATTGTCGACATTCATAAATCCCTGGGAGTGGTGCAGCGGTCAGTGGATGTGTCACTGGCTTTCTATGGCTTGTGCTGCCATCGGTGGTTCTTGGGTTGTTTGGGTTGCGCTGCAATCCAGGTTGCTCTGCGCGAGCATCCTGTCTCTATTAATTGAACAGTTTCACTGCTTAAGTATAGGCTGCTGACCTGTTCATTACTCTGTCGGCAGGTTAGCAGCCTTCATTACGACTCCCTTTTCTTATGTGGTGAGCCAACTTACCTCTTTTGTCACTTTTGGTGATTTATATGCCGCCATCTTCAACGACTTCTTTGCCTTGCATTTCGCAAAACGCGCAGCGTTTACTGGCGCTTGCGGTCTTTGACGATCTATAGCGCTTGCCCGCTGTTCATCAGTCTCAGCAATGCGTTTGGCCGTCCTGGTCCCGTTCTCACTCTCGCACACGTGTACACAAAACCGCCGTTTGTGACATACGTGACTCTTTCTATCAGTAGATTGAACCGGCTCAATTGCATGGTCACGACAGCAGTTTCGTGCGGAGCACTAGGAAGCGCAATACGAACGGATGACAGCTAATGAAGAGGAAGGAAACAACATTCTACACTCCACCAGAGGTCAACAACAACAGCAACGACAACAGCAACGACAACAACAACGACAAAGATAACAACGACAACAACGACCACAACGACAACAACGAAAACAACCACAACAACAACAACAGGAGGGTAATAGAAAAATTCAGGAGGGCACTTTCTTGACCTTAAGTGCGGGTAGGCAAAAGCCTTTAGAGTGGTGTTGACTGACGTGTCGGGAAGATTAAGTACACAATTGTTTGTGAATTTTAAATACTGGAGACAATGGAGGGCGTTTTGGAGGCATCCATCTGATTCGACGCTTTTCCGCAAACTTTCTCCAGCGTCCTAGACAAGCAGAACTACATCTTCGTTAGCAGGAAGTAGCGTAGTCGTTAGCACGCTCGGCTGCGGAACGGAAGCATGGTGTTTCGAATCCAATCGTCCACCAAGCTTTTTCTCTTATCGAGTTCAAGAGCGTAACGGACGGACGGACGGATGGGCGGAGGGTGGGACGTCACTTCCGTTTTCTTGATTTTCGGTTGGCGATATAATGGGCGGACAAGATCTCGACCGGGACTATGGGCCATTAAAGGCTTTCGCCTTAGTACCTAGAGTGGGAAGCTACAGAGTTGGAGGAGAAGCGTTAAAGTACCAAGATATGAAGCCCCTTATTCGGTTCCACCTCTTTTTTCGAATTCCTTCATGACAATAACGGTAGCAATTTTTTTTCGGTTGACTGATATTCTGGCGGAAAATTTCAAAATGTCGCAGCACTCGAGGGCCCTCAAAGCATACACAGAACCGATTAGTTGTACGAGAGCTACATGCTTGTGTGGCCGATTCTCACTGTTCTTCTCACCCCCTTTTCCATCTTTTACACCGCCTCATACTTCTCCTCCAATAAGGTGCAGCCAACGGGAACACCGTCTGGTTAATCTCCTTTCCTTTTATTTTTCCTTCTCCTCCTTCTCGAAATATTTTCGATAGGTTTGCACTTATGGGCAGTTCAGGTTCGTCCTCATGTTCCTCTTCACATGCAGAAGACAATCGGGACAGTTTGGCGAGATTGAAAGCTAAAGCATTTCATTCTTAAAAGAGAGAACGGGTAGGCTTTTGTATATGTGCACATCTGAATTCCTGCCTAGAAATTGAAAAATTATAAATTTTTTCTCAGTGTTTGAGGAAAGTAAAGGTGGTGTTGAAAAACATTCCCTAAAGTTTTCTACACCTATGATTAAAGCTAAACTTCCGCAACCATCATAACAACGAAGTTCAGAGCGTAAATTTTATTGGCTCTAATTTGCACAAGTGCACGTTATATACACCTACGTTTTGTGTAAACACTGATGCATTTTGATAATGGAATCATATAACTGTCATGCTCGTTATTCTTAGTAGTTATTCCACAACCAAGAGAAGCCTAACTCAATGTTTTCCCTCGAATTCTTTGAAGACTGCCAGCAAAACTGCATGCACCAAGCTTTAAAAAACTGTTGCAGTGGTTTTCTTGAGTGGCGAAATGAATCAAGCAAAAACTCCCTTTTCGCGTATTTGATACCAAAACTCGGGCTGTTTCCTCTTCTAGGAGGACGAAAAGATTAGCAGCAAAATCTGCTCTGCCTTCGATGTGTTCTTTACATCATGGTGCAAGAAATTCTTGTGTGCGGTAACCCCCATCCCCAATCGAGGATAAATTTATCTGTTTTTAGTTTTTCTCATTTCACTGCCACCAAAACGTTATCAGGCATCCAAGCTGAAGTTCCACCCTCTTGACCAACGCTTTGCCTTGCCTTCTTACTCTTCGCCAAAGAGGCGGCCGTAATGACCCTCATGGGCGCGTTTTCCTCCGCCTCCAGTCGGTCTTACCAGAGGGAGCTTGTGGGGTTCTAGGGCACCTCTTCTAGTTATGTGCCTGGTGCTTTACAACGTCAGCTCCTGTGAGGTCTTTCCTCAGTTTTTTTTAACGATGTCATGCGCCTCACCCAAAAATCGACCGGCAAAAATACACTACTCATCTACGAGCCCAGAACCTTTCTCTCAGAACCCGCCCCATACTAGAGGAATGAAGTAACGAGCAGGCCACCAGGGCGATAGACTGGGTGGACTTAAGGAGTCAGGAAATCAGTGCTTATTTCATCAGTAATGTGCACTACACGCAATTACACCCAAAGTGTAATGTTTTCTGCAAAAGTTTAGTTTTCATCTTTTTGATTCGTCGGGGGCTTTTTTGCTGCTTTCCACGTAAACATCGCACAAGGAAAAGCTCGCCTCTGTGCTTGCGAGTTACAACGAGGGAATTCATAGGCAAGCCACAGGGGCTCAACTTCTAATTCACTTGGCTTTCACTGCATCGCTTGCTTTTTTGTCTCAAAATCTGATAGTCTGCATTAAGATCATACGGGTGCCCTTTTATTGCTGCTTCTTTTCCAAAGCCGATATTTCTGAAGTAACTAAAAATGAAGATTACGCAGCGGCATTATGCTTTAAAGCAATAATAAAGATTTTCAGTGAGATGAAAAAGGAGAATGTGAATAAGGTTAAAACCCTAAGACCTCCATAATGTGCAATGCGTTTTAACGTTTAACTCGATTTTTTTTCTCCTGGTTGTTCTTCTGATATGAGGTGGATTTCCGTTTATTTTTATTTATTCTTATACCTACAGCGATCTTTCGGGGCATTATTGTAGGGGGGGATACAAGGGCAAAGTACAGTTTCATAGCGATGACACATCATGTAAAAAGAGAAAAGAACTGAAGTAAAAATAACAATACAAGCAACAATACAATACGACGCATCCAAATCTGACAATGAGTACTGAGAGGGTAAGAAAAAAGGCAAGGTAAAATTAGATTGTCATAAAGCCAGCATATCGTATTCAAACTCAAACATAGTACAGATTTATCCGAAAACAATACACTACAACTGGGACCCTTCTATGTGGCTTGTCGGTAAAACCTGTTTAGAAATTTCACAGTAAGGCAAAATGCATAGCAGTGAGAGAAATACTATTTTAACAAAAGACAAGCCAAAGTATTGCCAAAAGAAGATGGCGGGCTGACACAACCTCCTCCGGCAATTTATTCCAATCATCGATGTTTTGGAAAAGATTGAGTTTTTAAATAATTTTTTTGTTCGGCACATGTATTCTTTAACTTTTTTAGTATTGTGCAAACTGGAGGATACATAGCTGGGATTTTTAAAGTACGCATCTTTTATCAAACCTGTTGGAGTTTTAAAGATACTTTAGGACATCTTCAGCTGTAGGTACTTCCATCTCTCTTGTAAGAGAGGCCACCCCAGAACCAGTAGCCAGAAACCAGTAATAGACGCAATTTGGTTACTGATCAATGCACTTTTAAAGCCAGATGCACACGCTTTTTGATTAAGAGCACTCGCGCTCTCTGCCTACTTGTCTGACGCTCGAAAAGCAGCTTTTTAAATAAATCACAAGCCTCTGTTTCTTGTTTATGCCAAATTTATTGTCCGGTTTGTGATTTGTGCTGAGTAAAATAACAGCACTCTCATGGTACTTTATAAACTTTCAGTGCGATAATTTGCACCCTTAAGAAAGGAAAATTATAACGCGATGCAATAAAATACAAGATATTTACTGAGCGAAGAAGCCAAAATTATTGTTCACATTGCGAAAGATAAGCATTCCTTGTCAAAAACTCGAAACATATGTCTACGGAGGACTTTGTTGCCTCTATTCTTCCCATTTATCCCTCTATATTTTGCGTCACAAGAGAATGGAGTCCAAGAGCAGCAACGTACATATCTTCAACGTTGTTGAGCGATAGCTGATAATCGAAGTGAACATCACGAGAAAAATCACATTCAGATACACTCGTGGAACGTCAAATGAAAACAACATTTGAAGAAACTCTTATGGACATTGAGCAAAACAAACAAAAAGTTTCTGACGTTGCCTGTCAGCTGGTGCTCGGAAAGCCTAACAGGGAAACTAAAACTTCATCGAGAGCTTTCCCGTTTTTTCTTGTGTTTTCGAGATTCAGAAACAAGCTTCTCGGGCGAGATATCCGCCTTGGACAGCAAGCCATTTTTTTCAGACAATAGAAGCCAGGAGAACAATGACACGCAGAACAGGAGATAAAACCGGAAGAAAAAGCGCGCCAAACAATAAAAGGTTGAAGCGGATTAGTGAAAATGGAGAAAAAAAACGACACGAATGACCCAGGACTAGGATTCAAACACGGTGTTTCAGAGAATGCCGTTACCAGTTGTCGCCTGACCGGACTAAGACGATACACGCGTAAACTCACACACTCACAGATATAAGCAAAATGAAATATGAATTAAGATGGTGAAAAATACTGCGTAGTGTCCGACATTTGAAGCAATTGTCTCAACTGTAAAAGTTGTAAAGAATATTTTTTCCTGGATTATTATTCTGAAATACGTGTTCTTCGCAAAACAGATTCAGAGCGCTGACTTTTCTAGCTCTGCTCTTTTTTTTCCGATGGACAGTCATTTTCATTTCTTTTATTTCTACGTGATTTTGTCTGGATCTTTGAGGATGCTCATTATACGTTCCTGCATGAAAAACCTTTATTATAGGTACAGTGTAAGAAAGAATGCGGGTGTTGTTGACTTATTTGACAATGTGCAATGACCCATGACTAAAAGAAGGCAAATGGTGTCGTTGGTCGATTGTTTTGCTTATTGCTGTCATCCTCTAGCTCGTGCCTTTAGATGTAACGTTTTATCGCACTCTTTACATCTGAAAGAGACCTGAAGGTTATTGACACAATGAATTTTCCAAGAACTCTCAGGCAGATTCGTTATCACTGTCAGATGTGTGCCGAAAAATAGGAAACCAGATCAGCAAATGCAACATCACCTTCCCGTTGTGCGACCCTCCGCTCTGTGCTCAACGAGGACAACAGCTTTAAGCCAAACTACGAGCAAAGGAGTATATTTTGTCAATTCTGATACATTGCTACAGAGTCACCCGATTCATTCCGGTACAAAAGAGATGTCACAGTGCCAGGGTGCTCTTTAGGAGCTGTACTATGCGCTCAGGGTCCTAGCAGTTCCTTAAACGAATATTCATTTACTTTAGTTAGCTTTTTGTTAAAGATGCTGAAGGTCGCCTAGCATGTGTTGTCGTCTCTGTAAGCCTTCTTATCGTACATTTTTCAGGCTCAGGACGTGGGAATGCAGGCAGAATACCACAACTACGTCACAGCATCTGTGGTGAGCACTGTTTTTCTTTGCCGTAAAGCTTGTTCTGAGAAATGTGTTGTACGTTCTTGTTGGTATGATAGCTTTGATGAAAGCTCAAGATACCTTTGGTATATTACAGAAGCCACCATGCCACAGCGTTGCGTGGCCGCTTCTTATGCGGCAATGGTACGAAGATTACTCTGGTTGACTGTTTAAATGTGCGTATCGATATGTATGACCTTTATGTTGTCGCCGGAGCTGCGTCCGTAAAGAGACGTTGTGACGTGCACTCGCGCTCGTCGATACAAACGCGAATGCTCTGTGGCCTGCATTTATTCTACATCACCGCAAGAGTCCCAAGACCGCCTGGGGCGATACAGCCGCGAATCAGGCTTCACTTAAGTCTTGCTGCGTTTGATAAGTACCTGGCACGGTAAAATTAAATTCCGGCACTCAATATATTCAGTACGAACTTATTACTAACGAGGGTAGTGCTACCGTAAAAATATATATTATTGTGATTGCATTTAGGCTGCCATCTCTCAAAAAACTTCCGGCTCCTATGTTATGACATTTCCTGATTGGTTGAGAGAGGTAGTGGCGCGTCGCCTAATCACTACACCACTGCGCCAATAGAGTTATCAATGATTCCACGCGATCTACGACCTTTATTGAGAGTGATTTCACCAGCAAAACGCGACTACCAGTGGTCTAATGATAGGGCTGCACAAAATTTTAAAATCTGACGAACGCCAAAATCTTGAAAGTAGGCTTACCCCAGGAAATAAATTAACGTGGACGATTAGGGAATAATGTGAGGATTAATATGGATTAGCTGGTCGGACAACTATTTTACTATATCATAATGCGATAAAAGCTACTCAAGCATTCTTCAAGGCAATAACTCCTGTATTACATATAGAGGGAATGGAAGCGGTTCCAACCGGAGTCTTGGCGGTAAAAACGCAAGAACATTAGACACTACTGCAGACACCATAGCAGGCAACCTGTTATCGCATTCTCCTGCTTAAAAGCGTGGTTAGAAAGCTACCCTCCCACACCACCAGTTTCCGAGTAATAGTACCGCGTCTCATATTCAAAGAACAATCACGGCTTCCCCACTAGGTTAGAGGGAACAACGAGGCGCTGCAAACTCCACCTATCAGTCGAAAAACTCTTTTTTCCTCAAGCGTGGAGACTAAAGTGCGTCTGCAAAATCCTGTTACACGCTTCCCTTCCCCTGAAAGAACTTGACAAAACAAAAAAGAGTAAAGAATAGGTGCGAACCAAACTGGAGACAACCACTGACCAATTTTGTATTGGGCTACAGAGTGAAATAAGGTGTGCACGTGCCGTCTGTGCGAAGGGTATGGAGGGGGAGGAGAAGTGCTATGGGCGGGAGACACAGGCAATGCTTAAAACGAAATAAAGTGCACATCCTGTTTAAGCATTGACTATAATTTGTTAAGTTCGAATGCCAGTAAAGTGGTATGTCTTGTTGGCCAGTCGGTCATGAGCCCTGCGTCGCCTCCTCACTCTGGTCAACAGCTTCCGGGTTGCTAACACGTGCACGTACTGCGCACAAAGAACACAGCTGAGTTGATATTTTGTACATGCATGTGCGCCGCTCTGGCTTCATCGCTGCTTACGCCGAAGAAAGACAGATATCGCTGCTGATATCCCACGTGATCAGTCGCATGTAAATTAGGGGTGAATCGTTGTTGTAATAAAGTTTGCCTGGTCTATTGACTCTCAAGATTACTCAGTTGCTGTGGGTGATGATGCGCTGACGTCACACAGCCACCAACTGAAGAAGCGGTATCATTAAGATTATCATCTCTTCTTCACTTCAGCAATCTCATCTAATGAAAACGATGAGGAATAGGACGAACTACCATCATCTGTTATGAACCCCTCAACGGCTATTATTTATAGTATATTACATCAGTCAATCAATTATTGGACACGAATGATCTCAAGACGGGGCAGATTACCGCGCGGAACGGCTTGGGAAAGTATGTGAAGGAGTCTGCCATCAAGATGGAGACGTGACATAAAATGGGAATTCCATTTATTACCCGCTTTTCAAACAACTAACGGGCTTTGCTGTAATAAATAATGCTTTGCTGTAATAAATGGGTTTTGCTGTAGTTAATTAGAAGCCAGTAATAAACACAGAGGCTGTAGGAAGGTTAGGTTCCACCAAAGCATCCATAAATCGGTGAAGACTTATGTCTGCTGCCATAGGTTCTGAAAGCAAACTTTTCGTGGTGTCTCCTCGGGACACTCCACGTTTAGGTTCTCGTGCTACATTCAAATGATATCCGCCATGTTGCTGAAGCTCTAGCCAAATGAGACAGGGCAAACAGAACGCATGACTGCACATTTCTCGTTCGCCGTCCCAGCGTTCCCATCTTGCTCTCGCAATAAAGACCACGCGATAATAGAATACAACAACAGGGTGTCCCTAACCAAACTTCTATTACCCTAATCATGACTTGCACGTGTTGGCAGGGCGTTGTTGTCGGCAGCCTTTGTGGCAGGCACGCCAGAAAGCGGAGGAAGAGCTGTGGCGGGTGGAACTGAAGGTTTTTTTATATTCGAGGCTACACACCAGGAAGATAACATCAACAATTAAAATAAGGAAAAACATGAGGTTGAGGACGCCAATAATGCTTATCTTTCCTCTTCCGTATGATCGTTGTTTCCCCTGGCCGCACTCCATGACGGCAGACACAAGTTTGAGCCGTAGTTTCATACATGGTGGGGCGGTCGAAGATCACCGGGATGTAATAACCTGCTTTTTATTTATTTTCGCGTCGCTGTACGATGCAGCTCTGCGCCCTTGCTTGAAACGAGCATGCGCGTACGTGCCGGCCGCACCCACAAGAAATGTGGCAGAACTGCGCAGTAATCTCTCCCGCTAACACGTTCGCGGTGCGCTCTAATTTATCTCGCTGGCAGGAAGGCGTCAGCCGCCGCCGCACTGCAACACGCGCCCTGTGGCGATGTTGACTCACCGGCTCCATCGAGGAAGTGAGCCCTGGTGCTGTTCTTCGCTGCGAAGCTGTCCAGATTACGGCGTTGTGGGCCTGCAAAGACTAAAGTAAACCCTCCATGGGAGAAAGGAAAAAAATCTGATAGGAATAGAGTGCTTCGCACCTGAGCCCAGAAAATACTTTTTCCCCCGCCCGCTTTCACCGCTTGAGCGCTCTGGCTTCCGCCTGACGGCAGCAGGCGTTTGCGGCGGGATGGGTGCTCCGCGGGCGGAGTTCTGCGAGGATGATGAGCGTGGAGAAATGAGTTCCGGGAGAGACGACCGTAGGGGGGGGGGGGGGGGGGAAGTGCGTCATTTCTGGAATCTTACTGGCCGGTTAGGAAGAAAGGTTACATCGTTGTCGGTTCCTGCTTGATTGGTGTGCGGCTCGTTTCATTTTTTAATTCTTATATTTTGTTTCGACTCCGTCGCAAAATGTTGTTACTCCTCCTTGTCCCAGATGTCCTGGTATGTTCGCGCGTCGCAAGTTTGCAGCTGAATTAGGGACAAAAGAAAGGATTACAGACTGTCTTAACGTCGTAACCCGGGAAATTGAATCGGTTTCAGCAGAAGTTTGTCTGGTATTACGGCTTTTCTCCAGCCCAGTTTTCTGAAAGAACAGACCTAGAACGACGGCCACTTTGAGTAGCACCGTATTTTTTACGGGATGAGAACATAGTGTCAAGGGCTGGTTTGGTAGGAATTTTTGTAAAAGAGACTGAGACACGATTCTACACATTTGAGATGTGAATAAAAAAACTGTTTATTCAGGTCTTGAGGTTAGGCTTGTGCAGTGCAAGTTTTGGGGCCTAGGTTGAATAAAAAGACAACCAAAACACGTCGAAACACACAAAGAAGCGAATTTTTTGCACAAATTGATACTAGAGCTCCGCTTCGTTTCTTTTTGATTTTTTTAACCATGCTGGCCTTTTCATTGCAGAAGAAATACTTCCTTCTAAAAGAGATATTGAACAATATGAAACTAGTGGGTACCCTATTTATTTCCGAAGGTCATGTACAGCTTCTGATTTGGTGTCGGCTAAGCTGCCGACATGAGATCTGCTCTGGTTTTCTATGAGGTCGATGCGCCTCGCCACAGAGTCTCAGTTGTGACGAAGCCAGTATAGTCATACCTAGACTGTAGTGCCGCAGGGGACGAAGACACACGAAGAACAAACGAACAACACGAGTGCTAACCCGAAGTTGGAAGTTAGCGCTCATTTTGCTTGTTTCTTCTTCGTGTGTCCTCCTCCCCTGCTGCACTACATCTCGCTATGAATATGTACTAGCAAGCCCAAAAAGTCTCGCCGGTATGGTGTCGGAATTAAAAAAGCAAATGCTTCCCAGAATGGAAAATCATAACGCAGAAGTTATGCGCGCTATAATTTCGCAGGCAAAAAAAAATGGATCCGTGTCTTGTCTTCCTTATTCACATGTGTTGCAGGAAGCAGCCAGATCTCTCCCTCTCATATACAAACACAACGGAATTAGCGAGAACAAGTACTTACAACATGAAGAAAGAACGGATATTTCTACACGTGTATAAATTAACACAAGGAATCAACATTTATACCTATCATTGCACAATCGTCATTACTTCCTAATTATTCCTGCTGAAAGTTAGATAATCGTAGGCGCATGAAGTTGGGCTAGTTGATTTTCCAGGAGTGCTGGATTAGCGCAAAAAAAACGGGAATTACAGAGCAGGAAAGGCAACACTCGGTAACGCGGAGAGGCAACAAGCGAGAGACAAACCGAGTGTTACCTCTCCTGTGTTTTTTCTGTATCTCCTGTTTTTTTGTGACAATTGTGTAGTCAAATTAGATAACCTCAGGAATTCATTCTTCGCTATCAAAGAGAATGCAAAAATCTTCGGAACATGTGGTTGCTCTCTTTCGAATGTGAAAACTAACGCGAATAGCTTTCATTAAAATCCTGTTCACAGCAAGTGAACTTAACGGTTTCAATTTGCGTGGTTTAAGGTTAATATAAGATTTATTTTAGTCCGAAAGCACTACAGCAGACGTACCAACACTTAGCAAGAATCTTGTTTTGTAGTGTGCTTGAAATCTGTAAAGAAAATACATATTTCTGGGCTGAGATTCGAACCCTCGGCTACGCGAGCAGATCAACTTTGCTGGCGACAGCACTAGGCCACTATGCTCTCTTAGCAGACGATCACGCCTTGTGTTAAACGGCTGTTGTTGTTGTTGTTAGCCTTAAAAAAATTTCACATACCAAAAATGGGAGATCGGCGAAGAATTGGAAGGCAGAGGTTGAGGTTCACCTGTACATAATAAGGGCGAAAGAAAAGGACGAGAACAGATCAGATTATCAGAGCTTAACCCGATTTTAATATCGCCGACAGACTTGCCGACGACCCAGAAATTCAAAGCTATGAGTCAATCAGGATACACACCTGCTTTCGCGTGTCTATTTCAGTAAAGTGGGTTAAACCTTACTGTTTTTGATGCTGGTGGTTCTATAATAAAAAGTGGATAATTACTGCGGTAGACTGTTTTAGTTTTGCATTTTGTTTAAAGAAGAGTGCAACTGGAATGGTTTCTTTTGAGCTTGTTTCATTGGTTGCCTTAACGCTCTTGCTTTCAGTGACTATTGGCTCACTTGGGGTATACTCAATTGAGCGCCTCTGGTAACCGCAGTAACGTCTTATTTTCTTATTTAGGGAGCGCCTAGATTTCGCCGCAAAAAGCGAAAAAAAAGTCCGGAAATAATATTGGTGTCCGCAGGTGGTGGTCTGTGTGTTAAAACGCATGCAGATGTACACTGACCTGGCCATGTTTAGCGGAACCCAGGCCTAGGTTACAACGGTAGTTCATACTCTCTATAAAGCGCGGCAGTGTGCCTGATCAGTGCCTCAGAAAAAAAATTGTGGGAGTCTTTTGAGTGAGTCGATGATGTTTGTATTGTGACACGTGTACTTATCTTTATCGGGCGACCACGTTTCGCCGCCTAACAAGTGTTATCGCACAGCGCGGGACGCGCCTGCAACTATCCGAAGTTTCTGGCAAGTCATCGATGCTTCTATTCGCTGTCTATTTTAGACGAACCTTATGTTATCTGATTTCATCGCCTGACGCGAATAGTGTAGAACTTTGTGGAAGGCACGCGGGTCCCATCGATTAGTCTGGGACATTCGACGACTGCTATATAACAGCCGACGCGCTTAACCCGCGGATCAGAATTTCGACGATCGCCGACCGTGTTCGCCGCTACCGTTGTGCTGTAAGTGTAGCATCTTTTGTGGGCACAGGTTCGCCCAATAAAAGTTAGTTTTGTCGTTCACAGTATTGCTACTGTGTTCTTCAACGTCACCACCACGTGACAACAGTGACGAGCGTGCTCGTTTAGGACTTTTGTGCATTTTGCTTTTTAGGTCTTATAATTTTAGAACCGCTTTATGTTATAGGCCACGAAAGCACTCTTCGATTTTACATCTAATCGCTAAATAACTAATCATATGCACTAATCACAACAGTCGCTTTATTTGGTGGAGCAGTTTCCAGATCTTTTGGATGTAGCGGCGCGATATAAATTTCAATGCTCGACCAGCGACTCAGCGGCGTGAACACGCAATAAAAAGTGACTGAAAATTACAATTCTATGCACAAACAATACGTCATCTATTACTGTGCGGAGGCCTACAGAGCCCTATGAGTCCCAAGATCATTCACGTCGCCAAACAATACCGCTCTTTACAGTGCCTAACAGTCGCGTTTCGGGACGCCAAACCTCTCACAGACGTTCTAGGAGCACTTTGGAACGAAGGGACATATAAACCTCTAGTGGCCGTGATGTCACTTTCATCAGAGGACGAGTTTGCAAGAGGATTCTTGAGGTTATCAGCCACATCTGCCACAGAGCAATGATGCTGCGTAAGTCATTTTCACTTGGAAAGAAATGGCAAGGTATCTGGATTTCAACGGGAGAAAAACTACTAGCTGGTACTTGAAGCATTCAAATTAGGACAGGTACAAAGACACTTGGCACGAAAGGAGCGATCCTAGATTATCGTTTATTGGTTGTGGAGCAGTTAGACTTAGTTTCACAGAATGAGACAAAGAAAAATAAAATAACGGAATCTTTTTCTCTTTTCCCTGAAGCAGGCGTTATTATTTTACTTGAGCCTGGTTCAGGACTTTTGCAAGCAGCGACAACAACACGTCGACCTCGTCCAGTCGTACAGATACTTAGGTATCACCATTTCTAATGATTTATCCTGGCGTCTGCATGTGACTAACCTAATATCATCAGCTAATAAAACACTTGGCTTCTTGAAACGACACCTGCGGGATGCCCCTCAACATGTAAGACTACAAGCATACATTTCACTCATCAGAACTAAACTGGAATTCGCATCGGCCATCTGGAACCCTCACCAAGAATATCTAACAAACGCCCTCGAAGCTGTGCAGAACAGGGCCACCAGATTCATTCATTCCTCGTATTCATACGACGTTAGCATATCATCTCTAAAATTGCAATCAGGTCTATCTAATCTTTCTGCTCGCCGTCGCACTGCCAGTCTCGTCTTATTTCACAAGTTTTTTTATTCGCCACTCAGACAAGAAGCCTACATCTGCGCACCCCCGCCGCGCAGATCCCATCGCATCAGTCACCCTCTTCAAGTTTTGCGCCCACGTGCCCGTACCACTGTTTTCTCTAATTCATTTTTTTGCCGAGTAGCAGCTGACTGGAACGGCCTTCCCCACGATATCGCTGCCATCACCTGCCCTGGAACATTCATGACTGCATTGAACACCTGTACTTCATAAAAACCCACCCCTTATGTAACACCCCGCAAGGGGTCTTTAAGGAAAATAAAGTGATGTGATGTGATGTCCCTTGATGCAAGCCATTGAAAGCAAATACTTGGTACGTGTTGAAGCCTACCATCTTTATCTCCTTTCTTTTGCATTCTGGACAGCATCTGAATAAAAAAAGATTTGAGGGCAGCCAGAATTGGGGCATTTAAACTCACACGTTGTACAAAGTTTACCTGCGTTACGATTCTCAGCTCAGGATTTTTTTTCGATTTGCAAACTGCGCAGGGTTTTCGGAGAATGATCATTCTAACGAACTGAAAGCAAGAAACGGGCTTACAGAGCTGGCGCGCAAGCAATAAAGATTTGCAGAATTCTTAAGCTGTGTACGCCTCATTAGTGCCCCCCCCCCCCCCCCCCCGCAACAAAAAGGAAAAGTGCATTCGGAATGAACCTGGAATACGCGGTATGGTAAAAAAAAAAGAAAGGAGCAGGGCACTTTTCACTTGGAAAAAGAAGAATTTGCCTCTTCGTTTTAAGCTCCCACGGTGGCTCACTGGTTATGGCGCTCGGCTGCTGACCTGAATGACGCGGGTACAATCCTGGTCGCTGCGGTCGAATTTCGATGGAGGCTAAATTCTAGGGGGCCGTGTACTGCGCGATGTCAGTGCACGCTAAATAACCCCTGGTGGTCGAAATTTTTGGAGACCTTCACTACGGCGTCCCTGATAGCCTGAGTCACTTTGGGACGTTAAACTCCCCTTAACCAAACCTCTTTATTTTTTTCAGACAAGGCATCCTTTCTTCCTCGCAAAATAAGCGTCTAGGCAGCGCCCTTGAAGGCTCCTGCATTATGCATACCGCCGATAGAAGCAGGCCGGAAACGAATTCGAGATATCTCTTCTTTTTGAATATCCGTGCGCCTTAAGTCTGTTTTTAAGTTACCCTGTACCTCACTTATCTAGTTTACTTCGTTTTTACGCTGCTTTCAAAGTTGCCATACTTTCATGTGGTTTTTGAGACACAGATAAGCAAGCGGAGAACTAGTGGAGAGGGAGGAGAAGGAAGCTGCTTTTGTAGAAAGTGAGCTGTTCGGCTCCCAGGTAAGGCAAAGCGACAAGAGAGTGCCGTAAGCGAAAGGTTTTCTAGGGAGAACAGATGGCACGCTAAAGAAACAAAAGATGAAAAGGACAGTCAAAGGCAAGGTAAAAGCGGAGCTTGAAAAGTAGGGACAAGTCCGACTGCGAACTTTTGATGCCAGGTTGGTTTAACGCCTGCACGAATTTGCGCCGTGACTTGTGCCCCGTGCAGAGATATAACAAAAAAAATGGTCGAAAAGAGAATATCTCATATAACGTGGACGTTACCGTAGCAAATTCAAACTTACATGAGTGATAAAGCTAGAACTTTAGTACCAAAACTTCTCTCGGATGGCCACGGCTCCCGTCCATCACTTCAGTGTGTGGTAAAGGTGGTGAAAAAGTGAGATGATTAAACCTATAGAAGATGTCACAACGAAAGAAAATGCATGATGGCCTGCTCCCTCTAGATCGAGCACACGTACGCATTCTAGCGCGCGAAGTCCTGGAATGACATGCCAGTAAGATGAACGTAATATTGAAATTCTGGAGGAGTTTTTGCGTTAGTGTTTTTCGTGATGGTCACCCACTTGTTTGAAAAGGCTCAACGAAAGGGTCGACCGTCTGTTCCCTTGCTAAACAGGCAGCAAAAGACAGCTTAGTTGACTGTTTAGAGCAGAGGCGTACGAGCTCGATGTAAAGAAAAGCGGGGAATGCTCTCATCTTCATTTCAAGGACTTCCTTGCTGATCTACCCTGTTGCTATAGGCTGGAAGAAAGAAACAAAAACCGTGGCCCAGGAAGTGTGCAGCGGAAAAAGTGAGAGGCGGAGGGAAATCAACGCTATCGGCTGCAGATTGTTCTATTGGTGGAATCTTGTTTTGCGTTATGCAAAAGAAGAAAGAAAATGCGTAGAAATGAGAACGAGTGCTTCGCAGGCACTTTTTTGCATCATTCATGAAGATATTTCTCTCCTTTTTTCTTCTTTCTGAGCGACATGAAAATTCAATGAGGCACCGAAAGCGCGCGAAGCTCCTTAGTAGTTTTAGTGGCGCAAAAAGGAAAAGAGAAAACAATCACATTAGAAATATTACCTTTTAGTAATGTGAAAGTTGAGAGGAAAAGACGGCTTCAATATGGCTTCGCAGGAGCAAAGCCGAAGCAGAGGAGCTATGATGTGCGATCTTACAGAGGATATTCGCAACTTAGAAGGAATTGAAGCCGTTTATATATTTAAAAAGTTGCTTAATGTTGCACTGTTTCAGGCCTGAACTTTTAAGGGAGAGCAGAGCACGAAAATCTATTTGTGAATTTAACGGGTCGATGCAGCTTATCTTCTATTAAATGATAAAGTACCATATTTAAGTTTTAAATGGGAAAGCGCAATATGAATGCTGCCTAAGTTAAAAAAAAATATTTATTTAAAACTGCTGACATAGCAAAATCTTGTCATAAGAGATGCTCTGGCAACAGCATGGCAGGTAAACGAAGAATCATATAAGAGGGACAACTATTAGCGTGTCCCAAAACATGACACCGGACATTCGTGCATGCTGTTATCGATTCTCCGTATAAAGCTTTTATTTTGGAATCCATGAATATGTTCAGGAAAACTGACGCGCGTGCGCAGCTTCTAATATTGCATTTATTGGTGTGCTGGGGGGCTCTTGCAATCTAACTGTAAAACTTATGCGGAACATGGTAAAGTCGATAGCACTTTAATGCTTATTCGGGTCTAAAACGGCTCTTGACGTTTATGAAAAATTAACCTCTTATCTTGGTAGCAAAAGGGCGCATGAACTTAAACCTGTTCACTTTTCATGAAAGCTCTTAGGGAGGCTGTCCCGACGTATCAAAACTAATTAATCTTAGTCTCGGCGGTTCGAACACAGATGAGACAGAAAATTCGTTCTGATTCCGCGGTTCTGGTGCATTGCTTCGAGGTGCTAACCGCGGTGCAGCAGAGCCAGCAAGTTGTGCACCCCTCTCAGTGTATGAAGGGACTCAGAACTTAGGTCAATCAATAGATCTTAGTAGTATTCAACGTGTGCATCGCCGCGTCGGTCCTAGTCATCAGCAACTTTTCCATGGCTGCCAATTACTCAGTGATATTTGCTGCGATTGCTCAGCATAAAAACGAAAGCGGAGGTGTCCAACGATATATGAGACAGATATTATTATTATTATTATTATTATTATTATTATTATTATTATTATTATTATTATTATTATTATTATTATTATTATTATTATTATTATTATTATTATTATTATTATTATTATTATTATTCCGCATGATATCGACCTGCACTTTCTATCGCAGTGACAAAACAAAGCGCATAGAACCTGTTGCGCAGTGAGAACCGCAGCTTGCGGTTATGAAAGTGCGATGGTGGGGAAAAAAACTTTAGTGGACAGCACTCGCTGGTGGCACTGGGCAACAATAGCAAGCCGCGCGTCTGCATAGCAGCAGCATGACCGTGATAGCTGTGTGGTGAAAGCGATAACGTATCTAACGCGCTTCCTCCTAGGGCAGAGAAGAGCCGCTGCCCTCGGATGCTTCGCAGACTGTGGCAGGTAAGATGTGGGCATTGTTCGAATTAAACATTGCTGCGTTGACGCCGTTGAATCGCATAAGTTTTGTCTGATATAAATATACGTAATTTTGACGGAACCGAAGCGCTAGTCGGAATAAATCGGTGGTTCCTGCTGATATAATTGAAAATAACGAGTCTGAGCTCTGCTTTATAATTGTATCCTGTCGGTCGTACGGCGAGTGCTAACTTTGGTGCTCACAGGCTGAAAATTGTAGTATCTGTTGCGCTTTCAGTAATATGTGCGAAATGTGCAACGGTCGTCTTGCCACATAGTCGTCGAACTGGTGAGGCTATGAGGCAGTGGTAATGCGCTCTTGCAGATAGTGTTGTTTTGAGGGTTAGGAGTAAAAATCGTATTAACTAATGCTAAGTCGATGAAGTCCTTGAGCCTGTTCATTAACGCGCGCCTCGCGCCATGTCAAGTAACCCACCCACTGCACAATGAATTCGCTTATGAACCTGCGGAAGCACACATAACCGCTGATGACATATTATTACGCAATCAATTTAGCGGCGATATCAACACACGTAGATGCAATGTGCTTCAAAGGCAGTTACCAGCGTGGATGTGTGCGACTACCTATGGTCACTATAAAAGCCTGCAGTGGCCGGTGAGTGCACGAGCTGAAAGTGTAAAACGTGGCATCGCCACTCTAAGAAACACCTACATATGAAGCTTAACGTTCGCCCCATCGGTCACTGCTCGATGCTTCCCATGCACTTATAGTTTTGATTTCCTTAAGAATTAGGCTGCTAACAAGATCTCTTGCCTTCTTGAGCTCGCGTTTCTATGAAAATATCTCTGGAGGCCACATTATCTATGGTTACTGTTACTGATTCTAACGGGTGAACACTGCCAGCAAATATCTTTTATTTTTTGTCGTGAGGATCTCATGCGTAGGTTATATGTCAAGTGCTGTGACGTCAGTAGCATTGCCTTTCGCTACACTCCCAGGTTGTGTAGATTTTCTCTCTTTGAATTTTAAACTCATTTATTTAGTTTATTACTTCTACTGCAGGGCTGCAACAGTGACATATACCAATGAACTTCATTCGTACAGGTTTACTTGTCCCTGCTCCAAGTGATGTGAAGAAGAAAAGCTCTGGTGTCTTTGACCGCCCACAGAAACGTCCTGTTTCAAATATGCCTTCTCTCAAGTAGAAGGTCAGGAATGATGCGTATTCTTATCATGTTGTCTGGGAGTTTCATAGCATTTAACTTATTCAGTATTCCTTATATTCTGCCCCGAAATATCACTATCCGAGAAATATATCTAACCCAGGGAAAAGAGGAAGTCATCTTGGACCACGGTTGTTGTGTGCATTTCCTTGATTAGCCAGATTGTTACCTTCGAAAATGGGCGTTCAACAATACACCCTTCATAAATATAGGCGATCTAAACTTGATTGTATTCTGAGAGAAAACATCATGAGTGGTTGGCTCCGCTTCGACACGTACTAACCCCGTCTCCCAATCAATTGCGGTAGCCCCATATCTTACAAGATGGTTGCAAAGGGTACAACGACTTTTTCCCTGAGAGAAAATCGTGCCTTCGTGACGAAAAGAGCACCGCCATGGAAGCCCCAAGTGTACTTCTGTTCAGTCCCTATTGACGCCAGGGCCCCCATCTACACGGTCAACCTGCTGTCCTTCTAGAGTTCGCGCTTCAGCATGACCGGCTTCCGACCAGTGGCCAGTGCTCGCTTGGCGCAGCGCCAATCAAAGCCAGACGCGGCTATCGACGACTCGCTCAAGCAGTTCTCCTCCAGCGATAAGCAGATATTCTCCATCAGAAATGCGGGTCATCCACTTTCCTTGTTCTTGCCCCAACCTCAAGACTTTTGCTGCCTGCAAGGCCTGATATAGCAGAGCGGAAGATATCGCTTCTACTGGAAGATAGCCCAGTAATTAGAAAAGGAAGTCTTTACAGACAAAAATGAATGAGGTTCTGCCTTCCGCAGCAAACGTTACTCAAGCAGTGAAAGAAAACATGACAACCTCAACACTAGAAGAGGAATTCTTAATCAAGCCTGTTTTTTTTCATTTTCTTCAGTTTACAGCCATCGTCCACCATTAAGCAGGGTGACTTGACTTCTTTCCATTTTGTGTTCCTATGTCCCAAGCGGAATATTTGATTTCATAATTGTTGCCACTGTGAATGACATGGGTAATACATTTTCGCAGTTGATGATTTTTTAAAGCTTTGAAAATTTCATCTCATTCAGTGAAGTGCAGGTGACTGATTGGAGCGAATGAAAGATAAATGAATCCGAGCACTTGTGCTTATTTTCTTCAGTATTGTCTTTCCGACTATGTAGGTACACTCGAAAATAGGAGTAGCGCAGTAGATCAGAAAACAGCAATAGGTTACGGACCCCTTTTTCAAGGCAGCGTCTTAACTCCTGTCTCTATTCTTGTCGATCCCATTAGTCTGCGTTAAATATTATTGAATCTTTCTAGATTGCGTGGCCTGCCTGAACCCGCTCGCAGGCTTCAATTTCGTTCACGCGAGCTGCGAAATTCGTTCTCAAGTAATTTCAGAAGAGCTGTCTTATTTTGGCAGCTCCAACAGAAGCAAGTCACTAATCACAATCTGAGTGCACTTAAGAACATTCTTGGTTGTCTCGTTGCCTCACCTCCTAATGCTTTTAGCAGAAGGTGTGCCTCGTGTGACGTGCATGTTACGAAAAAAAAAGCAGGGCGCTGAAAAGAAACAGCACCCACAGGCGTAACACTCATGTCGTCAGCCTGTTATTTTACCTGCAGCATCATTAGTTTTTCAGAACATTATCATGTGCCAACTCTCACAGCTTCAAACTCCCGTCATCAGAGAGATACTGACGCACATACTTTGTAATTCAGTTTTCGATTAAAAACCGCAGCCTGATGTAATTTGATGCTGAATATTGAATAATATGTTTGAGAAAACAGGCCTCTTTTCTAGAAGTGCACAAATTTTTCACAGGAATCAAGAACAGTTGAAAAGGTGGCAGCAAACGTACCAACATTTGTCTAGTAACACACTTCTGTCTTCTGTAGCTGCTGCTCTAGGGCATCGGCAGCAGTGATGAGGCAGTGGAAAGGACAATGCTTCAGCAAGTGCCTGTGTCTAGCCATGTAACCCAAGCAGGCAAAGAGCGTCTTTATCTTGAAGGAACGCTTCATATCATTCCCTTGATAAATTGAACCACGCCCCCTTCAAAACATATTTTGCCTTCCGGAAAGAACTGCTTTAAAAGGGCCACCTCAACCGCTCAGGATTTAGTGTGAAAGGCGGAAAGCAACCGCGCCAACAAATGTCTACAACACCTATTTATGCTCTGCGGGTAAGGGCTGATATACACTGTTACCGCAGCGATGACCGCTTTCTATTGCTGCTGCCGTTCTCCCATTGTAATCACAATATGCTCGTTTCAACGAAATCGTTCTTCATAAATATTCTATTGTTGGTTGGACATCTTAAGACCCCGGGTCTTCATAGAGAAACCGCTGGTATTTTGAAGCAACTACAGGAAGGGCATTCTACGGTTTTGATTAAACTAGGTGACATCGAAAAATAGCAATCAAAAATGAAAAACTTTGCAGAATGAAGTGACTTGGCATTCCTAAATTGAGACATTAGAGTCAGAAATACTCATCCTTGAAGCATCAGTAGGTAAAGAGGACGCAAACAAGCAACACTTTCAACTTGTTTGTGAACATGGGGATGGCATGGCTAAAAACAATGATTACCTTGAGAACTCGGGCAGTGAATGAAATACAAAATTTTATCAAAGTCAAGACGCTTACACCAAGAAATGATGGCAACGTTCAAATGAGATCAGTAAAGACTTTTGAAGGGACAAGCGGAAAATTACAATGGGGGGTTCTAGAAAGCTTACATAATAGGAAAACGTGAAGGCGAACGCAATACACCCATTATCGCAAGTTGCATATGGTACAATCATGTAGAAAAAATACAAAAATTATTGCAAGCGAATCATAAGGCACTGCTTTTGGAACTTCTGCAGACTTTTCACCTGAAGATCGAGAGCATAGGCGGAAGATCTGGGCTGTTGGGAAAGGAAAAAGGAATAATTGTAGCTACAAGGTTCCCTGGTACACGAAGAACTTGTAATGAAGAGAGATGTGTTTGTCTGGGATGAGGGCAGGCATATGGCAACAAAACTAAACAAAAACGGACCACGACGGAACGTAGCGGGACTAAGATTCTAAATTTATGAATGTGCAAAGATTGAAGCATGGTTAAATATGTGTGTATATTTCCGAGAATTGAAAATTCCGAAATTGTTGCAGCTGAGCCTGCTTTTCCAGAACCGGCAGCATATACTTACGGCTTGATAGTTATGTATTCAGACCACAACAGTAATTTCCGAAAAGGAATGAAGCGGCAGGAAACGAAATGTGAAGAATTAGCTGGAAGGTCGCTCCAAAAAGATGTTAACGCCCTCTAGGTACTTTTCAAAAATTTGCTGTTGTCATTAGTTGAAAAAACATTCCGTCCCGATATGCATCAGCAAGGACCAAATTAGAGAAAACAGAAAAATTAAAGACACAAATAAATTATGAAACAAAGAACGCATGCGTACAAAAAGTACAAAAAGGCAGCAAATAGATCCTTCGACCTCCGGTTGCGCCGTTTGAACAGGGTCTACGTCGCAGGTTAACAGGTTAAGCTCTGCCAAGGAGGATTATATTGCCGGGATTTAAAAGTGTATCTTAGCCAAAGCGAAACCTTTCGGGGGGTACGTAAGAATATTACGTAAATGAAAGACACGCATTTTAAGTGCATTCTATAATGCACCGCAGTGGTGGCCAAGTGGTTGAGCATCCGCCTCGCATGCGCGAGGTGCGGGGCTCGACCCCCAGTGCTTCGACACAATGGGTACAAGCTTTCGCCTGGTCTGGTGCTCGGCTTATTTAGGGTGAAATGCTTGGGAAATGGATCTTTGACCCCACCTTGAGAAATGTAAAAAAACTTGTGCCTTGGCGCTCTTTGGCCGCAGATGCCTTGCGCCAAAAAATCCCATAATTATCAAGTGTATTCTATAAAGACAGATGACTGAATAAAAATGAAGATAAAGCTGAGCCCTTCAATGAATACTTTAAACTAGTTTATCATATAAAGATTGCTTATCCTGTGCTACCAGCCTGCATGCGCTGCATTGAAACTCTAATCCCCTTGTTGCCATTATGCTTCAGTAAATCAGTAAATACCTAATCTCAATTGATGATGGTAAATCCTATGGTACCTACGAAATATCTCCCAAAATAAAAAAAGCGTGATCAGGTATATTATCTCAATATTTTCATGTAATCTAAATGGCACCACATGTTTTGAAACGAACACGGGATAATCTTCCTGAGACTTACGCATGCTCATTACGCCACCTGCACCGTGCGTAAGTCGCAACCTTCGTCCATCCGTTGCCACTGTGAACAAGGAACCCCGACGGGCCCCGAAACGTCAATTGTTTTTCTTTTTTACCTCTTTTGGCGGTCTGTTTTTCCAAACAACCGTGCAGTCTTAGCGCGGTTTTCTTTACCTAAAACTACTACCCTCCTAACCAAGTTACCGGAGCTCACGCCTCTATCGCTCTACATTCTCGCTTGTTAGATACATTGCCATCGTATTCGTACCGAGTACTCGCTTAAACAAAACTTCAGATGTAATCATTCCACAGGGAATGTATGAGTCTGGAGGGGTACGTGCGTAATAACGGCTCACATGTGTTGTCTCTATCTAGGCGCTCACACCCGTCTCGCCAGGGGCAATCATGGGCCGAAGCCAAAAGTGCAAGAATGAGCAGCGCAGGCTTCTACCCCTGTATAACACCGCAAGTGAAAAATTTTGTCGCTATAATTTTGGTTTGAGCAACTGTCGTGCTAACGAGAAAAAACGACACTGCAAAGGCGTTTCGTCATTGGAGGAGTCGCGAATCATTCCAGGCGGATAGGCTGCGAAAGGTTGAATCAAAAAACAGTCATCGCGCGATTAATGCTCAACTAGTGAAACACCCAACATCTAGCACCATAGCAGTGGCTGAATCTGCACGTCCGTTGAATCGCCCCCGCTGTGCACGGTGAACATTACCGTTCTCCCTCGGACACTGTTGCATTCTTGGTGCAGAGAAGTCACGCTCTGCGGTTGCCATTAGTGCTAGGCCCCAGGTATTAACACTCCCGAGTAACGGTTTGTCACGTCGGAGGGCAATGACCTGTTTCATCGGAACTACCTTCACTTACTGCTGCTTGATCTCGCGGAGACTTTTTTGATGCTCTGATAGTAGTGGCGACCCATCTTTTTGCCCTCTTGTTTTCTCATCTAGTTTCCGTAACACCTTGCTTCGGCCCATCTTCAACGCTTGATTATTCATTGCAAACCTTATCGTCAACGTTCTCTGTGCCATTACGAGTTGTAGCGTGCTTGGACTTCATTTTAGCTTGTATATCTTTCCACAAGTTCTCAAAGTTTTTCTCTAAAATGAAAATAACGCTACTTTTACAGCCTACCACAGTGACGACTTAAGAAGCAGTGGCAACCGGCTACTCGCTTTCTTAAAGTCCGTTCTTTATGCCCTTGCCCTATCGCGAATGTCCACCCAAATGTTTGTGGGCAGCGACTTCTTGAGGAGCTACCCGAAACCATAAGCAAGTAATTGTATAAATGAGGGTTTCTTGCGTACCGAGAGTCCTTAGGCTAAAGAAAGAGTGCCTAAAAATCTTGACGATAAACTTCGTGCCGTGGTTAAAACGCATTCCATTAGCAATTACAGTTTTTCGAAGAAATAAGTCAGTCGTTCAGAGTTTTTATCAATTTCGAAACCGCACGTGCTCGCCGGGACAGTCACAGCGGGCCAGTCACAGCGAAGATACTTTCCAGCGTCCTTCCCGTTGATTTGGGGTCTCGCTAATCATGGTACGCGTAAGTGTAGATGAGAGCCGGTTTTTTTTTTGTGGCGCTTGCATTGCCACCATTGCAAGAGGACGAGTATTGTACAGGAGAGGGTCATCTAGTGAGGGCCTCTTTCGTTGTCCGCTGAGATTCGCTCAGGGCCTCTGTTTACTCCAGGATCAGCCTAAGTTATGCTGGCCGACGTGAACGCGGCAAGCGCTTCTGCATATTTATTTTTTCAAAAAAATGCGCGCTGGGTGTCTTCTTACGGCGCTGGCATTTCTTAAAACCCATCACCGCTTCTCGTAGAGTTTTCTCGCATTTCTTCGGATGGAGATTGCTTTGCTCACCTTGAAGGAGTTGTCTGCTTCACATTTCAAAAAAAGAATACACAACCCAAACGAGACATCTCTTCTGCTTCCTCCAAAATATGCCGTGCTGACAAACTGTGCACTGTTCGTCTTTCAATTTTTTTTTTGCTTTGCACGAAGCTCAACAGTGGCATTTTTGCGTTTTTTTCTCTTCTGCTATTGTGCCTTTATGGTGATAACACTATCTCTATATTACTACCGACAACTTACGCGGTTGAAGTACCCCTAGAGTGCAATATTATACTGGCTTTTTAGGCTAGCGCAGTTATCTCTTAGTTTGCTTGGTAATAAAACTTACATCCCGAAGCGAGAACTGAAGCCTTAGCACAAATAAAGGTAGAACAAAGAAGTTTTCTCAGTGGATTGATTACTTTTTCTCACGCTGAAATGCTCAGAATTGATAGAATGGCATTGTAATCTTTTCAAGGAGCGTAGGAACAGCGGCATATTCATTTTCTTAACGAGTTAGCATAGAACCGCTGGAAACCTTTATTAAATGTGTTCAGCCATGTTGACTGGGTAATAAGAGAAGATTTGATTTATGGGGTTTAACGTCCCAAAGTGATTTAGTCTATGAGGGACGCCATAGTGAAGGGCTCCAGTAAGAGAAGAATGCTATTGGCTGTCTCAAATGCCTTAGCATGATACGGCAGAGCCAGGGTGACACATGCTATCAGAAGTAAAAGCCAGTTCTTTAGAACTGATCCCGCCTACTAGTATGTAAGCGAGTTTTATCAAGTTAGGTTCACGAATAGCGCCATTTTTGGGATATGTTGATTGAGCTTATATCTAGCACTTCATTGCCTTTAGCAACAGTCTGACTGTCTAAGGTAGACCGGATGCCTAATTTGAAGCAAATTTTGTTCGCTTTATTAATAATAAAATTTTGAAACAAACCGTACAAAAGATAATAGTACAAAGTGAAAAATGTATCAACGATTCGGTGATTTAGATCAAACATTGTGGATTTTTCTTATCGCCCTATTTTTTCGTCCGAGCCAAAAAATACAGGACACGACGTGAATCTGGATGTCATTTATTTAAGGGCGCACAACTTGTTCTACCTTACAAGATCAGCGCATCCCTTCCTTCAGATGCGAGATCTTTATGCAGCCAAGCATAAAAATCATTTCATCTCATTGCTGAAGGCAAGGAAATTGGAAAGTGTCGCAGGCTGCGTGCTACTATAATGTGACGTTTGCTACTCCGGTTGAAGGGAGTTCAAACACTCTCTGCTAAAATAGTGTACGTGTCGTAAGTGGCTGTGGCATATGTTCTGCTACGCATTTTCTCTTAGTCAGAAAGAAACGGTTGGTTTTATCCAATAACTAGTTCTTCCTTATATAAAATTTTAATATTATTTTCCCTTTAGCCGCTGACAATGGCGGAACCACTTATTCTAGTTGCAAAATATGATAATTTTCAATGCCTTTCTTTCCGCAGTTATCATTTTATAACTAATGAAACACCGCTACAAACCCTCCGCTCTGTTCCTGTAACTCTTTTCAAAAACTTCCACGACAAAAACTTCCTGTGCCTCTCTTGTCGTAGCGCATTTTGCGTTTTTCTTTCGCGCCTTCCATCTTGGCCCAACTCTCCCCAATTCTGCTTCTAGCAAGTTTGAGTAGCTTATGTTTCCGCAAGTCCCTCTTAATCGATTGCCTCGCAAAGTAAGCACAATGAGCACACGCACCGACTGCGCATGCTTGTAGAATAAACATCCAGAATGACATGCGAGCAAACAGAGCGCGAGTGAGCGAGTCTGTTGTCTTTGAAACCCTCTAAACTTCCTGTTTTGCTGGCTGTAAACATCCACGCAATTTCCTCAACTTCGCCTTCTTCATTCCACCTAGCTTCTCGTCCTTAAAGGTCGTTTTTTTCGTTTTTGTTTTAGTTGCAATCTCTTTGACTATGACGCCTACAGTCTTCCCTGATCCTCGCTAATCGCATTAGCCGCCTTCAGGGCTGCCGCTCTCGTGGTCGAGGAACAAGCTTTGCATGGGCGAGACAAAAACTTCCCACCAACGTCATGCCCCCCCCCCCCCCCCTCCTGCCAGGAAAAAGCACCAACAGCCACTTCGTTTTCATTCTTGCGCTACTGCGCTCCGGACCTCCGCATAGTTTAATTTAAAGTTATTCGTAATGCCTTCAGCCTCTTTTCACTGCACCGCACGCTTGACTATACCTACTGCGCCTGGAACGGTGGTTAAACTTTCACAGAGTATTATAATTCAGCAGCTCTTTGAAGAACTCGGGAGAGCCAAAGGAGTACGTCGCATGTCATACATTTTTAACGTAGCCTACAAATTAGCGCGCTGCATTTTTCACTAAACAAAAGAGACGGGAGCAAAACGACTTGCTGCATCACAAAGGCAACACGCTAAATAGCGCCCACTAAAACATCTGCAAAAATTACAGGAGACGGGACCAGTTTATAAAAGAGGTACAAGCACTGGCTTGGGGGAGGGAGGGAGGGAGGGAGGGAGGGAGGGAGGGAGGGAGGGAGGGAGGGAGGGAGGGAGGGAGGGAGGGGTAGCCATCGGCATGCTACTGTTGGTGAGTCAAAGCAGAGAGAATGTTGGAAGGAAAGCTCTGCTGAAAGGGTTTCCCAAAGGCACTTTTCCGAACGCCACTTTCTCTTACGAAGTCCTTCGTGATGAGATTTTTTTTAAAGTGATGCATTGCCATTCCTTATCGCTCCCTCGTACTCGCCAGGAGCCAACTGATGTAACAGTATCTATGTTTCTATGAGCAAGGCGCCGTTAGAACAACGCATTTGTCACGCCATAAAATAGACCACTCCTACTTACTGATGCAGGGGGACGGCAGGTATCGTAGCAGGAAAGGGGTTGGTGGTTATTTTCTATGAAACCGTATGTTCAAGGTTTTCAATTCTCTTTAAGCATATCTGCACACTACCTTTGTTCTGATCACCGGCTTTTTTAGCGAGATCTTCAAACAAGCATTTCACTAAGCATGCGGATTTGCATTGTTGCCGCTGTGATGCCCTACAGGCATCAGTATCTGCCCCGTACTCGGGAGGTGCACGGTTCGATCCCGAGTCCAGCAGGGCACAGTCTGTATTCCCAATGGTTACAAGGTTTCGGCTGGCCGGGTGCTCTGATTTTCTGGGATAAAATCAGCTCAGTCTTTGGCTCCATTTTACGCACACTAGAACACGTTAGCTATGAAGCTATGGAATACGTTAGCTATGCAGCCCAATAGGTTGTTACCGAGGCGATACAGCTATTATGCATGTTGTTTCACCTAATACTTTAAACACTTTCTAAAAATATGCTTTTTGAGTTAGAAGCGCACTGTTTTCAGAAGAGCATTGGCAGCGGTTACATCAGAATGCAGCTAGGACGTGCTAATTAGCAGAGTGACTTACTAATATTGACTAGTTAACTTTTTACCTATTACTGCTAGGCTGCTAAATTATTCACAGGCGTGTAGGCTGCGGTAAGTAACATCCATACCAGTTTTTTAGAATTTCTAGAACGTCGTTGCCCTTGGCGCTGTGGCACAACGTATATTGGCTATTTTGACGAGTTACTAGCACTGGAGAGGTTGCTTTGCATGCAAGATTCTCGAAAGCGCATGTATTCTTTGGCGCACTGTAGTCAGAATATGTTGTGCCACACCACCGAGGGCAACTACGTTGTCAAAATTCTGAAAACTGGTATGGATATTGCTTACGGCGAGCTACACGCTTCTCAGTAATTAAAGAGCCTAATAGTAATAGTTAAAAAGCTAACTACTCAAAGCTACAAAACCAGCCTGCTAGTTACTACGTCTCAGCTGCATTCTGGTGTACAACACCGTGTACAGTGCTATGCTAAAAAAGCGCTCTTCTATCTCAAAAAGCCTATATTTTTAAATTGTGTAAAGTCTTAGGAGAAACACCCTGTATACTTTTCTCTTGAGGGTTATTGTTAAACTGCTTTTCATGACCGGACAGAACCGTCCAAATGCGTTCCACCGCATTCTTATTCATCTAGTGACTTAAGCGAGACAGTTGACAGTTACTTTGGTAATCTGCATACTACTTTTCAGACCTGCCGATCTGCTCTGCCTCTAAGTCATCGATCATGCTTTGCAATTTATCCCCTACTTAACAAGGCTATGTGATCAGCGAGTCGCAGATTACTAAACTATTCTTTAACACCTCTTATCCTCCACTATTCCCAATCTATGCCTCTGAATGCCTCTTGCAAATAGGCTGTCAAAAGCACTGGCGAGACCTTGTCTTCCTGTCTGGCACCCTTCTTTATTGGAGCATTATTGCTGACTTTTGGGGGGACTATGGCAGCTGTGCTTGCGCATATTCCAGAGCAAGTAAAGAGCTGCCCACCATGTTCTCAGCAAAGCGAACACACTACACAGCAGATCACGTTCGCAACTCATTGAATGGGGAGAAATTTGTTGGCACAGATAATCGCTCAGATGGTAATATTTAATAAGATATGAAGTGCCTGTGCTGCCGTTACATGAAGTAGGACCTGCGCCATGATTACATCCTAACATTCTACGAGCATACCGTTCTGTCTATTGGTAACGATAGACCTCAACGAAATAAATCACGTCATAAATTCATAGTCAAGATCATATAAACCGACTACGACATGTCGATTGACACATGGTCTTGTAAAGTCGTTATCCTCAGCGCGAAATTCCTTTTACAATATATGTTTCAGTGTTATCATTACAATTGCTCCACCCTCGTTATAGCGATGACTGCTGATGCTAGGAGTCGAAAGCGGAGGCCTACGAGCGCATGTGGACGGTGATGTCGAGCGGAGATGAGGAGTCACTAGCATCGTCGACAGCTGGAGTCGCCGATCGCGTGCACCGCGGTGACTGTGGCTTCCTGTTGGAGCCGGCCGTCAATGAGTACCTCGAAAGTCAAAGCCACATTGCCCAAATCGGTGGTCTACCAGACTGAGGGGACGAATTCGCGCTGCCAGGAGGTGAGCAACGGCATGAGCGGATCGGCTTGCCTGGCTTGTGCTGCGGAGCGAAGCCTCAGCTAATCTGTCTTGGAGACGTGTCCGTTAGGGCATATCGTTGCCCAAAATGTTGATCTCGTGGTTGGTGATCGGTAGTGTTCCGTAGTCATTTTGAAGGGCATATATTACTGTTGCGGTTCACTGCGGCGGTGCTCTCGTTTCACTTTCATTGCCTCCTTCATACTTCCCTCACAGCCCTGTTGTGGTATCCAGCAAGAATTGGCAATGTCACTGCTCCATTATTTTGATTTTTTTTTCAACCTCTTACACCGATGCTTTGAACCGCCGCCGTCGACACCAGGTTTTGCCCATAATGACTCGGCGAATGCTAACGCATTAGTAGCAATCTTACCTGCACCTCAGAAGGTCACTGCTGTCAAGACACCTCAGAAGCCACTGCGCTACTTCGGTTCCCTAAGGCTGTGATCTCTTAGATAACGTAACATGAGACGCGTTATTGAGTGGCTCATTCGAATCCCAGCTGAAGCTCACCAAGGTTTGGCGTTTGTTACGTAAGAATAGATGCTAAAGCAAAATGTGGTCCGCGCATTTATTGCATGCATTGCTAGTGACATCGCGAGATGAGTGCCAGCTGGACTGTTTCCTATGCACGAAACAGCTCCCAATCAGAAAATCAGGAAACAATGAATATGCCCCGCTTTCCTGCTGGAATTTATTAAAACGCTAAGAAACACTGAGGCTGAACGAGAGGAAGAGTTATCCATTTCACCTCCGCCGCACAGTCCAATGGCGCTTTAATGGGATGGAGAGAGAGAGAAAGAAAATCATGAACGGAAAGATAAGGAGGCCAAATCGTATATCATAAATCTAAGAATGAGAGGGTTTGGTTTAATCCGACAAGAACCGATCAAAGTGCAATGAATTCCGTTTTCAAAATACAGGTTTTAACCGCCAATGTTCGGTATCCTTCACATGCATGTCACAACTAGTAGGCTACTGAACCTGAGTAACGCTCAAAGAAGAAAATGAAAGTACGGTAGCCAGGGTCATGGTGAGGCGTCGACAATGTTGAATTCAGTAGCGCAATTGTAAGTACATTTTGAGGCACTGCGGCGCTACATTACACGCCTCTCCAGATCGTGACGCTTCACCTCCTAGCCAACCGTACGCGAAGCACTGTTTGTTAACGGTCATCTGACGTTTAGGGCCCATACTTCGGTAATGGTTTTTAGCAGTGGATTAAAGACGCTGATGAGAAGCCATGCTTAAGCGCCACGAGAAAGTGTTTTGCTCTGCCTAGCACGTCAGTTAGTGGCAGTTTAATCGCTGCCGTCAATACGTACAGAAAGTTGAGCAACGCCTGAGCTCACTCAACCCAGTGCGACTAAGATGACGTGACAACCCTGTTTCGAGAAGTAAACTATGACTTGCATTCGAAACGCGTGGCTCCAAATTGTTACCTCCAGTTGCTTTTTCTTATGGTGGTAGCATTTCTTCTACAAGCAAAGCTAACTACGACTACTCTAAGCGCTAATTATTGGCATACCGGCATATCCTTCTAGAATAAGTTCAAGATAAACTGTTTCGCCTTTCACCCTGCAGAAATGTTACGTTATATAACTGGAAAAATAAAACCAGTTTGTCCGTAAAGTATAGTTTTCGCAGAAAGAAAAACAACTCTATGCTGAAGTACACTGAGAAAAAGAAAACAGCAAATTTCGAAATATAGAAACCCAAAACTCCAGCCCCTTATACCATCTTATCATATGTAGTTACTTCTCGCAGAAAACCTTATGGTTCATGCTCGACGGTACAGTTGCAATTCAGTAGAAAGCTTGCAGAGCGTGCACAAATTATGCAAACCAGCACGCTCTTCAGCTGGCCTACGAAGCTGATGGTGTCAAATATGCGCCCAAGTTTTAGCACGTGCCCCACCGCGCGCATGCAAAAAGTTCACTCACGCGCCTTTTCCAGTGCTTCGGTGCCTCTACCTTTCCAATTGCCCTTTTTTAAAAGTTGAACTTTTTTTCGTCTAAATCACTTCCTCATAGCGTCTTTAGAACGTCTTTTGTTTTGACTTTTTACTGCTAAATTTTTCGCGCATTCCATTCGCGCTTGCAATTTTTATCAGCCCATTTCTTCCTTTTTCCAATATCTAAAGCACCGAAAAATCTCATCGCATTGTGAGGGTACAATGATATAATGTATAGAAGCTTGACAAGAAAATAAGCGTATATTCATTTTTAAAAATCCAGCGGTGTCCTTCCAATCGCATCTAAAAGCCTATCGTGGCAGGCATTCATCTCGTTTTTACATTGTTGTTTTAATTCACCTCGGCCGATCATCGCCTTCTTAGCTATCTGCGGAATTGCCAAGCGCACGTCGTCGTAGAACTCGCGCCTCGTGAAAGCCAAGCTGAAGCGCTGGCAAACGCTCTCTAGCTTTTGCGCAATCCTCGCCCTTCATCTCGCACCTTTCGTGAAGGCAAAAAAAAAAAACCGCATCCTTGAAGCGCCTGCGACAAATGAAGTGCAGAGAGGCCCAAAAGTGCGAGCGATCTGCGTCCCACGAACACGAGAATAAAGCACGCGCCTAGCCTGCTTACACGCCACTTTGAAAACACCACCTCTTTTTCTACTTCAGCTTCCTTCTTTCTATCCCCTTTGGTTACGGTACATATAATTTTCTTTTTTTTTCTTCCTTGATGGTAGCGGCGTCGTGAGATGTGCGTTCAAGACAACGAAAGAGTTACATTTGTAGATCTATACAAAAGGAAAAGGCTTCACGACAAGCTGCGAGTTCACGTCAGGACGCGTATTGCTACCGCTTTTCGTCGCGCAGGCCCCGGACAGCTTTTCTGCTCTCTTCTACGCACAAGAGGCCACAGCCGCAGCCATTGTCGGAATAGCACCGCTAAATGGGCTGTTATGTGGAGACATCTTTTTTATCCCTTCTTTTCATTCTACCCAAATCGCTGGGAGAAATGCATGCTCGCGCGACGCAATTTGGAAGCGTCATTCGGTGACGCCGCACTTCTTATAACGGCGCGTAAATTGCCGGGAAAAGAAGAACTGCGCGTGCAGCGAAGTTTATATTAAAACAGGCGGGGCATTCCTGAGAAGGCGGCCCTCATTACGGACAAGTGCTGGAGCAAAGTTCGAGAATCCTAGCATGCATAGCGTGTCAGAATCATCAGCTGTTGCTCGCAAGAAGACTGCTTTATATCCGGGTAGGGAGAGCTGAACAGAATGCTCTGGAATGAGGCGAAAAAGCGTCGATATTCCTTCAGCAATACTTTTACGGCATTTCATGAAGCTTTCGGCAAGCAACAAAAAGACAAAAATTGCTGTAGGAGCAGTGAGCGAATTTCTGAAGGACATATTCCGACAGCTAAAAAGAGCACTTTTTTATGCGATACAGATGCATAAATATTTACATCACCCGCCTTGAGCAGCCATGTAGAAGGCGAGCTTGAAAGAATGTGTAATACCTTTTGAATAAGCAAACATAGAAATTTGATTTTGACGAAAAATGAGATAAATGCAATTATTGCTACTGCCAGCCGCGCAATTGTTCACAATACGCTATACGAGTAACAATGACTCTCAGAGGAGAAAATCCTAATGTTACTCCTCAAAAATATGTTAAAGACAGCACTCGGAGTGTTATGAAAGCCGATCAGTCTGCGGCTCGAGTGCTATTGTTAGCTTGCGATGTGCATGATTGCCTTCCAGAACCTTAAAAAGATGCAAATAACACACCGAAAAAGAAGGAGCAGTGTTGTCGTTGTATTCGATTGGCCCCGTTATGTGGACTGATTTCGTTACTTTCTGCTGCATTCCAGTACTGAACCTCTTTGGAGCGAAATGTGAATTACTTCGTTGCAGTCAGCATCTTTCGACTAAACAAAAAAAATAATATTCGAGAGCTGCGCTCTTATTTTCTGAAAGTTGAAAGGGGCGCATATTTGCCAGTAGGCCTTTTGTTTACTTGATCAAGCAAGTTTTGAGCAAGTTTATTAACTCTCAGTGCTCTATTTTTCTTTTAACAATCAGTCTCATTGTTTCCGTGGCAGCAGTGGCCTCATGCAAAGCTAGGTCTGTTGGCTTCTGCATCCGCTATAAGGTACTCCCTCCTGATCTGATGGGGACTTTCGCGGCCTCGGGCAGTCTAGGAACCACCGTCAGCGCTTCGTGGTCTCCCTCTATCGTCCTTGTCCATTTTTTTTTGCGCTTTGCAATTAGTTGACGAAACAGCACCGAATGAGAGAATCCTGATTGAACTGGAACGAGCACTCTTGCAAAGATTGTGCCTTACCAGGGAAGAACGCCATACACTGAAAATTTGGCTGTCGAAAAACGAGAAGCGACACGTCGGATCGCAGGCCATAAATAGAGGCCATTCAACCGAGGAGTCATTTTTTCCAGCCGCATCCTCTTTTCGCCTCGTTGCAAACAGCGAGTTCACTGAACGTGTGCTGAATTCCAGTCGAGTCACGTGCACGCAACCTGACGGGCGCAAATTTAAGGCCTGTCTTTCCGAGAATTACTTTGCGTCGTTCGCGCATGAGCGCTACGTTTTTAAGGGGCAGTACATGACTGCCTGATTGCCTCTTTCCGTGGCGCAGTAGTACTAAGCTTATTAGTTCCAGTGCTACTGGTGGTAATTCCGTGAGCGCGTGCAGCGCACTGATCCAAAACGCGAGTTAGGAGTGTCACAGTAGATTCGTTCGTTAGCTCACAGGATAACATTGTGTATGAAGCTGCTGGCCACTACCAAGTCCATTCAATATAATTCTGCGGAATCGAAGACATATGGCGGTGTGGACGCTCGGTAAAGTTTCTCTGAAGCTCAGGGCTCTGCTAAAACACAGAGAAATGGCGTCTCTAACAAAGGTCTAGTTATTGATTAGAGTTGGAATCGTTCGGAGACTTAAACAGAATTACTTTTTCGGACTTGCCTTTTCTCTTTTGCCACAAAGCATAGTGTATGCATAACGCTTGCGAACACCTTGTTCGATAACGTGAGCCCTGAGCTCTGGAAGTCACGTCTGTGGCTAGTGCAGATAATGCACTTGGAAATCGTTTTCTGTTTGAGCACTGAATCAAAGGACGGCTTGGCCCGACTGCCTGGTTAATGCGTTTTTATGGGGCCCACACAATAGTAATAATAGAAATTACCTTCTCTTAGCTCCTTTCTTCGTTATACGGGGTGTCTTAATGGCACCTGTTTTCTTTAATTTATTTGAAATCATCTTGTGCTTGTGTGCAAAAGTGAAGGAAGCAACAATTCAACAATGCCAATAATTTAGTTCCCTCTAAATTGTGATTAATTTTAGCTTTGTATTCTTGTTGTACCTTAAACTCCTGGAATTTTTTAAGTACCTTGAGAGATGGTGATGACAGAACACTCCATGAGATGTTCATAAAACGAAACTTCTTCCATTATAAGAAATTATGGCACTCGACGTGCGGTATCAATTTGCTACAATCGATAGCCGTGCAGGCAAGATTCTGCCATGTTGAAATGGCTTGTTAAAATTAGTGAAGCATGCAGAGATAACAAGCGACGTTATGAAAAGCAGGAAGCCCGGTGGCTCAGTTATTGAGCGGTAGTGGTGGGAGGACGCCAAGCTAAAGAGGAGAGCAATGTCTGGGTAGGAGGGTATCTTTTTACACTTTACTGCCTCCCTAATGACTGTCTCACTAGCGAGGAAAGCCAGCAAGAGGACTGCTCTGAGAGATGCGGAGAGCAAATGGTGATAGTGAAAATACCGATAGAGCGACCCGTCGGTAGCAACGCAGTCCCGCGTTCCGGCGCTGTCGAAATCGAAGTCAGCTTTGAGCACGCGTCTTATCTCCATTATAGGGTCATCAGTGGATGCGCTTCGTGTGTCGGGAGGGAAGACAGCACTCCTTGCCCTCATCGATTTACCTAGCCTTTCCCGGCTATACCAAAACTCCGTTTACGCCAGCTCGCCCTATTTACGACCTGCTCTCATGCCTGTTTTCTCGATCCTTATTTCAGCGTCGACAGTGAACTGCATATATTGAACTAGAAAGAATTTTCGCTTTGGTTTCGGCATTTTTTTTTTTTTCGTTCTCATTTTCGCCTCGAAATCCGGGTGTCACTGGCATCGATGGCGACTGCGGCTTGTGCGGAAACCTGCGCCGGCTTGTCAACAGACGCATGATGCAAAGCCGCCTCCATCGGCGCATCAGGTCATGAACTTCGCGTAGTAAATTGACAAGCTGAGCCTGAACTACCGCGAAGAGGCCACAGCGGACTACTAGGGGGTGAACAAAAGCCGCCCGCAGTGTTCGTTAAACGCCTAGACTCAACTAAAAGGAGTTGAAAGCTGCCGAACCGCTACGTGAAAGTTGTGGCGGTATGTTGGTAAGGAATGGATGGAGCGAAAGTATGAACAGATGATTGAACCCGAGTAGCAACAATGACATAGAGGTGGATCAATCGCCTCGCTTGTAAGAACACCCTGGTTCGGATCCCGATTCGACGCAATTGTTCATGCGAATAAAAAAAGAAACTCCGCGTCTCGATGGGATATATTTTGTATAACCAAGCCTGCGGTGTGGCCTGATCTCGGTGACCAGACGCGACGACACACTGTCTCATCAGAACAGGATTATGAAACCTTTGTGTTGTACTTGGCCACAACCTCCTGTATGACGAAATCAATTCACTCCGGGCGTTCAGTCCCCAGCGCTGCGGAGAAACTCACCAAGCTGGTGGTCAGAGCTGTGACAAAGCAGAGAGCTCTAAGAATCTCTGGGTCCAGGCAGGCCGCCGTTGGTAAGTTAAGCTCAAAGATTTTAACGCTAGAACCTTATCCACTGAGGCTAGTCTAGCAGTGATGTTCTAGGAACTAGCTGGAATTTAACGGGATGTTAGGGGTTTAGTGAGGTTACAAAGGCAGATCACGAGTGTACACTGCTGAAAAGTGGGCATGTACAATGCTAGCGTGCATTAGCGGACAGCCGAGATCTAGATATCTGATTCTTCATGAAAATTCATATAGCTGGCAAAACATAGGAATTCTATTGTACAAACGAGAGCTTCATTTGACCTTCAAAGTGGCAAAATGTCACTATGGCGTTGAAGAAATCACATTCTTGGGCGACATTATTAGCAGTAGAGGCATAAAATCAAACTCCGCTCTGGTTAAGAGCCTTCTTGAAATGCCAAACCGGAAGATACACAAGCAGTGCAAATAATGCTCGGTGTCGTCAACTGCTGCAGGAAACACTTACTGGCACTAGCTCAGAAAACGTCAGCGATGTGTTCCATTATCAAGTAGGTAGCAGATTCAAGCGCCAAGAATGAATATCATCAGAACACCGGAACAAGTGCACATCACCGGAGGCGACGGTAGGAGTTGGAGCCTTTTGAAGGCAAAGTGTGAGATTTTTTGGCAAGCAACATCGGGCAACGAAAAGCCAAGATCCAGCGCCGTGAAAACTGCCCAGCTTCTCAACTTGGCGGATGAAGATTCGTTAGAGGCCTTCAATAATTTTACTTTTGGCCCTGGGGAAAGCAAAGAGAACTACGACACGTTGGTCGCCAAGTTCGCATTGTACTAAGTCGAGCAGCAAAACGCCTTGCACAAAAAATACATCCTTCGCACGTGACTACAAGACCAAGGGGAATCCTTCGAGCAGATTCTGAGGGACCTGAAGAAAGAACCCAGGCACTGCAATTTCAGAACCATGGTCGACGACATGGTACGCTACCAAACCGTTTTTGGTACCAACTCGCCCAAACTTCGGGAGAAGTCGCTAAGGGACAAAAGCTATCACCTGGAAAACCTGTTGATTTATGCAAGACGGCCGGCACTGCAGCCCGTCGAAGCGAAGTTTGGTGCTCAAGAAAAGAAGAGACGGAAGTAGATGTGGTTAGGTCGAGCAAGGCACACGCCAAAACTACCGAAACGTCCTCAACGGGATAGCAGGTGTACCCCCCTGACACGCGCCTCGCCTTTGCCCAGCATATAGAAAGACATGCCACTCGTGCAACGGGCGGAACAACTTCGCGTCTTGCTTCAGTACTACGGGCGAAAATGAGATTCAATAGAAAGACAACTTCGAAGCGCAAACTGTCGCTGTGGAACCGTGGACAGAAATGGCGACTGGCGCGTCAAGATGAAGTTGAGTAGACAGGGAGTGGTGTTCAAAGCTGACACTGGCTTGCAAGGAAAGTATCATATATATGCCAGAGGCTTCGGATATACAAACATCGGCGAAATCTTAGGACAAGGGCTTTAGTGTTTAAGCACTAAAAGCAGGTAACCGACGTGCCGCGTAGATCACGTGGTGTTGTGAGGCCATCACAACTTACCCACAGTGGTAGGGGGCGTCCTGCCTACCCTGGCAAGTGGCAGTTAAAGTAGCGATCATTCACAAAATGATGCAAGGAACGACCAACCTGCGTCTCACCAGTCAAACTGTTCACTGAATATAAACAGCCACCTGCCCGGGCAGTGGCGCATAGCTTAACCGCTGCAGCACTGAGCCAGGACTGCTCTGAGGACTGCCCGCGGTTTCTTAATATGTAGCAAAGAATGACCAATTACGCATATCTGGCCGTGTGGGCAGAATTTAGGTGATATAGGTTGAGTACTTGGGCGGAATGAATTTCTAATGCTATAACATTGTACTCTTAAATGTAGGTTAAGCGATATGCGATGGTG
The DNA here is from genome assembly GCA_030143305.2 of Amblyomma americanum. Lineage (NCBI taxonomy): Eukaryota > Metazoa > Arthropoda > Arachnida > Ixodida > Ixodidae > Amblyomma > Amblyomma americanum. The sequence continues at coordinate 102,953 of JARKHS020026869.1, forward strand.
AAAGAAAGAACAGTAGAGGCGTCTGTGAAATCAGTCGCTAAGAGGAGCCCAGGCCGCTGAAGAGACCAATTAAAGCTAACGCCTTATACCTTGAAAGCGAAGGTTATGTTTCCTGTCGTTAAATGTGACCCATATTCAAAGCATCCATGAGATAATAATTGGTTTTTTGGGGAAAGGAAATGGCGCAGTGTCCATCTCATATATCGAATGACACCTGAACCGCGGAAGGGATAAAGGAAGGAGTGAAAGAAGAAAGGAAGAAAGAGGTACCGTAGTGGAGGGCTCCGGAATAATTTAGACCACCTGGGGATTTTTAACGTGCACTGACATCGCACAGCACAGGGGCGCCTTAGCGTTTTTCCTCCATAAAAACGCAGCCGCCGCGGTTGGGTTTGAACCCGGGACACATACATGAGAAAAAAAAAACTATGGGTAAGCTTTGGCAGTTAGAACTGAAGCAACGGTAAAATGAAGGCTTCTTTTCTTCCGCCAGTGGAATGACAGTCGCTGGGCCGTCCAAAACACTACTATTATGTGCACAAATGTGGATTCTCAGTTCTAGCATTTACTCATTGTGCAATACCTTTATTGCTCTAAGTTATTTTTTCAAATTTTTTCTGACCTTGTTACTCTCCGCTTTCGCCCTGATGTCAAAAACCACACAGCGATTTCTTTCTTGCCTTTTGTTTAATCGTGCAATGAAAGGTAATTTAGCTCACAAGAGATACCTCAGACAAAAAAATAAACACGAATTTGTTGCGAAAATTTCCCATTTTAAAGTAATCGCAATTCCGCTTATCCTCACGGCGGAAGCAGTACGCCATGAAGTCGCAGCAATGAACCAAATGAGGCACCCGCTGGAATACACAGGTAGTTTTGACGAAGTGTAAGCCGAGATAGAGCAGCACTGTAAAATGAACTTTCATTTTGAAAACGTAATACATCGCTAAGACCAGCTTTGTGAGCATGAATGTGCGCTTCTGAAAGTTGCTTGTATATACAATATAATTGTTAAAAAATACATATTTCGAATGCCCTCAATTGTAGCGTGTTATGTATTTAGGCGCTGTTTCCGTTCTTTGCGAATGTTTCCGTAGATCGTGCACTAGCTGCTGGAGACACTGTCTTTGTTACCACTGTTATCTTCGTGCCACAAAATGAGGTGATCAACTCGTTGTTTGAATGTGGTCGAGAACTCAGTGACTTTTCCTTTCATTGTGTTCTTCCCCGCGTTTACAATCACACAAAAAGCATGCAATTAAGAAAAATAATTATCTCTCCAGTTTGCGCAGCTTGCCCACAGGTAATTTAACCTGCGCAAGCAAACATGTTACCAAAGTATCCTGTGGGGCCATCGTTTAGAAGTATTGTTCGAACAAATAAATTAGCTTTGAGGCAACACAGAAAAAAGGAGGACAAGAACAAATTTTTTTTACGTTCATTTTACGTTCACTTTCACCTTCACGTTCACTCTTTTATCTATTTGCTCTTTCCTTTTTTCATTGGTTGAAGTTTAGGTATTGTTGTCTCTGTTCTTTTTCTGCAATCTTCGAAGTTTTCCGCATGCCGGTTACTTCCTCATTGACGGGACGTGTTCCGAGTTCGTTCAGCTGCAAATGTAGTTCCTGTCTTGTCCTGGACTTTTCTGTGTGCTGTCTCAACACTGTGTTCTTTGTTCAAACAGCAAGCATTAATGATATGCCAATTCATTATACATCTCACCAAATGCTCTCAGTGTGTTGATTCAAGATTATGAGTATTATTAAATATTAGACACTCGTAGCAATCTTGGTGAACGAAAGCGGCACGCAAAGTTTGGGAGTTGCAAAGGTCGCGACTGCTCTCCTCTACCTCTGCCATGTACAGTCTTAGCATGTTGGTTTGTTATATAGCACATAAATCACAGTTTAGAAGCCCACACTGTATGTAGAAGAATCCGGAGTCACCTACTGCAAATGTCTACCCTTTAGTTGTTATGAAAAACGGAGGGCTCCGGAAAAAAAAAAACCTGCATTTTTTGCCTCATTCATGTAGTAATGTGAGTGGCCTTCTACATCTCATGATTGAGTAATTAAAAAGAATAGAGTAAGGTGATTTTGAACATTTTTGTAGATACGAATAGGATGTGTGCTAATCAAACATCATAAATCAGCTAGCAGTTTTCAAGAGCTTTGCAAATTTTGACCTTCACAGTAAAGAGAGATACTTCAAACTAAGCTCGGAATGACGTGCACTTTCTTGACATTTGTTTAGAAACAAGCCCGGAAAGCAAAGACAGTTGAATTATATTTATCGTATATCTTCATTGTTAATTGTCGTTTGAAAATTCAGCAAACTCAGAGAGCATTCTACATTAGTGAGTCTGCTGTTCCCCAGCAAGCCAGCCGAAGAATAAACTGAAACACTAGGAGAAACAAGGCACAAAACACACACAAAAAACACCTGAATTGAGTGGCTTCGCTTTCTTACTGCACCCCGTTTCTTCTGAAAGGCGAAGAGCCTGAGTCAAGCCAGACGGCTTGGTTTAGTTGGGCACTGGACGACGCCTTCTTGCTGCCATTTCCTTCGGCGAAGCCATAAGAGCGCATGGATAGGAAAAGAAAAACAGAGAACGGGAGAAGAAGAGGGGCTCAGGTTTCATCCTGCTCAGCGGTCAGCGTTTCGGGAACGACGGAGCAGCGCTTCACGGAAGCGTTCAAGCGTGGCCGAAGAGATAGCGTGTATTTTAGCCCAAGTTGAAAAACAATCTCCCTTCCTGTCCATTTTTTTTCTTTTCTTATCAAAAAGAAGAAGGGGGCGCGGAGACCTTATTGACTGAACTGTTTAATGCGGAATGCCGAGAGCCTCACTTCATGAAAGAGAGGTAGAAAGGAAGAGGCGGGTGCTTTGAAGAATCTTAAACCTTGTTTACGTGGGCATTCTTTATTGGCTAGGGACAGCGGTAAATTCTCATGGAACCCATTTGTAACGAAACCCCCGCTACTTGGTTGTAAACAATTTTGCCGGCCTTGATTGGATTGCGAGTGTCGCGAATGGAAGCCAAAGCAGAGCAGGCGACGAGGGAATGCGGGCGTGACGGCTTCTCTTGCCTGGCTTTGCTGCCCGGTGCAATAGAGTCTTCGGCAGTCTTGAGCGACGCATCCAGACCTAAAGAAGACGCGACTGTGCTAGACGCTGTCTTGCCGGAAATGATGCATCACCGCAGGAAGTGATGTTGTGCGCCGCAGTAGGAAATCGAGGCCCATGTCTGCGGGTCCTATGTTACAGCCGTCTTTCTGATTCCTAAAAAAGAAAAATGTCACCCGTATCCGCTCTTTCTTATTTGTCTTCGTTCCTGGGGAGCTGCCTGGTAGATGCTGCTACATGAGGCGATTCCAACCTAAATAGAGGAGTATGTTTTGTCTGTTATGGTCGAATAGAGCGTCTTGATTAAAAATATTTGTTGTCCTCTCTATACTTTCGCTATGCGTCCATGGATGAAAATATTTCGTGCCGCATCACCTCCGCCACGGACACGGAGGAAGCTACTACATTCTGTACACGATACCGACTCTGAAGATGGCGCTGAAAACGAGGTAATTAGGGCGCGATCTCGGAATAAAATTTTGCGTGAGTTTTTGCGCCAATTGCATAGCTAATAACATATCAAAATGCGGCTACATTTTACGTTGTCTTTGTATTCTTTTAAGAAACCGTACCACTGCTATTACATATTCCCCACCATTTTTATGACACGTCCCATCTTGGTGCACTTGAATTAAGCGGCCTGAGCCCGATGATGCTACAGCAGCACCGATCGAAAATTTACTCTCTGATGCGCAGAATTTTATACTTCCAAGCTGATTACCTTCCCCATTATTAGATGCCAATAGGTGTCTAAATGTTGTATAATCTACTGAAAATGTTCGCTACATTCGAATCAGTACGAGAGCATGGATTTGTTGCTGTATAGAAGACGAGAATGCCGTGGTATGGAGCGCTCCCGCCAGGCACACCGCGGAAACACAAGAGACGACTTTGCTGGGGTCAAAAGCAGCGGATTAGTGCTACATAGAAGACGACGCTGAGTGGGCAGTACAGCGGGACGGAAGCGCTCGCGCAGTTTTAGTGCCTCTAGGCCAACTTCTCTGACATACAGTTGACGAAGTTGCTACGCTCTGAGCCTCCTGATTATTGACACGTAGAAGATGACGAAGAGCGGGCAGTGCCGCGGGAAGGAGCGCTCGCTCTAGGCCAGCTTCTCGGACATGCACTGCACTATTTTGCTGCAACCGGACCGGGCCGGCTCGTGCCAGGGTGCGTCTAGCACTCCGCCCGGGGCCTACGGGCCTATTAGCGCACGGCGCCTTATTTATATATCTTTCCCTCCTATCCTTTAAGTCTCCAACTTTCAGCACGTGGCAGCGAGCGTGGCTCGGCTTGAGCCAGTAGGCAGGCCTGTGCACTTTCCTTTCTTTCTTCCTGTCAACAACATCAGTCAGTCAGTCAGTCAGTCAGTCAGTCAGGCAGTCAGTCAGTCAGTCAATCAATCAATCAATCAATCAATCAATCAATCAATCAATCAATCAATCAATCAATCAATCAATGTGAACCGGCGGAGAGTGATTTCGCACTAAAAAGAGCACCTTAACATCTCTGTACAGGACAGTGTGTATCAACAACTGCAAAAATACTGCTGGTAGTCCCACGAAGAGCATTTGGGCATTTAGGCAACTGTAGTATAGATAAAACGGCAGGCGGGGATTATTAGGCGCCACTGTATGCGTTTGGGGCACAAAGAATATAGGTAGCTACTGCTTCTATGCAGAAATTTACACCATGAGAACAGCGGCGATCATGGTTCCGTTGAATGCACGTTTAGGAAATTGCAGGAAGAATAGTAGAGGCAAGGCACTTATTGATTTACAGCGCCTTTACCATTCGTGCATGCGCATTTTGAGTGCATTTATTTGTTGGCAATTTCTAAGCCTAACTTTACTCTCATAGCTTCATATTGCAAATTAGAGGGCCAGCAACACTTCAGGCTGCCGCCTAGGGCCATGAACACACCTTTGGTTCGTGACAGAGTGAGCACATAGGAACTCTTTAGTAATCTGAGCAAAATATTTGAAAAAAATTGCTCCTCAAGAATACCAAGGGCAAGAGATGCATCCCACGCTGGCTTACTATCCGCATGATAGGATATTTGATTTTCAAATCATTAGCGGGTATTTTACAGAATTGCTATTGGCAAAAATAAACATTTTCTCCCTTTTACAGTTCGGTGTTTTGCAAAGGAACAAACTATGCTCCTTTTTTGCAAAGCGCGCTCGTAGTCCGGGTCTCCGCCCTTCCGTACAGTGTCGGTTCTAGCATCCGTTCTTTCTCCCGTGCAGGTTTATGAACAGTTTGGGTAGAGCTCTCGTCCGTGTTACGCTCGCTTCGTGAAAAATCAAGTTATTTCTTACAACGCACCATCGACGCGCCTTTCCGCACTCAAAAAGGTGCACTGTCCCGGGCCAAGTCACCGAGGACTGATTCCAACGAATGGGAAACGCTGTGAGGCTATTTAGCAACCACGTGGCAAAGCACTAGAACGCGAGGTGAGCAAACCTTTTCTGTAATTAGTGAGCACAGTTTTCAATTCAACAGCAGTATTTGTTCAAAAAGCAAGGCAAATGACAAAAATATGGAGAAATCTAGAAATGGACATAACGTTGAAAATATCGATCATTCCGAGTTATTGCACTATCGACAGCCAAAGAATAATATTTAGGTTTATTTCAAAGATCTGTCGTAAAGACGACGACCAGGCCCTACTTATGCATAAAGTACGGTTGATCATTTCCTAAGAGAACCGGAGGCTGCTGTGAATGGTGGCTGATTTCATCAATAAATGCTGATTAAACTGTGTATTTTATCTTACGCAGATGGGTAGGGAGCCCCCGTGCCGTCAGGGTTATTCATGCAAGCCCTGTAAACCTACTGATGTGCTCAGTTTTTCTGGTATTAGGCTGCCGAGTCGAACGTCGCTTTATAAAATACATTCTACGGCAACCACAATTTTATTAGGGCGAAGTGAAAAATCGCTCGTGTGGCGTGCCATGTAAGTGCACGGTAACTGCTTAAACACATAACCAAGAAGCGAAGCTCTAAAATCTAGAATTGGTTCTCATAATTCGCATACGGCATCTAAATTACACTAAAGATCAAATATAGCCATATACAAAGTGCCCAATTGTGCAACGTCTTTCTAACATCGGCATTTTTCATATAGATATTGTAGATGGCGAATACAACATCTTTTATTGCGTGTAAAGTGAGAACTGCGTCCTCTTGTTATCTGAAGGCAAGCTCTTAGCTACATGCAACGTGATTGCGAACTGTGAAGTGAGAACACCACAAAGCGTGGTAAATTTGTTGTTTTAACGTGCGAGATTCTTGCGCGCACCGCTTCACCAACTTTTTAGGCTGCCAATAATTTTCACGGAATCAATTTTACACCAAAAGTAGAACCTGCGTCTCCTCACAATTTACGGGTTGTTCTTTTTCGCAATCACTTGACCAGCCCACTCTCGCACCTCAAGTGCAGGCTCTAATGCATTACTTACAAAGATTCACTTTATACGTCATCGGATGGGCCAAGAGGTCGTAAGTCGCCTAAATGCTTTTCGATACACCTGGAAGTAAATGTCGGGAGGTAAAATTCGGTAAATTTGAGTAGAGTTGAACGCAGCGAGTGCTATGGACGGTGTCCGCAAACGCACTGCCCGAGAAGGTACGCAATTTCAATAAACACAGCCGAACGTGAACAGTGTTATGGAGGAAGATACTGAAGTATGAGGAAGCCCAACGCTATGCAATGAACATGGACAACATCCGAAAGCTTTAGGCATTTACTACATTAATTCGTGCCGCTTTGCGCGGTACCTGTGCGAGGAGAGAGAATGTACTCCGATAAAATGAAGGAAAGGGGACTGCCTGCGTTCTGCCTTTATGCCAAAAATTAGACTTGTGGTTTCACTTTTCTGGCTTCACCATTACTCATTGTCACTGCATTTGCCCTCTT
>JARKHS020026869.1:112500-147692 GCA_030143305.2 Amblyomma americanum
CCGTCATACTTTTAAGTCGGAGCTTAAGTGTCCGCTCCATTTTTCTTGCTCGTCGAAGTGATACTTGTGACAATGTCATTATTGCTACAAGCTCTACAGTAGTAGTGCTCGATTTACTCAAAAATGTGTCCTGCGTCAAGGTCACGAGTTCATTACAAAAATTTATAAACAGCAAATCAGTTTTAATGAAAGAAAAGGCAGAAATCTGATTCTCAATCGATCGCTCATCGCACTCTTGGAACACGCGACCCGTCCTAGGCCTAACTTCATCGTCTTTCGAATAAGAGTTTTTTTTAAAGCGAAATTTATTGCCCCAGTGCATCAATGATGGGTGAAGGTGTGATGAATGATGTAGTAGAGTTTAAATGAATGAAAAAAGGTTAACTGATTTGATAGAGTGCAGTAAAGAACGATGGTACGATCCCTACGTCCTGGCAATGTATGAAGCAGGGTTGCTTGGTTAAAGGCCTGCTACCATCAGGTGCCGGATCCTTGTAGGCTTGAGAGTTGGGCAGTCTCACAGTAAGTGATGTATGTCGGCTTCAATGTCCTCATGTTTACATATCGGACATCCTGGCCAAGCAAACAAATCTCGGTACTGAGGCCACTTCCGAGTGACGGCTGGTGTGAAGGCAACCCCGACCCGGATGCTCCTCTGCACGGGAAAGTCCGCAGAGGGGGAGGGGGGGGGGTTATTGCACACAAAGGGATGAGAGCCCGTGTGCGGCGACGGATGAGTTCCTTTCTTGATTAAAGGAGGGTAAAATTATCCAAACGAGGGAGCCGAGGCGGCGATATGTTTGTATCCACAAGGCGGGTCACTAAATCTGCCTTGCTTTGATAGGTCCGCAGATCCCGTGGGTCCCACTCAATAAATACTGGCTGCGGGATGCGAGCCGCGAGCCGGTGGATGTCCTGACATATCGTTGGACAGCGGCCAACACGTCGGAGGAACCGGACAACTTGAAGGGAGTCAGTGCGTATGACAACGCGGGCCACAGGGAGCATAGTTATGTCGGCCGCGGAGCAGAGTGCTTCTTGAACTGCAAAGAGCTCAGCACAAAAGGACGAAGGGGGTTCCGTAAGCTGAAACCAAGAGGTTTTATTTAGGGCAGGTCTGCATGAGCAGTAGATCGCTGTTGTTGCTTTGCAGTCTTGTATGCTTGCGTCTACGTAGACAGCAATGGATCATTCAGGCAGGCAAGCATCTTGTTCCTTATATTTCTGGCGAAGCAACGACGCTGAATTAGCAGATGTTGGCCAGCGATTATCAGTTGCCTTGTTGTCGCTGAGCTGTACAAACATCCATGGGGGCAGAACTGGCGTTGGCGGCTGAAGAAGGGATTGTGACGTTGCATAATTCCTCAGTGGAGCGTGGAGTGCGATAGACTCGCCTTAAGGCTGCGCGCTTCACGGCGCTGCGGCACCAGCTCATCAATGGTATTGAGCTGCGCATTCTCTTGTAAAGCTATGAGCGGTGGGATTCGTGGAAGGCACGTAATGGTCCTCATAGCCTCTCGGTTCACGGCTTCAAGGCGATCCCATTGGGCTCTTGTAAGATGTTGAAACTGGGCTTGATAAACAATACGTGGCTGTGGAACTGCCCTCACCAATTGCCGTGCAACGAACGAGCCTGCGCCACCAGTTTTAGGAGCAAATCTTCTAATCGAACCCAAAGTCTGAATAGCTTGCCTTTTTGCCTGAGAAAGCCATGCAGTCGCTGATCCTGGTTGGTGAATCATTAAGCCAAGATTTTTACACTCGGATTTTCCTGTAGTGGGTTTCCTGATAGACAAAGACGGATTGGACTTGCAGCAAGTTTACGGCGTGCCCAGCGGTTGGCGACTGACGTGTATGTTGTCTTATGCACGGATAGCTGAAGCCCGATGGATGATATGTAATTAGAGGTAACATCCAAGGCAGATTGAAGGGCAGCCTCCTGAGTACGGAGATCTTGGTGAGTACTCCACACCATGATGTCGTCAGCGTACTGAGTAAAAGTTCGTTTTCAAGAAAAGGGATCATCACCCTGTGCACGCACCCAATGCCTCGCGCCTCGGGCAGCTTTTTCATCATCGGGCGGAAGGAGCGGTAAAAAGACGCCCGGGAATCCTTCGTAACTCCTGTCGGACGCAGCACAGCGGGAAGAGGCGAGAGCTCAGAAACGTGCGAGGCCGTTTACTGCTGGAAGCATGATGCCGGTCGAGAAGCCTGATAACATATGCTCAAGTTGGCGCCTACTTTTGCGTAGGTGCTATAAACCAGCTATGAAAACGAAAGACACGAAACAAATCTTACATTTTGGTGCACACCAGAACCAATAATGCATATAAGAATCGATTAAAGAAACGTTGAAAGTGCTCAGATTTAAACACATGCTTCAAAATTTAGGCTAGCTGTCACATAACCCCGCAACTTACACATCAAAAATACAAGCTGCCAATATCTATGGTAGAAGCATAGCACAGGTGTTTTAATTCTGTAATTCTATGGCAATGTGGGCACAATTTAATGCTCGCGAAGTCTTTTATACAGCTTTCAAATTCAATGACTGCAAAAATTTTCAGGTCCCACCATATGCGCAGGTAGTTGCCACCAGCGAATTCCTCGAAGTTCTTTTTTCGCTAAACTGGTGCTGGGTTCCCTCCAAATCGCTGCTCGCAGAGGCTCCTGATGACTACAACATCACAACATTGGAATCCTTTTCCTATGATTACGCTACTTCTCCTACCTTTTAAGCTGCTTATAGAGACGCGTTGGAAGCTTCATACCGATGCACACCAAGGAATGTTCGCGCGAATCCCTCTAACCATCCCCAAAATCCGAGAAGAGTACGGCTGCTCCAGTGTTTGCGGGCGATCCCAGAACAAAGTCTACTTTCGACGATCTCGGCTTCTCATAATTAGAGCTTCCAGAAAAGGTGCCGAAACTCACGCCACACTACATTGTGGCGTAATCACAAAGGGCTTCGCTCTTCGCCGGCGTTTGCCCTCCGAACTGAACGCGGCGTTACTAAGGACAAAGCCGTTGCGACTTGGTTGAGACATCCTTGAATTTCGTTCTCGCATTTAGTTGGATTAAGGCGCTTAATTTGCATGAGTGTCCATGCGTTATCGCGGCATCAGTAAATACATGGCTCAGAAGAGCTGTTCCACAGGGAACGTTTCTGGAGATTTATATCTGAAGTTTTGTCGTTGGCCTACCATTGACGCTGTCTTCAGTATCAGTTTAAAAAAAATATATCGAGAGCAATACGTCTCATCAGAAAACTTCGGCATCACTGAGGATGGCCTAACTTTTTCTCGTTGCAATTCTTCCGGTGGAATGCTGAGGAAAAGGGGTTCAAGTTTCTATTTCTCGGCCCTGACGACATGCAGCTATAATCAGCCTAGCTTTCTATCTATGCGGGCAATATTTTTATCTATGAGCCAGGCGGGACATGTGCAGAAGTTAGAGGGTTGCTTTAAAAGAAGGCAAGTATTTCTACATTTTTTTATTTAATTAGATGAGCCCACTTTTTTTCATTTTTTAAGCTTCACATTTCATTTCCGCTTGGAAGGTCTACGGAGTTAAAAAAAAAAAGTGCTGCTTTTTTGCCCTTTGAATGTCGCATTATGTCCTATATATAAACGTAAGAGTAATTCGTAGAGAGCATGACATCACTTTTAGTGTCTCGCACACTGTGCGCCACAAAATTCACTGCGTTATTTTAGTTTTCGTATTTTTTCTGCGATGATGGTATTTACATTAATGATCACATCGTGCACATCTTCGCACCTTCGATGCACAGTGAGGTCACCGTGTAATAGCTTGGAGAGGAATTGGTTTCAAGGGAATGCAACAGTTCTCTTACAGTAAGAGTGAAACGATTAGTGCCGATATTACATTAGTTCAGTGGCTCCGGGCACAGTGCTTCTCGCGATGCACCGTATATGCAATATATTTTGTTCCTGGAATCCTTTATTTTCTTCTTGTTTGCATTCCACTGGCTGCTTTTAAGTAAAAGATTACATGTACAAGTTGCGGTTGGTAGAAAACAAGAGCAATAAGTCTGTATTGTTTTTGACCAGTCCATGAGCATCAAAAGGCCGCTTGCAGTCTTGCATGCAATATTGGCTGCTGTGACCAAAAACAAATTTAAGAATACACAACAAGGCCAGTGGGATAAAACTAGAACCACCATCGCATCCACTTTCCAACTGGCCTTGCAACTGATAACCCACCTCTAAATAATATTGACAATGCATTAAAGATGAATGTTTAACCAGGGCGGATAAACTGGGCATGGGTCTAGTCCTGGTGCAAACGCGGGACCATTATTCATAGACTGGCTGAACATGGGCATACTCCTGGTGCGAACGTCCGACCATTATATATAGACCGGCTGAATATGGACGTAGTGTCGGTGCGAATGTTAGGCCATTATTAATAGACTGGCTGAGTATGGGCATAGCTTTGGCGAGAATGAGGGGCCATTATGCCTAGATTCGTTTCATATGAGCATAGTCTTTTTGGCACGATTGTCGGGCCATTGTGCATATATTGACTGCAGATGGACATAGTTTTGGCGCGAACGTAGGGCCATTGTTGACAAAATGGCTGAATATAGGTACAGCCCTGACGTGGGCGATGGGCCACTATCGATATCTAGAGTTATTGGTGAAATGCCCTGCCTTGGCAAGAATGATGGGCCCTTGTTGTAAAAATTCTCGAATTAACCAAAAGGTGATCTAGGACCGATATTCATGGCAATTTTTGCCGACAGTGTGCCACTGTCGGGCAATTCTTTTTCTGCTTCTCGGGGCATGAAGAATAGAGAGAAAGACTTCAGCTGCGGTAAGGAAGGTATGGAGGTAGTTTCGCAGCAACGCGTGAGAGCATGAACGCACGCGATGACCCAGCGGTTGCCTTTTGACGAGCGGGGAAACAGTCCTTAGAGGTCAAGGCCCACTTGCTCATACGGTGTGCTCGGAGGTGGCACCGGATGCAAGCGTCCCGGCGGAGAATTTGTTGGAAACTTGAACAGCTGGAACAGCACACAGGAGGTCTGGTAACGTTGAGTCGTGCGCCAGATATTCGGTCAGCAAAAACATTTTACTACAAGAACATCTGAAAGGTTCTCGGACGCAATGCTTCTAATATATTTGTAATGCCATTTTGTAGTATTGATTGAAAGTTCCTAAAAACGCTTAGAAGCCGATATTAAAGGAATGTTTCCTTCGAATATAAACTTCAATTTAAGATGGCAGACACAACTTTCATTCCCTGTTTTTTAAAGAGTAGCTTAAAAAAAATCGGATTGTAAAAATGTTTGCTTTGAAGTGAAATATTATTTTCAGTGTCGCATATAAAGTTATTTGATAACTGTTAGCGATATCATAAACTTCCAATAAAACATATAAAAGCCCGGCAACTTTGATAACTATTGTATAATATTGTAATAATACTCAGTGTTACCCGGGTAGTACATATGGTTTTTCAGCATTCAGTGAGGAGCTTTGTAGACTTGCGCTGTATTCCGGAGCTAAATAAAGTCTGTCTAGATGCTTAAAAGTTCTGGCAGTGTGGCATAGAACTACTGAAAAAAAGGTATAGGTGTATGAGGTGTGTAGGAAAGGTGTACAGGTATAATGTTCAGCATTATACTGTTTTCACTGTATTCCAGGTAGGGTGAAGTAAGTTTTGATGTTTGAGTCGTGTCTAATTAGTGTGCTCACTTTCGAAGGCGCTGCTGTGACGTAAGCGCAAAATTGCTTCCAACGACTCAATAATTTATACTTTGTGTTCTCTGTTCTGGGCATCGCGAAACCGTCGTCGAGCTCCTGCAAGTGTGTGTACATTTAATCAGGTGAGACCGCATATTGTTGTCGATCTTCGATCTCCAATGAAAAAAGCACATTATGCCAATTTCATAGATTTCACGTTCACCGGAAGCACTAATTCGTTCCGTATTTTGTTTATACACAGTTTTCAAGCAATGATAAGTAACTGTCGCATTTTTCGAAAGTCATGGATACGAGGCCAAGCACTCAATACTTCTCACAGTCCCTTTAGTAAATCTCAATAGAAACAGCATTCGCTGTCCAAAAAATTAAGAGCCTCCGCAACCCTTGGCTTGTTCTTAGCGCATAAATACACAAATTATTTTACGCGACACAGAGAAAAAGCAAAGTTTTAATGTTTTAATTTTCAATAAATACTCGGCGATCTTTCATAAAATTCTACGAATTTATTTAGGATGTTCCGGGCTGACCTGGTTTGACACTACTCAGTGTTTGTCGAGTTGCTACAGGCATTACCGGCTATCATTGACAATGACCGACATTCAATATGCAACGTCCGTAAAAACTCAGCGGGCACTTTGTTGACCTAATGTATGTTGGCGCAAGCCTTTAGCGCGGTGTTGTTGCTTGTGTCACTGACGTGCGGTTAATATGCTGGATAAGTACACAATTCTTTGTGGATCCGAAATGCTGAAGACATTGAAGCGCGTTTGGGAGGCATCCATCTGATTGGACGTCTTTCTGCAAACACTCTCCAGCGTGCTAGACAAGCAGAACTACATACGTATGGCGGGACGTATGTGTAGTCGTTAGCACACTCAGCTGCGGAACGGAAGGATCGTGGTTCGAATTGAATCGTGCATAACGATTTTTTTTCTTATCGAGTTGAGCGTTACGGACGGACGTACGGGCACCACGAGTATGAGTTATTAAAGGCTTTGCCTTTTTTCTTAGGACACTTCAGTCTTCTTGCGTGCAGGAACGCCGGTTTTTTCCACGACGCCTGTAGGCATTGCATATTTTCTGTTGTTCTTTTTATTATTAATATTTTTGTTAATTTTTGTTTATTTATGTTTGTTTTCTTTGTTTGTGTTTAATTTTTTTTAATTTTAAATTGTTTTTTTCCCATTATTGTAACTCTTTGTTTGGTTTATAATTGTTGTTCCGTTTTTACTTTCTTAAAAAACATTTTTATTTTGTTTCCTTTGTTTTTATATTTATTAATCAATAATAGTGACTATTTAAAGTACTAGCTATTACATAATGACTAGTTACTTATCATCTAATATTAGTAATTGCTAAGAGTATAAGGAATTATGCCATTCATGATGTTCTAGTGCGACAGATTTCGCGGACGGACGGACCGATAACGATCAGCCATTAAAGGCTTTCGCCTTTAAAGAGCCAACCAGCGCATGGAACATGCTTGGTACGATGCTACAGGAGATATTTCAGGCAGAGGCGCGCGCTCGCGGCTGTAGTCTCTGTCGCAGACGTTATTAATTCCCATTCGTCGAGCGCTGAGCCGGCATGATTGCGAGGAAGGATGCAAAAAGGAAATGTGCGCAGCAAACGAGAGCCTCAGCAAAAATTCCTCCGGCGTTCTTTTTGAAACACAACACGCCAGGTTGCTTTGTTTGAATTGGAGTTCTTTCCGAGGCGTTACTTTAATTTTCCACAGAATTGCCCTCAGGATCAAGTTGACTTTGGCATCGTTCAGGCGTTTTGAATTTTTAAATGTTTACTTACCGCGTTTCGTTTTTTCCCCTCTGAACTAGGGTTGCAATTAGACAGGTGTGTTGTCCAAGTGTTAAGTTTTTCCTGTTTTTTTCTCATCTTGCAGATCTTGGGCGCTAAATAGAGAAATGGCTGTATCAAATACTGGCGATAATAAATAATACAATTTAGCTATTTTTTTAGTCATTTCAGAATAAATGTCTTGCAAGCGTTTCTCTCTTTTTTTGGAGCTTGCTTGTCGCGAGGGCTTTTGAGTTTTTTACCGCTTTTACGGTGTGGAAGGAAACGACACCATGCGCGAACGACGCTCGCACCACAGACTTTACAAACCTTTTCGAATGCTCCGTTTATATGTTTGCTTTTAAAATTTTCTTACTCGAAGTTAGAGTCAGTTTAAAAAAAATACCTACATATCGGGTGCACTATATACCGGAATATGCCAGCTATTTCATTACAAGTAGTATTCAAGATGAAGCACGATACTCTATTTAACAAGTCTTCTATTGGTGCTGTCTACGCTATCCCCTTAACAGTGTGGGAAGGTTTATGTTGGCCAGACTGCCGCTGCATCAACAAGCGTTTGGAGAAACATGCCCGAAACTTATCAGATTTGAAAGATAAGTACGCACATTTGGTTGCGCAGGTAATGAGCTGCGACAGTTGCAAGGCCGGGTTAATTGAGACGAAGATCCTTGGCAAGAGCACAGATAAAACTGCACGTGTTAGTCTGGAGGCTGTTTACATGAAGAAATTTGCCTGTAGGTGTGTCAGCACACTATCTTTATCTCTTTTTGCCTCCGAGTTTTAATTTTTAGACTTAGCTACCAATGTATCTGTTATTTTTTCTTTTGTGATTTTTGGCTCCCTGGTTGTTTCTGTGTTCCCAGACTCCCAGGCGTTCCCAGGCTGCCTTTGTTCACCTTCTTCTCTATGTCACTCTTCTTTCGCGTGAAACTTCACCTTACATAGGCGTTTCCTGTCTTCAATAAAATTCAGTTGTGAGTTAGCTCTTGTGTCTCGTCTTCGTTCTCTTATTTTGGTGTGCATGGTTTGGCGCTAGTTTTTCTCTAATTCAAATTCAGGATTGTTTGTTTGGTGTCCGGAATTACTTGCGGCATATGCATATTCTTAACGCAAAGAATGACACAAACCCTGTGGTAATGATTTAATAAATTTTCGTGTTTTTATGCAAAAGCCTTTAATGGCTCATACTCCCTGTCTAGATCCTGCGCTTCCGTTACAGCGCAAACCGGATGTCACGAGAACGGAAGTGACGTCATACCGTCCGTCCGTCCGTCCGTTACGCTCTTCAGCTCGATAAGAAAAAAATCTTTGTCCACGATTGGATTTGATCCACCATCCTTCCATACCACAGCCGAGCGTGCTAACGACTACGCTACTTCCACCGAACGCGTATGTAGCTCTCCTTGTCTAGGACGCTGGAGATTGTTTGCGGAAAGGAGTCGAATGAGACGGATGCCTCCCAAACGCACTCCTGTGTCTCCAGCATTTAAGAGTCACAAACAATTGTGTACTCAATTAACATCTTAATCGCCATCAGGGACACAAGCAGCAACAGCGCGCTAAAGGCTTTCGCCTCACCGCACTTTAGGTCAACAAAGTGCCCCCTGAATTTTTTGTTATAACGGTTTCCGCCTATTCTGACAGTTTTTGAGACGTTACAGGAAGAAAATTTTTTAAGTACAAACGACCACGAAGGCGGTGTACACTCTCTACAAAACGACATTAACAAGAGAATTTTACCGCCAGAAGGGTCTATCATTTAGTCATCCTCCGAAAAAGTATATCGACCATAAAAAATTGTTAGGTGTGGGTTCAACATGAGTTCTTCACAACTGTTCATATATGCCGATAAAATGTCTCTCCGAAAGCAGGTTTTAGCCGAGAGGTTTTCGCCGATACTCTATCAGCTAAGACTGCTTGACCCATTAGACAGCCTTTTTATCCTTTGCTTTGAGTACAGAGTCGCATTTTTGTGCTTATCTATTGCTAATTTTCTTGCAGAATCTATTATTGTGGCGACACATACTGACAAAGCGCAACGGAACTAGGACGAGTAGAAGAAACACGAAACACAGGACAGGCGCTGTATGAACGCTGTACATAGCAGTATGAACCAACTAGCCCACACCAAGGTCCTATTATTGCGATTGAGGTCACACTTGATTCACTTCGTACGATTGCTGAATGTATAAAAAAAAAACTGGCATTTGGAGTTGGACTCGTTTCGTGACTTGTGGATGCCAACGTGATTTCATACCGAAATATTTCATTGGGTTCAGAACTGCAGGAAACACAGCACCTATTATATACTATAAGTGGCACCATCCTCACAAATCACTCCGCAAATCAGTGAGCGAGGAAAGACAAATCTCTTAGCTCCCCTTCTAATCGTCAGTTTCTTTCAACACTGTGTTAAACGTAGCTTGTGTGCATCAAAGAGCAGTTTTATAGAGCCAGTGGAAACAAACATCCTGTGGCTAAACGCAGTTCATGCGTAATGTGCCAGGTACTGCACCTCTTAATTATGGTCTTACAGCCATTTTCTCCACCAAACATCGATCATAGCCCAGACAGTTGTCAGGTAACCAGAATGGTTCACTTATTATGGCAATCCTGAGTTCGAAAGGAGAGGACTGAGTAGGGCTGGTTGGTTCGAGTTTAAAGGGACGGCGGAACAGCGCTGACAAATAGGACGGAAGGGGAGACAGACAGATGTGTCTGTCTCCTCTTCTGTCCATTCTGTTAGCGCTGTTTCGTCTTACCGTTCGACTGAGATGGAAACTCTACCTTTGGAGCAGTGGCCGCTACTGCACGAAAGACTGATACCATCCTGATACGGGTGGGGGAGCTTCCAGGTAGGCTTATTTGAGCGAGAGACAGTCTTGTTCGAGTTTCCATAAAAGGGTCCAATATCGGCCTGTCGACTGTTGGAGTTGTCTAGAGAGAGAGGGAGAGAGAAAGACAAACGGAAAGGCAGGGAGGTTACCTAGGCAGCGCCCGGTATGCTACCCTACACGCGGGAAGGGGGACGAAGAGAGAGATAGGAAGGGGAGAGAACAAAGGGATATGATCACTTTTCCACATGTCTGTTGGCCGTTACTTGCAGGGTAACAGGGCACACACTGATAGTTCACAATCTTGAACTCAGTCCTGAGTCCTTCAAAAACTTGAAAAGTGCCTTCAAAGCTGTCCTCTGCGATGAAGGAGTTGTCTAACAATTCATCGCAATAATACAGACCGGTAGAACTATGGTTTGTATTGTGCGCTGCGTGTCCTCGCTAATTAACCTTGTAATATACGTTGATAAACCTTGTGCTTTTTTTTTTTGCTCATTGGGGACAAGAAATAACTGGCGTCAGCGTCAAGGACGAAGCACTTCTGAAATGTCGATGAAACCAACTATTTACTGCTGCCTAAGGGGAGGTTTTGCGTCGCTATCCAGAAGCTCTTTCCGGAATGCCTGACCTAAATCAACGTCCCCCAACCTGTCAGGAAGAGCCTGCTGCGAGAAAGCGATAGCAAGACACCCAGCGGCTACGTACGTTGATTTGCGACGCGGTGCTGTTGTTGTGGCTACCGCAATCTACTTCTGTTTGCCTCTCAGCGCGTTGCTAGATCCGGGAAAGAAATTTTCTTTGTTTTCTGTGTTTCTTACTCATCGCGCATTGCTAAGAGGATTAGTTATCGCATACCTAACGAAATTCCTCCATCCTCAATCTCTTTATTTGCTCATGGCTCCCCTAATCTATCTAGAGCGGATATGCTTCGCGCACCACGGTTAACACACAGGGATTCATTACATGAAAGGGCGCGATGAAGGTAACAAGACAAGGAAGAAGGCTATTTCTTCGATCTAGTAGGACGCGTAATATTAGTCATCAGAAATAGCATTACGCGACTCGTCTTAAGAAAGGATTTCAAGTATGGCTGTAAATTGCAGTACCCGTATTTCAGCAAAAAAACACCAGCAGATCATGCACGAAAGCTAGATATTTTCGAATCCGCACAAGGAAGCTACATTTATTATAGAAATATTCGCAGTAAAAGGAGAGTCACCGATTCTTATCAGAAACAGTATATAAAGGCAAACTAATAACAACGATTGCAAAACTCAAGACCTGAACCCGATAAGAGTATCAGGGTACACTATGAACTCGACCCTTTGCGGAAACATGTATCTTATCAAAAAAACAGCGTTTCGAGAATGCTTGCAATATAAAATAGTTGTTCCTGCGGCGTCTCTGAAGCTTCCCCAACTCGTGTGCGGGCTTTCTTTGTACTTCCGTACGCCACACGCCATCATTATTTCGCGCGCATGCAGTGCACGACTTGATCATAAACCACCGGATTGATCATAAATAGAAGCAAGCAACTCAGTTCCTCCAGCACGGTACAAAGTTCCACAATAAAAGCGGCATGTGAGCCTAACTCACTGTTTTTATTGTGAGCAGAGTAGTGTATCGAATAGCTGTTTTTCGGGGTTTGATGCTCGGCGTCAGAAATGCTGTGGGAGCCCGAGAAAAGAAGAGTGTTACGAAGCATTTAGCTCTCAACCTGTGTCCAGTTTTTGTTCTTCAAACGAAGAAAGGTCTAATGCTTGAAAAATTTTCTGCTGCGCGCTTTGGTGCTTTGTGAAAAACTGGTTCATGACTTCGGTGTTGAGGACTTAACAGACGCGTGCCTCGCAGGCATATTGCAGATTTAGTGTAAGGCATATTATTAAGAAAAATGGCGGGGTTTATTTCTGCTTTCACGAATATATTGTTGTGTTTCTCAATTGTGGTTATTTTTGTCTAGGCGCCTCAAGTTCTTTTGAAAGCACACCTTCCCAAGGCGATAGGCAAATGCGCGCAGATTCTAAAAGCGTAAAGAGGAGCAGAAAGTATACAGGCAGCTAAAGTGCCATTAAACGTTAGCGTTATTTGTTTTACCACATGCTGTGAGGATCAAGAGTTGTGTAATGCATGCACCGTTGCATAGCTCGGTGGTACTGCGACGAATTTCAGTATTTTTTTCGAGAAGGTAAGCAAAAGAGGCAAAGGAGCAGACTTGCATGCCTGTGGATAGAAACAACCAGATACTCAATCGCCTTAACTCTGCCGAAAAGTGGCCCAGCTACGGGATTCTGCGGCTTTACACATCACAACTTCTTTAGACAGTGCAAATACCGTATGTCGTACAGAAAAAAATAAACTGAAGAAGATGGCAGATATAGGCTGAAGCAGCAATGTTGGCGCATGTTGAAATAAATAATCGACTGCAGTGTGTGAACGAACCTAGATAATAAGCCGGAAGAATGAATAGTTCCGAAACCTGCAGTGTGAACGGAAATGCTTCGCAAATTAGCAAGGCCCGATAGAAAAATCCTGACGTATTTCCATCCCGCATTATCTGTGATTTGGTAGTTAATTTGTAGCGTACCTATTCTTTCATCACTGTGTATTAAACTTGAGAGATTCCTTGCAGCATTGAAGAATGCTTTTGTTTTGGAAATAACATTGTTATCAACATTATCACTTGGACCTTTCCATACTGTGCTCCAGTATGAAGGGTCACCCAAGGTTTCAACGTGGGCAGGCGTCATCAAACTCTGTAGTTGTTACAGCTTAGTAGTTTTTAGAGAAGTTAGTCAAGGTTTTAAAGTGGGTAGGCGTCATCGAACTTAGTAGTTGTTACAGCTTAGTAGTTTTTAGAGAAGTGTTTGCAGTGATTTATTCGGAACCTGAGTTCCGAATGAAGCACACCACTCAGAAGTTGCTGAGTTCGAGTCTATATGTAAACCATTGTGGAACTACATCTTTGTAAATAAGGCGTATCCAGTTTGATAAATGCTACTCCTGGTGGACAGCATTACCGCAGATAAATGAGCACTCCTACTTGACCTGGATGACAAGGTGTGCACGTTTCATACTAAACTTTAGAGCATGAGGAATTAGTCCTTCGTATTTATCAAAATTGCGTTCGCCACATTCCAGACGCAGCACCCTCCACCATGTTGCAATATACCGACTAAAGACATTCAAAACTAATCCCGCTGGCCGGAAATAGACGAAAATTACGCAGAGAGCAGATGCTAAGTAATAGACCAGAACTCAAAACGCAGTTTAGCCTCCCAAATTAATACTGAAACTTCCTTCGTGCAGGGCCTACAAAGCGCTTCTAACGTCCGAGAACATGCGGCTAATTTACTGGATCAGAGAAACAGCGGTCAGGCAGCAATGTTCACCACCTTAATGCATCATATTTTTGCTTAGATGGCGGCCTTGAAGGAACGTTGTTCTGCGGCTACATAGGTCGCACGGATGATACATGCGCTACCAAACAGCTAACACTCGTTACTTCAGCGTCTTCCAGACGGCGGCGGCATATTTTTTCCCTTCCTCTTTCCGCGTGCGGCTGATAGCCCTTAAGTATAACGTTCACCACGTTTTCCTTCGAAATAAATCAGTAGGAAGGTAGCCTCTTGTGGTGTTTGTCTCGGTTCTTCTTCCTCTATTTTTTGAGCTACACTCTTATCTCAAATAGACTGCACCTTGAGCAAATTCCCTAAACGGCATTAAACCAAACTCTTTCTCGCATCAAGAACTTGTTTGTCAATGCGTCCTCTCTTTGCCATCGCCTATCCATGCTCGTAAGCTAACATACAGTTCGCAGAGTGATAACCTCGAATAGATTGTACTCATGCATATTCAAGGTCACGGTCGACTAAGCAGTGGTTGAGGTACAGCCCTGAGTTAATTGGTTTTGGTGAAAAACGAAGACTCCTACAAAGCTATGTGCATGTCAGTTATAGTCTCGCGGCTGCGCCTTGATCTGTGCTAGAAAGTAAATACCCTCGCGACTCATTTCCGGTAAACAGCCGCAGCGGTAGCTGAGTGGATATCGTGCTCGGCTGCTGATCCGAAAGACCCCGGCAGTGGAGGTCACATTTCAATATAGGCTAAATGCTAGAGGCGCGTATATTGTGCGATGCCAGTGCACCTTAAAGATCCACAGGTGGTCGTATTTTTCTCATCCTTTCACTACGTTGTCGCTCATGGCCTGAACCGCTTTGGGATGTTAGCACCTATAGAGCAAAGAAAAATTTACGATAAGCCTCTCCAATGAATCTCGTTTTCCGAGGCATGTCCAGGATTACAACTGGCACGAAGAGGTTGCTGATGCACTGGACCTGGAACTTTAGGCAGTAGATTCGGAACCGCCAAATGCAGGTTAAAAACTGCCGATTTCAGCTGCTCTAAAAAATTTTACCAGTGCAGCACACCACCTACTAACCCTTTTACTAGATGCGACAAATTTAGGAAATGGGAGATGCCAGTACAAAGCTCTCACATACACTTTCTGTGAGCATCCGGAGGATCGAGTTTTGATTTGTCCCGGCTGCTTAGACGTTTATAAGCTAAGAGCCGATGCCCGCTTGAACTCAAGGCAAAAATTTGAAAACCATCGCAACCGGAAACTGCCGCAGAATACGTTTGGTCTCTACAGCCAAACCTCCTGCAGCAGTTGCGCTCCTGTTGCATTTCGGAACGTATACCGACTATAACGGCAAACATTCAGCTATTACAACATGATATTTATCGAATTGTTCGGCCTTCAATTGTCACGAAAAAACTGGGTATTTACTGTCACAGTGCAAGATATGACGTGATTGTATTACTACATAGTGTGCTATTGAAGTGACGAACTCCTGCCGTCATGGAACAGGATGACTTTTTTAAACCTTCCGGATGGTTAGGTAGGTGTTAATGAACATCTCATTGTTAAATCTCACAGGTTTGTGGAATAATTATTTATCGTTTATTCTCCGTTTCTCGGGGCGATCATGAACGCTCCTCTTCAGTTTGTCGAATGAAGTGGGCGAATGGCTGTTTTCTTTTCCGATGACAAAATAGAGGTGTTGTTGATCCATCGAAGCAATGCATAAGACGAGGAGAGATTGAACGCAATAGAGCTAAGAGCACAGGCATTCTTTCACACCGCCTATGTAGTGAATGAGCCATGGCGATGGGGGTGTCATCTTTTGCACTAGAGCTCTTCTTTTTTTGTGTATTTTATATCAGTATAAAAGAAGCGAATGCACCAACAGCTAACTTCTTCGTTATCAACTAAAATACATACGCTCTCGATGCCCTTTAATACTCCTAATAAGAACGTTGACGGAAGGTAGCTGCATAGAGGTTGCTCAAGTGTTTCAAAAAGCCGAAAGAAAGCAAACAAGGCAGCGTCGACGAGAGCTGCCGCATAAAACAGCTTACGTGAATGCTCAGCTTATTGTGAATGTCTGGACTCCGTAGGTTATCTGTTATGGGTCCAATTGGACTTATTTTTGGAAATGTGGCGGAGAGTTTGAAGGTTGCTTCACTTCCGCCACCGGTTGGCCCGGTATTGCACTACCTCCGGGATCGGCCTTGCCTTAGCGCGCCTTTACTATCCTGTCTTTCTATCCCATCTTTCAACTCTCCTACTATCTGCACGTGGTAGCGATTGTGGCTCGGCTTGAGCCAGTGGGCAGGCCGGTGCACTTTCCTTTTCTTTCTTCCTGACAACAACAAAAAAAAAACACCGCGCTCTACTCAGGCGGCCTTCATCACAGTGTACCGGAGCGTTTAATAAGCCCGAGGATCGTTTGCACATCATGGCTGTTGAAGGAGAAAAACCGTCCTTCGTCCCATTTTGTCTCCCTCTTTCCAAAACCGACCTCTTTATGGTTTTCTTTTTCTTTTATCGCCTGACTGCGGTGAGGGTGCTTTGCTTTATTTCCAGACTCAACTAACAGCCGGCAGGTCGTTAACGGCGAAAAGTGGCCAGTATCATACCGCATCTAGGGGAACGCTCGTAAAACGCTCAGCTTCACGGTCTCTTGCGCGCAGTGCTTCCACTCAGGCGCGCTTCACTACAGCTGCCGCCCGCATTCCCGGCCAGTGTTCGAAACGCTAAGCACGCTGCGTATGCGATGTTCATGTTGAGCTTCATAGTGGGAGCACCAGCAGGAATGTCGAGAATGAATCGTGCTAGCTGCGTGAATGGGCCACATAGTTTGCCTTCGATGGGGCGCTTGAGGAAACTGTCAATGCCACTTTTTTTTTCAGCGAAAGGACCTCGTTGACGTGCAGACGGGCTTGCGACATGGGTTGCTTATTGCGAATGCCACCGGTAAAAGATTATCTCGACCTCTTTAGGCATATGTGGTTAAACTTGTGCGTGGGTGGTGCGAGTCATTAGGTGTGAACACTGGCTCTTTTCATCCAGTAGAGAAATCACATCAATGCGTGTGCCCATCGGGAGGCAACAGAAAAGTCTGTTGCTGGGCAGTTGCTGTTGCATAATTTCAAAAAACTTAACAGAGGGTGCACAAGACATAAGAAGGACATATAGAACATTGTCAAGACGTTCACAGGAGTCTGCAAACGTGCCATGTATTTCGGTTGTCTCCTCCTCGGGGCGTTGTGTCAAGAAGAAAATTCGCAACATACCCAGCTTTATCACTTGACGAAGTCAGAACAGGGGACATGAGAGGTCAAGCAAAATGGCATCAATAACAAACTGCTTAGCCTTGATCACTTTGCAAGTTGTTTATCAGCGCGTGCAATCCTATCGCTGCTTGCGTCGCCAAGACAAATATGCACAGGTAACAATAAAATTATACGTAAAAATGCAATATTAAAGAGAAAAAAGTAAACTCAGGTTGCAAGACTTAACTATTGCTGTGGACGTATGCTTAGCGCATTAGTGAGCCGAAGTTATTTAAGGTTGGTTTAGCCATTTGTTCCTGCATGTTGCCGTCCAGCATCGTCAGCCTTAAGAGAAAGCTAATGCGCATAGGCTAAATTTGATCTGGTAACCTGCCGCCCACCACCAGCGCTGTGAATGCTCCTATACACCTCGTTTGCCAAGTATTACAGATAATACCGCCAATTCCTCCTTCATTTACGTTGTTAGCAGGCGATGTGCACTATAAAGGTGTATTAATGTCCATGACAACCGATTACGGAAACTCGCGGGTACGTGGTGTGTTCGTACGGCTGGGAACTGGCCCAAAGACGGGTCCGCTAGTGGTGGTAGGCGGATATATATTATTCTGCTCTGCAATCTGTCGCCCAGCACTCTTTAAATTGGTTTTTATAACTTTTCCTACGATATTCCGGCATGTTAACACTGATCCCTCTGCTGGTCAGCAATGATAGCAGCGAATCTTGGCGACTGTAGGCAGAACAGAAAAGATATTTTCATTGTTTTTATTTACACATACATCCCGTTTCTTACGGTCAAAAAGAAATATCATATCACAAATTACACTACATTTCTAAGTGAGAGCAAACTGTTGAATACAAATGTAAATATGTGTCGACGCACCAAAGGAGTAAAATTTACCTCGAACGGTGCAGTTTTTACTCCCAGTACATTATTTCATGCAAACATAGTTCACGCAATACATGTACGAAAACTCCGTGCGTACTGTCTTTGGTTAACCGACATTTGTCTTTGGTTAACCGGAAATCAACACAAACGCTTAGCTCTATTAGCGCGACAGGCCGTGCTTTCAGTTAAAAGTTACCTTCAAGGTGTTGGGTTGACTCTCTCGGTGGAAAAATCTGGCTTCGTCCTGTTTCCAGGTAGGAGACGACGGTATGCGCGGCTGAGCATAGACCTTGATCAGTCTTGCCTTCGTCAGGTTAACCACATACGTTTTTTGGGCGTCACTATTGACTCACGTCTACAGTGGCGACGAGCTGTGGACTCGATTGTGGCTTCACTATCTTCGCGTCTCAATGTGCTTCGTAGAGTTGCTAGTGAGCAATGGGGAAATCATCCTGCTTCAATGATCAGGCTTCACGATGCCCTGGTGACAAGTCGCATAATGTACCAGCTCCCTTTAATTTCCCCTTCGGTATCGCAGCTGGAACGCCTTGAGGTTTTGCACAGAATGGGACTAAGGAGGGCTCTCGGCGATCCGCTGGCTGCTCCAAACAATTCAGTACTGTATGAGTCTCAATCGAAACCTCTTCGGCTAGCCGCTTCACAAGGACTTTTGCTGCAAATTGGCCGCCTCAGAGAGACTGTTGCCGGGAGAGCGCTTCTACAGCGCCTTCGAAAGAGATCTGAGTCCCGGGCGTACTTGGCTTTAAATACTCTTCGTTCTCTGGGTCTCGACCTTCGAGATCGACCTAAGACGTTGAAGCCACCTTGGTCCTTTCCGAGCCTCGATTGTTCCTTGACAATTCCTCACGTTCGTGCTAAGCGGAATTCTCCTTTAGCGGCAATGCGTTCGCTCGTACTGGAACATCTTGAGACCGAATATGCCAGTCATCTTCAAATTTTTACAGACGGCTCTGTGGACAAGGTTAGAGGATCTAGTGCAGCTGCTTTTCATATTCTGTCTTTGAAGTATGATTGGTCTGTTCGTTTTACTAAAGTCGTGTCCTCCACAATGGCCGAAAGCGTTGCCATTGAGGCAGCTCTAAAGAAGCTACGGTGTTGTACGCCTCAACCTACTGTCATAATTAATGATTCAAAATCTGCCCTTCAAAGGTTAGAGTACGGGTTCCCCACTGATGCCTTGAGTCTTAGATCCCTACGTTTGATGCAGAATCTACATAGCAAAGGCTTCTCTATACATTTTCAATGGGTGCCCTCGCACATAGGTGTCTTAGGCAATGAGATAGCAGACAACCTCGCCCATACAGCTCTCTCCGGGATTCCAGTACATGGAGTCCCTCATGAAGTCAAGCAAATGTTCAGAGATGTGGTGTTCTGCCACTTCAGTTCTTTGTGGAGCTCTCCTCATCAGCCATATGTGACCAAGGGTCTCAAAATGTACCAAGCCACTTTGCTGCACCGCGTTCGCATGGATTCTGCTCGTACGCCGGCGTGGATGTATAAGACTGGCCTGGCGTTGTCACCATTGTGTTCAACGTGTGGTGTGTGTGGTGACATAGAACATTACCTCTTGTGCTGTACTTTGTACAACGCGGAACGGGCTGTGTTATTCGGATCCCTCAAGAAGGCAGGAGTTCCTCACAGTTCTCTTCAGGACATTGTTTTCCCGCGCGGGAACCAGTCGAGTAGAAGGGATGCTTCTCGCCTTCTTCTACTTTACCTGCAGGACACGGATTTGGCCTCCACATGGTGACCTCAGGAGTGTCTATTTGGGTTTTTGCGGACAGTGTTTCTGTGATTTCTATTTAAGTGTCGCTACGGTGGAGCAATTGCCGGCAGCAACTGCAAGGCTAATCCCACCGGTAGTTTACAACCACTCAACTCAACTCTCCGTGCGTACTGAGTTCACCCAATACCTGAACAATTATGCCCTGCTTAGTGAGTCCACGCAATTTAATGCATGCATGATCTACTTTAAAAATCGTATATAAATGCAGAAATTGTGTAGTGGTTTTGTAAACACATGAAAAAGAGAACACTGCCAAACAACGGTTTTCAATGTACATATTTATATATACGATACCAGTAGAACTCAATCAGTATAGAGTTGGATAATCGCTTCCTGCTATGTGACGACTCTTCTCTGCACAAAACACGAGGACTGCTTCGTCAATAGCATTCACTGAATTTTAGTTCACGTTCAACGTGAGCCTTCTCGGGCAATTTATCGTTTTTTAAATTTTTCTACTGTCATTTTTACTATCAGCGTAGTGCGCTTCTGTGTTGTCTTCTCTTCCCCTTTTATGTTTTAATTTTTTCGTCACATGCTCTTCTTTTTTTTTCCACTGGAATGCAATAAAGTCTCTCTTGGCAGATTGCACTTAACCCTTCATGTTCTCTTTAACTCTCTCCTTGTTAATCTAAGCAGCGCACGGCTTCTATATGAGCTCTCCATTGTCCAACTATTCGCCATGTGCCAATCAAAGATGAAACCTTTAAAGCCAAGTAAAAGCCAACTGCAATTCAGCGCAAGTACTGCACTAAATGACTACTGGCTGCAACATATATTCCACGTCTTTGCACTTTCATATTCTCCGATCCTGGTTTCTCAGCTTCGAGCGTAATCTTACGCTGTAGTTATACAGGAATTTTAAATATATAAAAAAACGTGTGCTACACGAGTGTGCTGGTTCTCGTGTGAAGCAGTGTAACTGCTTGTTTCGTGTTATAATGCGGCGTCTAGATGTTCTGCAGAGATTAGGAAACGCGCTCGCGAGTCTCAGAGCTATGAACTGAGCCCAACGACCCTGTCAGATTTGCTGACAGGGTCGTTACGCCTGCTATCCTAGCGTAGACGCGTTCTGGTCTTTCTTGGAATACGAGAGTGCTCAACAGCCGAAGCACTTGAGGAGTCGTCCGAATGCTACGTGCAAGATATGAAACGAGCGACAAGCGCTTGCGCCTTGCGGTGATCAAGAAAATAAGAATGTTCTTCAAGGTCTCGCCAGCAGGAATTGATTTTGTGCCTGATTCTCTTCTTCCTGCGTCTTGCCTCTGTGGTGTCGACAGGCTACTTCTTGCGCCGGCATCTATGTTCAGCTCACCATGGAAGGAATCAGAAACGCAGTGTTCCGGCACAGAATCATTTTATCTCGCCAATTAGATTCAAGCCCCTTTACAGCTATTGAATTTAAGAACCTTTTAAATAGCTCTCTTGATTTTCTCTTCTGTGCGTGAGGAAATGGTCTCTCTGAAAATTTCTTCTATAAGATTTTTCAACAGCCACCACTAAATGCGTTGCAAACGTTTGCCAGAGGTGTATGCGGAAATACCAGCAATGTTTATATTTGCGGTGGGAGTGGGGGGGGGGGGGGGGTGATCGGTTCCATAAGTTTTTAACTATAGGCAAAGAAACAAAAGCCCTGTACGCGCGGCTGCTTTAAGACTGCCTACGAGTTTACATGGCGGTGTCGTCTTTAAGGCACTAGAGGTTATGGTGAGAGGCTAAACAGATAAGTTATCTTCGGCTAGAATTTAAGGGGATGTCATCTCACACTTTGTGAGTGGCAATAAAATTGCCGGCGATGGTATACCGGCTGGGCGTTACATTATGCAAGCATCTCAGTGTTTCGACGTAAAGGCGACTTCGTCGAGATGTGTGCGCACCAACAAGCGTTAACGACACGGTGCGCCTCTTAAGCATTAGGCAATGATGCTGGCTTTCATGTGCGGGGAATCGGGTGAAGTACATAGGTTAGTTTCACTAGCTGTCCAGGACGCAATTAAAAAAAACCAGAGCGGTGTAAGACTCCGAAAACAAGGTTTACTGAAGCAATCAGCAACAACTACAAAATTAAATAACGAAGTGTTTACATCAAGTAGATGAACTTGCAAATATCAGGCAGTCTCAACACGCATGCGGCGTTATGAATAAGGCCAAGTAGTTACAATTAGAGTCTTTTGAATTCATGTAGCAATCGAAGGAAGAATAAAAAGAACAGTCCAATCGGTACTCAAGGTGGATAGTGGTGAGGAATGTCGCTAGAGGAGACGGGGCCTGCGGAGAGTAGCCAAAGGCTCGTTTCCGGGGTACGTCGGCCTAGGAGGGCAGCCTCAGTGCGTGTTCGCTACAGTGGTTTCAAAACTAGAGTCCCTCAGTTGTCTCTCCTGAGGGCAGCCGCACGGACGGAACGACGCTGCATACCGTCCTCCTCTCCCCGTGGGTGCGTTGCGCCCATGTGTCCTCACGGCCGTGGATTCACACACACTTGCGGTCCCCAGAGCTGTGCGCTCACGCCGTCTGCTTTTCTTCCGTCTCCACGTACACGATTATTGCTTCCGCGCCGACTCGCGCACTTCGCACCGTGTGCATCTCTCCTTGCCAGTGGCTATGTCAGTTTCGTCCGCTACGTCCATTAGTTTCTTGCTTCGTTTTCTTTCTTGACGTGGCGTCTCGAACTCGCTCGTGACACTTAGCTCGGGTCGAATGTCGACGCTCACCTTGCTATTTCCTCGGTACGTGGAGGACGCAAATGTGTCGCAAGTAGAAAGTCAGATGGAATTCTGTAGATTTGCTTCAAAATAACACGAAAATTTGCTTCTCTATTCGCATGCGCGAATTTTCCAAACTCTATTGACACGCTTTAGAAAATGTACGCTTCCAGACATGTTTTTGGAAGATGATGTTAGGGAGACATTGTCCCTGCTACAGTAGAGCTTCTGAAGGAAAGTAACACATGCAGCCGTGTACACTTTGAGTTCTTTGCGCTTTCGCATGCTGGTTGCTTGCACTGGCCGTGCTCCGCAAGGCATCAGTACGTTTTAATCCCAGTTTAATACGTGGCCCCACGGCCACAGATCCATGCGGAAATGATAAATTCTCCATTTTGCTAGCTTTGATCTATGATGGTGCTTTGTTTCTCTGCTTGAAAATACCATGCTCGCACTTGCCGGTATGAACAGCGACAAGTTGCGCTGAACCGCTCGGTGATCTCTCCTTATGACAAGTACACGGTGAGCTCTAATTTTTCTCAGCACCTCGATGATGGCAGCCGCTGCTGCACGGCAGTGCATGCGTCCTGATGGTCTCTGCTAATCGGTTTCCCCGAGGAAGCGACTAACGTGAATAAACTTAAGAGGGCGATAAAACGAAATACAGCGCCAATTCCGCGCTTTGCAGCGAAGCCTAGCAACATTTTAATCGTCTGTGCGCTTCCATCTCAAGACAGTTGTGGCTCACGCCTGACGGAAAAAGGGCGTTTTCGGGTTGATGGGTGCTCTGCGCGCGGAGTTGCGCGTGATTATGAACGTGGGGAAATGTTTTTTGGGAGACCGATGCTAGCATGAGCAAGAAAAATCCGACAGTTCCAGGAAAGCTTCCAGGAAGGCCGGCTCTTTTCTGTTGATAATTGTCAAGTTTCTTCGTTTTCTTCAGTACCCAAAGTTATTGCTCTTCCCCTATTCCTGCCATCTGCTGAGTTCACTTGTTGCCACAGTGGCATATATTCAGAAAGATCACAACGCACCTTCTATCATCCCGAGCGTGATACCACGGGTGATAGTCACAGGTTGTCCGTAGAAATTTCCTTTGCAATGTGTCTACGACAGCATGTTGGTCAAGACCCAGGATTTTAACAAATCAAGCTCCATAAAAAAGCATTTGGGATAAAAGTTAATAGAGCATTCCTAAACAACCTGTGCTTCGCTGGTGACATTGCCTTGCTAAGCAACTAAGGAGATGAACTGCAAAGCATCATCCATAAGTTCGACAGGCAGAGCAGAAAGGTGGGTTTAAAAATAAACATGCAGAAAAGCAAAGCAAAAATGTTCAACAGTCTCACAAGAGAAGAACAGTTCACAATTGGTAGCGAGGTGCTGGTAGTGGTAAGGGAATACGTCTACTAAGGGCAGGTGGTGACCGCTGGTCCAGATCATGAGGGTGAAATAACTGGAAAATAAGAATGGGGTAAAGCTCATATGCTAGGTTCTCTGAGATCGTGAATGGCAAGTTACCAGTATCCTCCGAGAGAAAAGTTCACAACAGCTGTATCTTACCTGTACTAACCTATGGAGCAGAAAAAGAAACGTGGAGGCAAACGAAAACTGTCCAGCTTAAGACAACGCAGCTAGCAACGGAAAAAAATTGACAGGTGTAAAGTTAAGGGACCGGAAGCGGGCAGAATGGGAGAGGGAAGAAGTGCGGTTTAATAGCATCCTAGTCGAAATCAAGACTAAGAAATTGGCCTGGAAAAAACATGAACAAAACCAACGCAGGAACAGGGACAAGAAAGAAGAAGACGGTACAAGTGCTTGTACCGTCTTCTTTCTTGTTCCTGTTCCTGCGCTGGTTTTGTTCACGCACGTACCAACTCGCTCAACTCGCCGCTTTACTGATGGGCAAGACATGTAATGCAAAGTCAAAATAACAGCCGGTCCTTAAGGGTAACGGAGTGGATTTCAAAAGAAGGCAATCATAGCGGATGGTGGCAGAAAGTTAGGTGGCCGGATGAGATTGAGAAGTTTGCAAGGATACGGTGGCTGGAGCTCGCAAAGGACCGGGTTAAGCTCCTGCTTCAGTGGACTCCGCGGACCCAGAGTCAGCATGTTGCTACAGAATCCTTTCTGCTGCCTTGTGCAGGTTGGTAGCTATTATTCTGCCATGAAAAGCGACTCTCGCTATCTTCTGGTGGTGCTTAGCCCAAAACAGCTTCTTTGTTCTGTGCATAAAGTTTACTGCGTATGCACTTTGCTTTTACCTGAACACGTCGAAACAAATCCCGGTCCCGATCTAGATGATGACAGCACTACTGAACTCCTGAAAAAACTGCCGCTAGGACATAATAAACTGATAGATGAGATAGCTGCACTTAGGACGGAGCAAACGGAGGTGAGAAAACTTATTTCCGATATGAATCTCAGTTACACGGAGCTAAAAAAGCGTTGTGGATGCCCTAAAAAAGACAGTCGACTTTCTTCAGGGGAAGGTTACAGAAATGGAGGATCAGAGTAGGCGCTCGAACTTATTTATTTTCGGCATTAAGGAAAATTAAGATTAGGACGCCACTGCATTAGAAAGGAAAGTTATCACTGGCCTTTTTTTTCTACGACACTTAATGTAAATTGTACTTCGGTTCGCAGGATTCATAGGTTAGAGAGAGGCAGTGGCAACCAACCAGTAGTCGTATTTTTCCAGAATTACAAAGAAAAGCAACAAGTGTTGAATAACTGTCATAAGCCAAAAGGTAGAAAAATATCGATGCAGAACGGCTACTCTCGAGATACGCTCAGGAAGGGAAAACTTCTCTAGGAAAGCGCTTAAAAAAAAGACTGCTGAAACAAAAAATGTCTTTAGTCAATTACAAACTGAAGATCAGAACAAAATATCGTCATTTAGGATGACAATAAAAAAGGAAGATTTAAGCTGGTTATAACTGAAAACAACTCCCCTAATGAATGACGTGTTACCCTGCAAGTCAGACCTACACTTTTTGAATTTATATGCGCGAAGCATCGTGGACAACAAAGAAAAACCGGAAACTATTTGCTTAGAATAAAACTGACATATAATAGCAATAACCGAAACTTGGTTACGTGCGGATATTGATGAAGATATTTTTCCTAGCACTTTGCGCGTATTTCGAGAGTCAAGAAGGCGCGGAGTTGCCGTTCTAGCAAAAAAAAAAAACATTGTCTGCATTTCTTTTAAAACAGATTGATAATAAAGAGAGTGTCACCTTAGAAGTCAATTTTTGTGGGCAGAGTATTTTTGTTATTTGCTTTATATAGAGCACCCGATTCTCACCCCCAATTCATGAATAATTTGTGTGAATATATGGCTACATTTACTCATGACAAAATATTATTGAGAGGAGATTTCAACTTGTCTGGCAATACTTGGAACAAACGACCCATTGACAGCTTGCACAACAGTGATTCTAAGTATATGTTTGACATAATGCTTGCTAAAAACATCATACATGTAGTTGACGAGCCTACTCGTATTACTGACTCATCTAGTTTTGTACTGGATTCATCTAGTCTGTTAGCCACTCAATTGAAAATTCTGAAGTGGCTGTTGAGCCTGGCATGTCTGATCACAAAATGGTGTGGTTTTCACGTGTTTTCAATGCTTTACGCGACTTCCCGTCCGGTAAACTTGACACTGTAAAATATTTTTCACACACAAGCGACAAAAGCATGCTAGACTATCTTGATCTTCGACTAAGAGATTTTCACGGGTCTGACGTCACTGTATTATGACACTAGTTTAAGGAGATATGCAGTCATTGTCTCGACAATTTTATCCCAAATAAAATCAGGAAGAGTACAAAACCAACACCTTGGATCACGGGATGTATCTTACAAACAAAAAAGGAAACTGAAGCGTTTGAAGTGGCGCCAGCCAGCGCATCATTGATAATACAGAGGCCACACTTACTCAAGCTTTGAGTAGAACCAATGGCACTATTTTCAGGTTACTTTGCCTAACTTTATAATGAATAAGCCTGATAAGCTTTCGAGCCATTTATCCAAAAAGAGAAAGCCAGTAGATCAAATACTGCACGGCGCTGGTATCATTTATGACCAGCAAGTCATCGCGAATCATTTTATGGAATATTTTCAGAGTGTTTTTTTTTATTTCAGTCAGACATGCGCAAAGCGATATCCTCCACCAACAAAACGACGATGAGTGTGACTTGGTGTGTTTACCCGGTGTCTGTCAATGCTTTTGAACTTAAAACTGCGATCGTCTCCAGGACCAGATAACATCCCCAATATATTCCTGCATCGTTACGCTGAAATGTTATTAACGTTCTTAGTCATTATTTTCCGAACGTTCATTTCGTGTGCTAACCTTCCTTCTGACTGAAAAGCGGCTCGTATATTCCCTGTGCTCAAAAAAGGCAACTCCACCCTACTCCAGAATTATCGCCCATTTCATTGCTATCATAATGTTGTAAAATGTTAGAATACATGCTTGCCAATTACGTAACTGAATTCCCAAATAACGAAGGTTTTTTAACTCCGCTTTAGCATGGCTTTAAGAAAGGTTACTCAAACGTAACGCAATTAACTTCAGTTGTGCACAGCTTCGCAGAAATCCTCGATAGATCAGGCCAAGTATATATATTTTTTTAGATTTTACGAAAGCGGTTGATCTGCTTTCACATAAGAAACGAATTTGTAAACTCAAATTCGCTGGTCTACCTTCTTTTTTCATCAAATGGATTACTGCATACCTCACTGACAGAACCCAATTTGTTTGTGTTGGTGGTCACTCTTCGCGCTCCCTCCCCTTAACATCTGGAGTCCCTCAGGGAAGCGCCTTTGGCCCGTTATATATTTCTTATCTATATAAACTATATTGTTAACGTTATCACAGAACCAGTTCAAGTTAGACTGTTCGCGGACGACTGCGTTTTATTCACAGCAATTAAAACTCCGGAGGACCAGGTGGTGCTTAACTCTAACCTCAACAGCTTTAACAATTTGTGTTGCAGACACGATATGAAAATAAATGCTGAAAAAACAGTTTTGATGAGAATAACTAACAAAATACACAGTCTATCTTATCAGTACCGCCTGTCATCACGGTGCCTATCAGAAGTAACGCAGTACAAGTACCTTGGTGTAACAATAACCAATACCTTAAGTTGGAATGCTCACATTTCTAACATTTGTGCATCATCCTTCTGTAAACTGTGTTTTCTTAAATATAAATGAAACGAGCCCCTTCCGACTCTAAGCTTTTATCTTATACATTAATCATTAGACCGAAATTAGAATATGCCTGTGCAGTGTGGGATCCTTCCACTAAAACTAATATCCATGCATTAGAAATGATTCAGCGCAAAGCAGTTCGTTTTATTTCTTCTAAATTCTGCGATGCCGATTCCCCTAAAACTTTAATGAATGTTAATGGCATACAGACACCGAAACTCAAAGAAAGCTTTTGCGACTAAAATTTCTCTTCTTCTTGAAAATAACAAGTTATTAATGAGCCCAGTCTTTTACTTAAAACCAGTAGTGACGTGGTTAACGAGACATCGTCCCGCCCAGTCCTTAACGTCTTATCGTGCCAGAACCAATTTGTGTAAATATTCTTATTTTCTCAGAACAATAACGAAGTGGAACCAGCTTCCTTTGAGTGCGCTATTAGGCACTGAGAGCATTGCCAATTTTTTATAAAGACTTTTGAATGTTGGATGTCCAGTCCTGGAGAAAAAATTTTGTTCAATTTACCTATTTTTTTTTTCGAGTCATGCGTGTGTTGTCTTTGGTGTGTTTATCTTTTAATTTGTGCGCTAAATGTTACACTGCCTTGTATCTCGTTGTATTACCCCTCCTGCCAGGGCCTACAAGGGCCGGCAGTGTTGAATAAAAAATAAATAAATAAATAAATAAATAAATAAATAAATAAATAAATAAATAAATAAATAAATAAATAAATAAATAAATAAATAAATAAATAAAGAGAGACCTGGGAGAGGCCTTTGCCCTGCAGTGGGTGAGTGGGACTGATGGTGATGGCAGTGATGATTGTGATATTCTGCAATTATGACACACATTAAAATTAGCATGCTTTAACGCGACAGTTATTGTACCTTGAAATGACCTTAGAAGTTTTGTGCATTCTGATAGGAAAGTACTTCAATCTCCAAATTTTGATTCGAAGAAAATCGCTTTCTCGAAGAAAGCCAATTGATGAATGTTTTGATCCGCTAATTTGCAAGTAAGCACGACAAAATATTTTGAGCATCGGAACGAGCCAATTTGATGTCCGTCCTAACAAATGAGGGCACTTTTCATACAGGGCGAATCCTTGACGCCGAAATTATTCCAGGGGTTATGCAAAGCTAACACATTGTCTTGCTTTTTTTTATGTAGGCCACCTTGTTATTTTACTGCATACGAGCTCAAGGTTTTTGTAAGCGGCAACAAAAACGCGTCCCTTCATGCCCACTATTTATTAGCTTAATCGCTAACACGGGGACACCTATGAGCTGCCTCGTTTTCCTTCTAAACTGTCCCCAACACCTGAACGACAAGCATTTTTAAGGACGGTCGGAATTGCGGCGCTGAGCATAAAAATGGAAAGAATTGTTCTTTCTTTGCACCGCTATAATTACCGGCGTTCTTATTTGAACAATATTTTTATTGTCCTTGAAGAATGCATGCAGTGTTTTCGCAGAATCGCACTTCCAACTACTTGAGAAAGAATGCGTGGTTACAAAATAAAAGCGAAAAAATCCTGAAGCTTTGTGGTCTTCAATGCCCCGAAATAGAAGGATTCAAAGTGGACATTCGAAGAACAAAAAAAGAAACAGGCCGAAAGGAAAATAAGAGGTGCAGGGCACTACTCACCGGAGGAAACAAACACTACCGATCCTTTTATTTCCAGACAAAGGCTTCCTTTCTCCTTCGCAGCGCAAGCGTCTAGGCAGCACCCCTAACAGCATTGGCATTATGCATACACTGCTTTAAGAAGTGGATAAGGAAAAGGAACGCAAGATATTTCTCCACTTAAATTCCCGCACGCATTACGGAAGTGTTTGCAGGCCATCTGTGTTCCCCTCATGGATAGGTTATTGAGCTCTTTCGTAAATGAAAACACTGGCGTACTTGCGCGTTGCTATGTTTAAATGTGTAAAGATGAAAGTGAAAAAGAACGGCCATAGAGTTGCTACTTGGCGTAATATTTTAGTGAAATCAAGCACTTTGTTTCAAAGAAATACATATCTTTTGTAACAATACATTCTCTCTACCTCCTCCCTCCCACCCCCAAAAGCACATATAAGCGCACTCTAGGCGTTCTCACCTATATCTGCTGTCCAGCCAGTGCGCCGCGAGTACAGAAAATTTATGCGAAGACGGGGTTGCACTTTGAAAACAATGCAGGTTTTTGCCTTTCCATTCATTCGGATTGTGCTGTTGCACTGACGCGTTATTTCCTGAATCCTGACAAATACACGCATCTGTAATTTTGTCACTCGGTATCTCATCACTGCCACTGCAGTTGTACGTTAGGCTCATCACGGTACTGTACTCGAGAATTCCGCATGTCGGCGCGACATCAGCGGAGGGGCAGACCAGCCGAAGAAATGTGACCGCGCAGGAAGAAAATAGATTTTTATGCGGTATATACAACATAACAGTACCACGCTTCAGTGCAAAGGCCGACAGCATTACACCTTCTCTGTGCCGAATGGCGAAGACCCAGTAGCTGCGCCTCTCTCCCCTCCTGTTCTCTGGTCTCCACTTTCGCTTTTATAACCGCGGTGGTATCCCGGCATGCTCCCGGGTGCAGGCCGGTATTTCTGACACAACTATGCTCCGGGACTGCACTAGCCGCTCTGCAGCTACAGCGAAGCACCCGTCGGGAAGGTGACAAGTAAGTGATGCTAAATTGCATCAGACAAATGGGCGGCTGTTAACGTCAGTATCGGAATCGTCTGGGCTTGTTGCCGGCGCTTCAACGATAACCAGATGTGTTTGTGCGGCGACAGTTAGCAAGGCGCGTGACTTCTTCACAGAGCCGGCCCCGCTAACTGCACTTACAACATCGGCTTGCAAAACAGCACCGACTGCCGCTGGACACCAGCGTCCTGTCTGGAGCTATAGAACAACCTATGTTTCTACTATCGGTAGGTGTCTATATTTATGTCAGGTAACGCGGATGTTTGCTGGGAACTTTAGAATGATCCCTACAAGAGCCTGAAAAAGATTTTATGAGGCATGCGGTGCCATACGGAAACTCGCTTCTTTTGCAGCCAGGTATCGCGAGCCTAGAGAATCTACAAATAATGTTTGTGCTGTGCCTGCGACAATCCTTCCACTCTTTAAACTACCGTGCAAGAAAAAGATAATCAATGTTAAGAAATTGTGATTAACTGCGTAACTATGTGGCAGCAGCACCAGCGCGTGACGCTCAGTATGAGGCCGGCACGATGAAGGAAATGCATGATTTACTGGCTGAAGTGCTAGAACGTCTGATGGCGTGGAGCCGGACGGCGCCTGACGCCGGCACGAGGAGCGAGCTCAATTCGACCGCACATCGGCGTCATCATCTTCGACGGCTGGTGCTGCTCCTGCTGCGTAAGGCCGCTGCTGCTGCTGCAACTACAAGCAAAACAATAAGCCTTGACGACTATGAATGAATCATTCAATGTATGAATTAAACTTTACTTATGTGTGTACTTTTTAAGGAGCTCTTTAGATGGCTACAAGTATGGCAGAGAGGTTAGAAAAGCAGAGAATTTCCATATCTTTGTTTATGACAAATGCAGTGTGCCACAGCCCATGCATGGCACTCATATCATATGATGTTGTTTCTTTGGCGCCTTTTGATTTAACTGTAATCATAATACTATTATAATTAGTATCCATATAATTGTGCGCTTTCATATTAAAATTTGGTATTATTGCATAAAACATCTAGTCACACTATTGTGCAGAGCGGGCCAGGAATGGTATACATTGAAATACGGTGGTTGTTAATTTTTGCCAGCTAAATGATACTTTCCATCAGGAGTGTTCTTGGTTTCTACGTTGCCGTGGCTGTCCAGATAAACTCGGCATGACGACAAACTATGCGAGGTTAAGTTAGAGAACAGCTTATTGCAGAGACGGCAACAGGGTGTGCAGCAAGTGGGCCTGATGCAGCTGTGTGAAAAAAGAAAGTCGAAATTAAGCTTCCATGACTGCCGAAAAAACTTCACCCTAGCAATGAACCCAACTTTACATAAACTAAGTATGTAAGAAACGAAGTCGACACGCCGAATCGCAGCTAACGCCCTGAAGACATTCAGCCCAGAAGTCCTGCTTTCCAGGCACGTCGCGTCGTAGTCTCCTCGTGAACATGGGTTGACAGCACGTGCTGAATTGCATTCCCGTCACGTGCAGCCTGTCGGATGGGCAATGTGTGCATCGTTACCCTGCTCAGAATTGCATATCGTTTCTCGACTAAACCGTGCTAGCTCAGGCAGAGATAGCAAAACTATGGCCTTATATTGATAGTCCGCGAGTTTGCACTAATAAAGCTCTTGATGAGCTTTGTTAGTCTTGGTGTATTTAACGTTCGCACGACGAACTCTTTCTACAACAGCGAGGGTTATGAGTTGAACAGTGGATTTGACTTGGGTGTTTCTTAACAGAGCAAAGTGATGTACGAAGCTTGCGGCGACTTCCAAGCTATGCTAAAAATCGTGGGGAACCGCCCAGTTGTAATAACGCTGATGCCCTGGAATGCTTTCAAACAGGAGTCTGTAGGAACATAGAAATTGGCCTGAGGGAAAACCTACACTAACGACTAAAATGCGATAATGCCAGGAAATGGAGATAGAGTGAAGCTTTCGGGAAAAGCTAGTTTTCTAATTTCTCTCACTATATGCAGTACATGATGAGAAGATCTGTCCTTTTTTTTTATGTCGCCAGCTTTTCTGTAAGGAAGTCGTGTCTTCAGCTGGTAAGCTTTGTGCAGTGCTAAATGAATTCCTCTTTTCGCACCCGCAGGGAAAAAGGCATCTAGGCACAGTTTCGTCGCTATGGCATATTGCAGCTTCGAGCTCACGAATGAAAACAGAAACGCATGCATTTAGGCTCCTTTCACCGTGCAGCCGCGCGCTAGAAAAGCTCTGGTGTGCCTGGTAAATTTGAGTTAAGAATCAAGTGGTGAGAGAACGCCGGCACTGATGAAAGGCAACGCTGAATGAACCCGAAACACTATTCTAACTTAACCCACACACTACTGGCCACTAAGAACCTTACTCCACACAATCATCTCCAATAATCCACCTTAATCTATTTTCTAGGATAGTCCTACTTTGAAATTGGAGGGTCCTTTGAATTATATGGGGGTGGGCAAACATTAAAATGGTCTCACATTTTATTGTTTACTGATGCGGTTAAGATTACAACATTATGACCTTTTCTGTATATGATTAGTGAGGCCGGAAGAAGGCGTCATCAGAGGAAAGGGCCAGCAGGCCGTTGCAAAATGATAAAGCAGCTATTATTATCGCCTAATCTCTGGTAGCCACGGTGAACTTATCTCACTACAGGGATTTCGACTGCGCATGTTTAATTCTGCTGAGCTTTACACAGCGCATCAAAGCATGATGACATTGAAATCGCGTCTCGC
This sequence comes from Amblyomma americanum, assembly GCA_030143305.2. Lineage (NCBI taxonomy): Eukaryota > Metazoa > Arthropoda > Arachnida > Ixodida > Ixodidae > Amblyomma > Amblyomma americanum. The sequence continues at coordinate 145,564 of JARKHS020026869.1, forward strand.
TTGTTGAGCCCTCGGCTCTGTGTCCTCCTAGAACCCCATTGAGAGCATGCATGTGTTGTTTTATGGTGTTAACAATAAATATTAAAGAGAAAGAAGTGTTCAAGTTAAAGGAGGTGCGAAATCTCATTGTGATTGCCTCAGTAAGCCAGGTAGCTCTCTCGGCATTTCTCATTAGATGTTTGGAAGCTTAGATTGCATACGCCTGTTAAAGGAAAGAAAGTTTCGAAAATTGGCTCGTAGTTTGGAAATTAAAGAGAGCAGAGAAACATTCACCATTAATGGGAGATATACTTGATAAGAAGCCTGTATGGATTTTAAATACCTGTCATGTAGTGCTACACCTCTCACTTTTGAGTCCGGGGCACCAGAGTCTTTTGGAACCTCCTTTCTCCGTTTCCTTTCATGCAGCATTGGGTCTGCTTAATTTATTTAAGTAAGTGGCCCCAAACTGTCGCACCGTTCTATGCAGACTTAACAAGCATAATGGCGGAAAACGTGCTTTCCTTCATGGAGAAAGTAATGCTTTTCATTTCGGCGCGTGTTGAATGCCAGAGCAACAGCTTGCTTGCCATTGTTTCGATGAACAGCTTATCATGGACTCGCCAAGAATGACAATCGACTTTTCAAAGTGTTTGCTTTGGCGCATTCCGAGAATAGGAAATAATTAGCGTGGGTAACGTTGTAGTTTTTTCGGGACACCAAAGTGCGGGCAGAGAGAAGGGAAGGACGAACAGCGCTTGTCACTGTTGCTATACACACATTGCGCCAATATTACCTCCCGCCGTAAGAAGAGTTGCGCGGCACTGTTCCCTGCGCCGCTCGCAACGCTATTCGCGAAGTGGTTGCCACATGATCCCGCTGACTCCAAATATTTCGAATCGTTACTGTGAACCCGGCATTACAGGTTAAGCACTGCTTAATCGCATGCACAGATTTCTCTGAAGCGTCGTGTGCAGGCAGCTGGCTTGTGCTGGCATCAGCTTGTGTGCTCTCGAACTGGCGCTGTGACAAGTTGACACAGCGGTACGCGGTAACCGTGGCAGTACGCGCTGTGGTAAAAGTTTCTGTTTCGTACAGCTTGTACGTACTGTGTTGCGCTTAATTAAATGTGCAGAGGTAGCTTTTATGCCGTGATGCAGAAAAATCTGGGAATTTGGCCGAATACTTCCTGATTAGTTACATGACGACTTGTTTTCATTATGGTGCTTTTTCTCCAAAGAACGTTAAAGTGTTAGCCTCAGGAGCTTAGAATGTAAATGGTACAAAGAAAAACGTGTTCCTTCTGATCCGTCGTAACTTGCGGCCTGAAGTACCGAGCACTGGCGGCGATGGTCTAATCATGGCTCTTTCTACATCTTACGCGAGGAGCGCCATTCCCGCAAGGCTTGAAGCATAACTGTCAGACCTTCGCGCAACTCTGCTCCCTGCGGATGCAGATACAACACTAATGCTTGTGTTCGTCCTCCTTCTTTCGGTCTCTTCAACGCTTCGAGCTCTAGTAAGAACAAAACGACATAAAATCGAGTATTTCAGGAAGCCACGGTTGCGAGAACTAGTACGGTGAAGGTCACGTCTACGTGATCTTGAATTGTTTTCATGTATATACGATATGTTCCTTTATGCGTATATTCGTCTTTTGTAGCGATAGCTACATTACGGTAGCATTTCGAGACTTTAGCGTGGCTGCGCCGCCACGCTGTGGCTATGCCTCCACGCTGTCACGTGTTTGGTCACGTGGTGCGGAGCAGGTGCCGCGGCGCGGCGCTGTGGCTGATCACGTGGTTCGTCACATGGTGGGTCTTGTGACCAAGTTCCACTCGGCCAGCTGTAGCTATCGCGTCAATCCAGGTTTAACCAACGCTACACCACCGCCATTTTTTTGTTTAATTTTCCTGAACGCGTTTCCTATTTAGTTGTTCTTGGAAATAGTATTTCTCTAGAGTAAGGGATGAACGCGATGCCTTCGCACTCTTGTCTTGCTTTAACCCCAATATTCCTTAAGAGTATCCTGAAAAATTAACTGTAATTCACGAAAGTGGGGCATTGAGGGCGTTTTACCATCTATTCAGTGTGGCCACGCGATTTAGAAGGGCGTAGTTGATTTACACTTTAAAGTCGGCGCTGTTATG
>JARKHS020026870.1:0-242500 GCA_030143305.2 Amblyomma americanum
TATATATATATATATATATATATATATATATATATATATATATATATATATATATATATATATATATATATATATATTTAAGGCTATTTCCGGGAGCAAGCCTGAAGTGCGGGAGTCTTAGTTCCTCGTTTTGAGCCAAGGGAAGATATTTTATAGTGCAGAGAACTCATAGCCACGGTGGTGAAACATTATTACCAGCAGATACACAGGAGTGATGCGAAGACGTTCCCCCCCCCCCCCCTTCGATTAAACGACTGCCGCTATCCCTCAAGCAGCGGCAGCGTCTTCAGCGAGCTGGAGGAGCGTGATCTGTGTCCTTGGGTCGAGGTCGAGCATTAAAGATTCCCAATGAAGAGAGCCGGTGATGAAGTGAGTCACGGCTACGGACTGCTGGGAGTTCCAGATCACACCACTGCCTGACAGTGGCCCCGTCAACATAGCTTTTAGTCGTGCCCACCCGATGGAATCAATCGCATTCGGTCGTTCAACCTCATCGACAACTGCACCATCGCCAGCAAGGAATTTAAGCTGTGGCCTCTCCGTCCTCGGATTCAGTGGGCACGGGGACATTGCAATAAGCATGGCTCCTGATTTCCACTTTACTCCGGTGCAGGTGTCTACGTTTTCTTTGTACGCTGAAAAGAGCGATGACATCTGCTTTCTGCTGTTCCCCTGCCCAGGGGTGCTGTGTGAAACTGCGCTTGAATGCTTTTCTATGGCTTTTCTGCTCTTGTGCTCCGGCGACATAGAAACGAACCTCGGCCCCACCAATCGGTCTGAATCACTCTTAGAAATTGAATCGCTCCCTGAAGACCCTGCAGAAAAGATGACCGTAATTTTTCAACTGCTCAAAGATGTTCACGTCCGCTCACTTCAAACTTCCAAGACACAAACTGAGCTGACTCCAGATATGAAATCCAGTAAGGCAGAGAAGAAAAGCATCGAAACAAAAAATAGCGTTCAGAAATGTTGGGATGAACTAGAAGAGAAAGGAAATCTCCTTGACACCTTCCGCCATTAGTTTGCAGGCATGCAAGAATCTATTGAAGACTTTACTTCACAATGTACCTTTTTACAAAAACGCCTAGATGATATGGAGGACACGTCACGACGCGATAATTTGATTTTTCTTGGACTGAGATTCATCTGAAACCTGGCAACAGAAGAAAGCACACTGACCAATGCACTAACGAAAGTTCTTGACTCGCTTCCAAACGATACCCTTCAGCGTGTTCATTGTTTAGGCATCTTCTCCGCTAACAAATGCAGACCCATCATTGCCATGTTTGCCAACTACAAAATAAGAGTTAATCCTATCCCATCACAAAGATTTCAAGAAACACAAAATTTCTCTTACCGAAGATTTTCCACCCGCCACTCGGATTACGAGAAAAACTCAACCGAATTTAGAATCGGCCACCAGGGATCACCAAAATTTCTCCTTCGCTACAATATGCTATTCATGTGCGGCAAAAGCTTCATGCACAATTCATCCAACAACACAATCCATAAAATCGAGCTGCCATTCGAACACGTAGATCAAGGATCAGATGCTTCGCCACAGGTTGCCTTTTAGAGGCGCGAGAGGGGCAGTGGTCATTCATCACCATCTGAGGATACGATACAGTATACAAACATCAGAAGTATCCTGAATAAGAAAACATCTCTATCATCGGCGATCGGCACCTATTCTGCGGATATCACCGCACTTACTGAAGCTTGGCTATCATCTCAAGTTCAATATGCAATATGCAGCAATGACCGAACTAATCAGCAGGCAGACAGCGTTCACCTTGCTATTTCGAAAGACATGCCTTCATCGTGCATCTACGCTAATAGCGTCTTGGAAACTCAACTCTCTGGTCATCTGTTACTCCTCACCACCAAAAAAATATTTTTCGTCGTATGCTATCGCATTCCTTCTCTGCGTTCGTTTATTAACGACCTTAATGAAGAGCTTAACATATTAAACAACACATTTCCAAAGGCTTCGTTGTTTTTAACTTTCCTGATATTTCTTGCGACACCCACCAACACATCTTATCTCAATTTTCCTACGATGCTAGTGATTTCATTGATTTATGCTTCGTTTTTTTTTTCACTACCAAGTTAGTCGCTAACGCTACCAGAATCTCTGTCAACACAGCCAACACTTAAAATTTGATCCTAACGAATCGAACCGGCTTGCTTCTGCCATCATCTATTTACTTCCCTTCTTCACTTCACTTTATTTCCTTAAATACCCTCGTGTGACGGTATTACATAAGGGGTGGGACACATAGATTAACAACAGAAGTACACAAAAATTGAGCGAGTTTTACAAAGAAAAATGATTATCGTGATGCACACATATAAGTTAACAACACAATAAACACAGAAAAAAAATTGAACGAGTTATACAAATAAAAATGTTTATCGTGATGCAAGCAACCACGCAATTTGGTTAAGAAACACAGTTTGGCATGTGATGGCAGCAAGTTCTTGGGGAAGGCTGTTCCTGTCGCTAGTAGTCTGGGGAAAGAATGATGAAGAAAAAGGTGTTGTGCGTGCTCGTGGTCGAGTTACCTGCTGCTGATGTCCGCTTCGAAGAGAAGCGTGGGGGGAGAGGGCAGATATAGGGTTGCTGTGATTGCTCGGAATAAAATAATTTATGAAATAAGCATAAACTAGCAATGTGGCGACGAACTGCAAGAGAAGGTAGATTGGACTGAGATTTAGGAGCTGATATGCTGATATCAAAATAGTATGAGGAATGAATAAATCTAGTTGCCCTATTTTGAAGTGATTCAAGTTAGCAAGGTATACTTGTTTCATAGACCAGATGGGCGATGCGTATTGTAATTTTGATCGAACTAGTGATTTGTATGCGAGTAGCTTAACATGCTGGGGGGCAGAGTAGAGATGACGCTTTAAGAAGCCAAGCGTTTTGTTAACAGATGAAATAACGTTCGCGATATGGCTATTCCACCTGAGGTCATGACTAAGATGAACACCGAGATATTTATATGATTGGGCAGGGTCGATAGGAACGTTAGAGATAGTGTAGGGAAATAGGAGAGGATTACTGCGACGGTGCATTTGCTTATATTAAGTGTCATTAGCCAGTCGTTGCACCAGTTTTGTACCAGATTTAGGTTATCTTGTAGAGATTGCTGGTTAACAGAGTCAGTAACTGTTTTGTAAAAAACGCAATCGTCGGCAAACATCCGAATATGGCATTCTAATTTCTGATGTAGGTCGTTAATATAAATTAGAAACAAAAGAGGCCTTAGGACGGATCCTTGGGGCACCCCTGAGGAAACTGGTAAAAAGTTGAACATTTGTTTATTAATGATGATTTATTGGGAGCGGTGAGTCAAAAATTCTTTTATCCATGCTAGTATGGCAGAATGCAAGCTTAGGCAGGAAAGTTTCAGAGACAAGCGGTTGTGGGGTACCTTGTCAAAAGCCCCAGCAAAGTCAAGGAAGATTGCGTCAGTTTGGAGGTCAGCGTCAAGGTTGGCATGCCGGTCATGAACGAAAGTGGCTAATTGAGTTTCACATGAGTATCCTTTACGAGATCGATGTTGTGAAGAATGAAAGAAATTATTTGAGTCCAGAACCTGCATTGTTAAAGAGTAAATGACGTGTTCCATGAGCTTGCAGGATATGCTGGTTAGTGATATCGGCGGTAGTGAAATGGTGAATCTTTTTTACCCGACTTGTGGACTGGAACGACCTTCCCCACTTTCCAGTCGTGGGGTATGATACCCGTTGAAATGGACTGCGCGAACAGTAAGCATAAAAACTTGGCAGATGCATGGCGAGTGTTCTTTACGACTTTTGTGTTAATTCCATCAATGCCGGTGGATGAAGAAAGTTTTAATTTGTCTATTAGAAGAGATATGCCGGTTTCTGCGAACGTAACGGTTGGCATTGCAGTTGTGGGGTCATCGGTTGTCATGAGGGGTGGTGGTTCTTGTTCTTTAGTGAATACAGATGCGAAGGCAGAATTAAATATGTTAGCGCACTCAACGTCCGAAATAACACGTCCAGAATTGTCAGCCAGGGTAACAACGCGCTAAGATTGGGTATTTAAAAGCTGCCAGAGTTTAGTCGCGTTATTTGTAAGTATATTCGGCAAGTCGATATGATAATAGGAACGCTTAGAGTTTTTTACTGTGACCAAATATGCCTTTTGAGCAGCGTAATATTTTTCCCATGCGCAGTCTGCTCTGCTCAGTTTGGCACTGCGGAAGAGGCGTTTCTTTTTATTTTCTAATCTTCCAAGAGTCTTGGTGAACAATGGTTTGTGATGGTAAGCGCGGAAGCTGCATTTGGGGATATATTTATTAGTCAATTCGTTCATTTTATGTATAAACACTGAACAGTTTATGTGGATGTCTTGTTCGTCAGATGACCCCTGATAAGATGGAAAAAAGGCCTCCAATTCCGCGTTGAATGCCTCATAGTTTCCTTTGTTGTAAAGAGAAATTGTTTTTTGGGAAGTTTTTTTGTTATTGAAGAGAAGTTAAAGCATGCATGAATAACTTTATGATCGCTGATTTCACGGAGATAAGTGATAGCGTTGAGGCTGTCGGGGAAGCTAGATAGTATGAGGTTAAGCATGTTAGCAGTATCTCCGGCGATGCATGTAGGCTGTTACTAGTTGGGCTAGGTTAAAGTTTAGGCGGACGTCCATAAATTCACGGAATTCATCGTCTAAAAACAGGTTAATGAGCGGTAGACCAATTTATGCCAAGATAGTTGAAATCTCCAAAAAGGAGGATGTGGGCCTTAGGGTGTCTAGAATTAAGTTCTTTTAAAATGTCCTGCAGTTTACGGGGGAATTCGGGACTGTTATGAGGGGGTCCATAATAAATTCCATTTAATATAGCTACTGGTGTGCCACGGCAAAGGAACCATAATATCTCATGGTCTGATGAGATGCTGATCTGGGAGCACTGTAACTGGTTGCTTGTAGCAATAAGGACGCCAGCCCCTCGAGAGCTAGTGCGATCAGCACGGAAAAGATTAAAGTTTGGTAAGTTGCAAGAAATTGAGCGTCGCTAATACTATCAGTCAGTCATGTCTCTGTCAAAACAATCAGATTGCTGTGCGCTGAAGACACGAGGCTTGACAGAAGATCGCTCTATGAAAGCAGGCTGCGTATATTGGTATAGATAACCGACAGACAAATATTCTCTCTAAGGCCGGTATTGCAAAGATTAGATTTGTGACGATGGCGAGGTCAGCGCTATGCTATTTCTGTAACCACTTCTGTGGCAGCATCAAAGGTGTAGCATTTTTTTTTCCGAGAGAAAGTGTCTTGTACCGCAGAGAGAACGGTCCGGTTGGTGCTCTTGCAAACGCGACAAGGTGTTCGCGTGTTTTTCGAACAGGAAGAGAAAAGTCTTCTGCGATGCTGAAATCGGTGCCCTTCAACTTGGCCCCTCTGAGAGGATAGTTTCTTTTGACTTAGAGGACAAATTTTACTATAATCGGCCGCTGACTGCCTTCCTCATAGCGGCCCAAACGATGTGCACGCTCAATTTGACTTGGGTCCAAGGTTATCTGTAATTTGTCATGACAATGGTGGGTTATCAATTCTTCCAATTCGACGAACGTTTCGCGTGAATTAGAATCCGAAAGGCCTTATAATATCAAATTGTTACGGCGTGACTTACTTTCGGTGTCACCTAACCGAGCTTCAAGATTAGTTACAAGAGCAGCAGTCTTAGCGGACACAGATTGGGCAGATTGTAAATCGGTTTTGAGAGTAGAGAAACCCTGAAAAACACTTTCTAGGTCTGCTACGCGCTTACTCAAATAAAAAATTGTTATGTCAATACAACACATCTGACGTTTAAGGTCCTGTACATCGGTAATTATTTGGTTTCGACCAGTTGACAATGTCTCCAGCTTAGAAAAAATACAGTCCAATTTATCAGGACCAGGGTTCGTCTCTATATCGCCCGACAAGAGCAGGAGGGTTTTTATAACACCAAAACATTCATCAGCGAAAAAATTCGATACTGCAGGCTCGGCAGCTGTACCAGAGAGTAGTTATTAGTTTTTTTAGCAGAAAGGCAATATAGTTTACTGACCTGCATTGCGAAAATCAGTGGATGAGGAGGCTGTGTCGTGGCACAGCTACCAAGCCCACAAAGTGCTGGCGGGAACCGGTGCTCCTTATAAGCTGGTAGGAATGATGTTGTCGCTGCCGCTTGAGCTTTCCAAAGTGCGGGCGGGAAGCGGTGCTCCTTATACGCTGGCAGGAATGATGTTGTCGCTGCCGCTTGAGCTTTCCATTCGGTGTGGAGGATCCAGTGAGGGGGCGCGGCTTTAATCGAAGCTTCCGAGGCGCTCCACGGGAAGGCTCTGTAGTTCCATTTGTAGAACGTCACTTCCAGCTCTGGTAGGGCAACCCACGAAAAGTTGAAGAGTGCTGGCAAGACGTAGGCGAATGTAGGCGCGAGCACCTGCATTGCGAAAATCAGTGCATGAGGAGGCTGTGTCGTGGCACAGCTTCCGAGCTAACATAAGTGGTCACCCTTTGCTCATTTTCAACATTAACTGTGCCTGTCCCAAACCGGCAATAAAAAATCAACATACTAGATTATATTTGTGCAGTCTTCAATTCCATTTACAATGAATTATCAGTGTTTACTGAAAACTTCACAAACATTGACGATCGTTCTGCGCAAACTAATTGGGATATGGCGACGACCAAAGTTCACGAACTAACTCAGAAATATATTCGAAGACTCACCATCTCTTCTAATCCTCAAGCCCCATGATATACCGCCCATATAAGACGCCTATCTAACAAAAAAAGCGCCGAGATCGCACAGCCAGGCTGTCACCATTTAACGCGCATTGGGTCGCATACAAGACCGCCCCTGATGCCTATATTACTGAACTTAAGCATGGATAAGATAACTTCTTTTCTAACACTAGCATTCATGCTATCTACCGACAATAAAAATTTTGGCGCGTCATGAACCCACATACTGAAGAATCTATTAACTGGCGCGTCAGGGGACCCTATTCAGGCTCATTTATGCGCATCAGAACTTACCGAAACCTGTGTTCAGAACTTGTCGCGAAAATTAAGCACCAAACATCACGTTCTAATCGGGTATAAATTCCCATCTACTCTTAATTTTACGTCCATTCATCTGGCCTGTTAAATTTATTGATGCCGGAAAATTTCCTTAATCTCCTGGTTTTGACTGCATTAATGCTGCATTTTAAAAATATACAATGGCCTGCAGCTCATTAATTCTAACAAATATTTTTTACCAGGCTCTCGATAGTTCCATTCTGCCAATACAATAGAAAGTCGGGCATGTGGTTCCATTATTCAAATCAGGGAATAGAACATCCCCTAGAAATTATCGCCCATATCGCTCACTAGCACTTGTTGCACACTATTAGAAGATGTCATGTTCACTAACCTTGTAAACTTTTTCGAGTCTATTTCGTTTTTTTACACCCGCACAGCATGTATTTTGGAGGACATATTCTTGCGAAACCCAACTTTCTAGCTTCACTATCAAACTTCACCATATTTTATATCGCGCATCAGAAGCTGACTGTATTCTCATTTATTACTCTAAAGAATTCGACAAGGTATGTCACTGCCTAATATTTGAAAAGCTAACCCAACAGAATATCGACTTCAACATTCGCAAATGATTTGGATATTTTCTTCGTAACCAATCGCAGTTCGTCTCCGCTAACAATTTTAAGTCACCCTTCAGCGAAGTTTACTCGGGCGTGCCACAAAGCTTAATGCTTTGACCTTTTTTATTTCTTATTTACATCAATGATCTCCCTTCTATTGTATATTCTAACATTCTTTTGCTTGATGACGACTGCATTGTTATCCGCGAAATAAAATCTCCCGACGATGCTAACCTTCTTCAGCGAGATATCTACAACAGCTTTCTTTGCTGTAATGAATGCCTTATGAAAATAATATAATAAGTGCAAAATATTGCGAATACCATGAAGTGCCAGCTCTAAGGAACATTCCCTTAGAAGCGGTAACTTCACATAAATAAGTGGGTTTTCATACTTCTGCGGACCTTAACTGGTCGTGCCATATTGAATATATTTCTAACAAAGCTAACGGCATGTTCCGCTTCGAGTGCTCCAGCTTTCCCAAACTCAATATTCCTTGAAATTATTAATTTATGAAACACTAATACGTTCTAATCTGGAATACACCGCCTCCATATGGAATCCCCATCATGAAAACTAATTACTTTGAGCGGGTTCAAAATAACGCTGCTCGTTTTATCCAACTTTAACCGTGCCGTAAGTGTAACAAGCATAAAAGCTAATCTTTCTATACCTCTTTTAGCATCCTGCCGGCAGACAATTCGTGTGAGCCTTTTTCATAAACTGTAGCATGATCCCATGCTACCCGATGCCCTCATTTCGTCACCCAGATACGTGTACAACCGCATTGATCATAGTCACAAAGCTGGCATTGAAACATGTAGCACTCTAACGGCATTTCAGTCTTCCTTTCCTCGCACATCATGTGAATGGAACCGCTTTCTCGCAGGTATCGTCGTCATTACTGATATCCAGCATTTTCTTTCTGCACTAGCAAACATTCTATAAGAGGAAGGTGAAGATACTTAGTTTTCTAATATGCATTACATCTTTTTATGTATTTTTTGTTTGACAAACTCGCCCCTTTTTAATGCTTTTAGCCCTGAGGGTCAATGAATGAAACGAAATTAAATATGATTTAGAAGGTTAGGTGGGCGGATGAGATTAAGAAGTTTGCAGGCAAAGGGTGGATGCAGCTGGCAAAAGATAGGGTTAATTGGAGAGACATGGGAGAGGCTTTTGCCCTGCAGTGGGTGTAGTAAGGCTGATGATGATGATGACGATGATGAGATCGGTATTGCTAATACAATTTTTTCATTTGTATGAGTGGAGTCCTTGTGAATAGAAACCACACAATTGGGGATTTTGATAGGTGCTTGAAGTTTATGTCAGGTTTAGCCTGTCGTTTGGAGAGCGCTTGTATCTGCTGAGGGAAGTCTGGGTCTTGCAAGCCTGTTGTGCTGCTGGATTTCTCTGTAAGAAAACAACCTTCCTTGCCAAATTAAAGGGCTGTCCAGAAAACTGGTGAGAAGAGCTCTCTGAAACAGAAAGAGTTGTCGTGCGCTTAGAGCACGGAGGCAGCAAAAGGGGAAGTACACCGCAATGCTGTGCGTTTGATGAAAATAATCTAAAGTGCGAAAGGAAGGCGAAAAAGATGCAGCCTTCACTTACGGGAAACCCGTCATTATCATGAAGAAGCTTTCAAGGAACGTTCGCATATTTCTTTTCGCAATGACCAATCAATTTTTTTATTGCTGCAATGATAATAAATTTTATTTGCTAAGACGCAGGGCGTTGCCATAGTATTAGCAAAAGAGTGCAAAGTAACGGTGGAGGAGGAAAGGCAGGCTCGACACTCTTAAGAACCGCAGGAGAGCCTGGCAGGACCCCACCGCCGATGATCGCCGCGGCCAGTGTCCAAGAATCTTGACCTCCGTTAGCGGTCATGAACCGCTTTGTTCCAGTGCACGACGTAGAGAATGTATTTCATAACTGTACGCTGGGCACTCACAAATAATAAGGAATATGGCCTCGTCGCGAAGTCTTGTGCATACCGATTATCTCCATTAGAAGTCATGTGGCTGTGTTGGGAGCGCTCATGAAGACAATTCCGCAAAAAACTGGTGTCAAACTGAAATTATTTCAAGCGATTTATCTCTGCCCGCCAAATGAAACATCTTCTTGGCGCCTAAAGCAGTAAATGATTTCGCCGGTCCATGTCTTGTAAGCTCCGGTAAGGCTTCGAGCTCAGGTGACAGGCTTTGGAGACGGCGGCTGCTTGATGTCTTGCCACAGGTCTTGACTGCCTGTGGACTCTTTGATGTTTTGTCTTCTGATACAGCTTTGGAAAGGAGAGTCTGGCGCATACCGAGAACCTCCATGAGATGTCATGTGGCTGTGTTAGAAGCGCTGGTGAACTCAATTCGGCAAAAATTGATGTCAAACTCAAATGATTTGATGCGCTGATCTCTGCCCGCCAAATGAAGCATCTTGGTGGCGGCAATAGCAGTAAATTCGATCGCTGGTCGGTGTCCCACACGCTCTGGTAGGGCTTCGAGCTCAGATGACAAGGCGCTGGAGAGGGCGGCTGCTTCGAGTCTTGCCACAGTGATTGACTGCCTAGGTACTTTTGGTGTTTTGTCTCCTGCTACAGCTATTGAAAGAAGAGTCAGACGCATACCGAGAACCTCCATGAGTTGTCATGTGGCTCTGTTGGGAACGCTAGTGAAGACAATTCGGCAAAAACTGGTGTTAAACCCAAATTATTTGATGCGCTGATCTCTGCCCGCCAAATGAAGCGTCTTGGTGGCGGCAATAGCAGCGAATGCGTTCACCGGTCGTCGAAGACAACACTTAGTGAACAACGTAGGCGGGTTAAATTTAAAAGCTGCGCAGAACTATCCACACAAGGCGCTGAAAGCCTTTATTTCAATTTACGATGTCGCGGAAGCAGTTTCGGTCTGGTACAATCTTGGAAGGTAAATGTGGCTGCATCTGGAGTCTGAAATAAGTCCGCACGCTTGCGCCTTCGAGCATGAGCGTACATACGGTGCAAAGCTTCGCGGCAGTGTAAATAAAGTAATCAATACCCTGTACTTCGCACTCAGTTGCTTCAGAGCATCTGGCGAAAAGCTGCTCAGAACTCTGACGTCACAGAAAACTCTGATATTTCCTCGATTCGGACAGGGCCAGATTCAGAACTAAAGCTGGCAATGACTGAAGCTAGGACTTTGTCGCCTGATACTATCTTGGCAGTGCTGAATTTAGAACTTGCCTGCATTAAATGCATTATTAAGGGCATGTACGCGTTAAGACATATGAAGCATATACAGTGAAAAATGCGGCAATATACTCAGAAAGGAATTTTTACGAAAGAGGCAACAATTAGGTTTGAAAATCGTGATCAATAAGGATGTGTCTTGCAACACAGACGAATTCCACAAAATTAAGGATAGGGTGCAAGTTTAATCAGAATGAAAATACATCCGGGTGGAAGATTGTACATGCTTCGGAATATGCATGCTGTCTTGGTGTTGAGACAGTTTCAATGTTTTATGTCTGCTCGTACCTGGCATTAAGTTAAAAATGAACAATATACTACCGGAGGCGACATCAGCGCAAAGGTAGGCAGTAACGAAAAATCAAGGCATGCAGTATGCAAAAAAAGCAAAAGTTTCATGAATAGCAGGGAAGCTCTTATTAAAATTCGTACTACGAAATAACTTACAAGCCATGAATATATAAACTTTTTCTCACAAAGGAACTGTCAGGAAGTTTAAATACAAGACCAATACTAGTGAGGATGAATGTTATATCGAATGCTCCTGTCGGTATCGCACCAAATTTAAAGACTGTTAGATAGTGACATGAAGAATAAGCCTAGATTTCAGAAAAGAAAACGAGAAAGTGTTAAGGAACAAGCGCATAAATCAGTAAGCGATAGCAGAGAAAGTAGAATACTTTATATTGCGCTCGATAACCGACATTTCGTTGTGACTGACGATGACAGTGGTGTACGAGCTGTGCCTAATCTCATAAATATAATTATATAGGGCGCAAAAGCAGTAGCAGAAACGGTGGCTAGATAAAATACACGCAAGCTTTCCTATAAGTAGAGAAATCAGAACTTGGTTAATTCACGAAATCACCTGACCACATCAACAAAGCAGGTTTGGCAAAAATATGAAATCGACCAATCGCCACAAGATGAACGACACAAGGAATTATAATATGGAGAGTGTCGTTCATTTTCTGAAGAATGCATTCACGATGAAAGAATTCCAAATAAATGACGCATGTGCGAAAATTAATTAAATTGGAAATATGGCAAGATTGGCGCACATCAAACAAGAAAATATGAAACAGCACGGCGACAATACGAGGAGAGAATCTACACAACCGAAGCACCGATTAGAATCAAAATTTCATACAATATTCGAAGCGCTCATTTAGTGTATGGATGCCAAACATAAAAAAAACAAGAACACAACTAATAGAAGCTGCCGCGGTGGGACATTTGTTTTGGTGCTCGTCTGCTGAACCGAAATGCGGTCATTCGTTTCCGGCCGCGGCGTTGGCATTTCGATGGAGGCAATATGCTAATGGTCCGTGTATTGTACAATGTAAGTGAGCTCCTAGAAAGCGCAGGCGGTGGAAAATACCCGGAACCCTTCACTACGGCGTCCCTCATATCCTGAGCCTCTTTAGGACGTAAAAGCCATATAAACGAAACCATGCAAAACAATAAGGGCAAAGGATTCTGTCATGACAACGGTTGACTTACGTGCAAGATTGCCGGCTGTGCGTAGTGCGTAGTTTTAGTGCGTAAGGTGTACGCACTAAAAGAAAAGGAAAGTTGCTGGACCCGAATGATTTTAGCAGATCTCTGCAATAACACAAATAATATTAACGCGAAACCTTAAACACTAATGAGGGGGAGTTCAACAGCCAGGTGGTGACGAATACGAAATTATTTAAAGCCTTCCAAGCAGTGCAAAGGTAAAAGGGGCAGGTGAGATTCAAGCAACTGTATATTTTAAACATGGCGAAAAGATTGTGATGCCAAAACTTTACGCTCTATACACAAAATTCCTTGCGATTTATGCACAGGGGAAGTTGAGAACAAGTCTAGCGTTATTTTCATAAGAAACCGGACGTCAAGGATTGAAATATTGCAGGCCAGTCGCAGTACTACCTGTTGCTTAAAAGGTATTTGCTAACGTAATTGCTCAAAGAAGTAGATCATATTGTTTTTTTTCAGTAAAAAAAAGCAGAGGGCAAGCTTTCAGAGAGCCTGCTTGACAAAAATCTTTATCTGACCATCATGCACGCGACAAAGAAATGCGTAGAATATAAAAGCTTCTATACAGAGCTTCCACTTGTTCCAATAAAGCGTCATGAATCATGAGCAACCTTACAGTCATGCAGGCGTTGTGTAACAAGGGAGCAGATCAGGCATAAGTAAAAAGAATGGAAAAGCCTATAACGGCTCCACAGCGAACTGACTTACACGGAGAAAGTGATAAAATACGTACATGGAAGTGTTTCAGGCGAGGAGGCATAATCTTCAAAATACTATGCTCTGCGTGTTTGAAGGAGTTATTCGGAACACTAGATCCCGAAGAGTCAAAGATAAAAGTTAATGTAGAAACCTAAGGAAATATGGATTTCCTGCGGACAGTCTCTTGATAAGTAAAGCTCGTGACGAAATGCAGACCATTATTAAGGACCCAGACAGGCAGCGCTGTGCAATGTGTATTCATTCAAGTTTTCATTTTTTTTTGTCGCACTGTAACCGACTGGAATGATTCTTTATTGCCTTTCGCCACACTTTGATGTTTATTAGTATTGTTATTATTGCTTTGTTGCCATTTAACCCACCTTGTTTGGACCTGTAGAAGGTTTGCAGTATTGAATAAAGAAAGAAAGAAAATATTAAAACTAAAGTAGTTTTCAAGCGTCTAGCACAAAACAAGGTGGTTAGGACAGGTGGCGAGGAAATGTAGCTGGTGGAGGAATACATCTACTTAGGACATCGAGCGGCCGCACATGCCACCATGAAAGGAAAATAACACAACAATAAGAATTGCGAAGAGCGCACTCAACATGTAAACTAATGCAGAAAAGTTTGGTTCATGCAGTTGCACAGAAAGAAGTATTATTGTGGAGCCTGCCAGGCAGGTCAATAAAATGCAGTGGAGGACAAGTGCCATCCTCTGGATACATACCATGATATTGACAAGCAAGGCAACACAGAAATCTTTTTTTATGCACGAAACTGCATACCGCAAGCTTTTATGCATGACTGTCTCTAACATTGCAAATAAATTTGAAGTAGACCTCAAGAAGAAAAACATAAAACAATTCTATCTTGACACAATTCACTTATGGGCGGGAGCCTGGAGACCAAGGAAACGGCTACAAAATAAATACACAACATTAAGTGATGAATGTCAAGCAGATGATGTCTGTAACGTTATTGCAAAACAAATAGACCGTGTCAGGGATGAAACGCGAAATAATGTGATCCTAGTGTATGTAAAGAACAATGAATGGGCAAAGGCTGGTCATTTCTCTAGAAAGTAAAATAATCGTTGGTCCTTCAGGCTAACAGAGGGTGTCGCACCCAAGGGTAAGCATGGCAGGGGGCGGCAGGGAGAGGATGTCAGATGAGATTAGGAAGTATACGAATATAAGAAGGCTGTAGCTACCATAGTCTTGACTACCGAGCCTCCAGCCTGTTTGTTACATACCTCTTGTGGAAGTCACCGATAAGTACAGTGTACCGTGTTTTTTGTTTTACACATTGCCCTTTCCACGTCCCATGGAAACTTTCGACGACCTGGTCGCCATGGCTGGATGCCGGTGCGCAGGCCTGTACTACATTCAGTTTATACTCATTTTAAATCTTAGTTCATATATCTGGCATTCGGTCGTTATTACTATAGAATTTCTCTATGTTGCCGGATATATCCTGATTGATGAGGAATCCTACACCAACTTTCATCTGTCCGCTAATCCACGATAACGTAGTACTTGCCCACCTGTTAGTACTGCATAAGCCTTATCTTTCATCCCATTAAACTAACTCTCATGACACTTTATATAATACTTGATATCGAATAGCCGCAGGCTAGCGTAAACGGATAAAGTTCTAGCGTAAATCTAGTAGGCTGACTTCGTAAAGCCGGCATGCCTGGAGCCAGAGACTCTTTGCACTCGCCGCTACGTCGCAGATCTGACCGCCACCTTGCTAATGTACTCCGCAGGGGCTGCGGACTGAAGGCCGAATTGTCTTTAGAACGTGGCATCGCAGTTATCCCTACCCAAGTGGAGAGCTGCAGCAGTTTTAACGAGGCGGCATTCAAGGAGCTGGTGCCAAGAAATCCGACTTTGGCGCTATAGGCGTTGTGAGCGAAAAATCATCAGCACGGCTCTGGTAGGCGGTGCCCAGTGAACAACCCAGGAGAAAGGTGGGCAACCTAGGTCTCGTGACCTTGCTGCGTCATCACAGCTTGCCCACCGGATAATGAACAAACGGCACACCGCGGCAGGCCGCAGTTGTCACTCGGGAACAGAAACCCGGCCGCACGAGGCCCACCGCTAGGAGCGCCTGCCATCGCAGGGTAGTAGTAGAAAAAGAGCTACAGGTAGAGAGGGCACGCAAGCGCAAACTCCAAGAGGAGCTTAGTGAATTGTTGGACGCAAAAATAGCTGACACCGCCATGCGAAGTCACATTGGCGGACACTCCAACGCCTGCCACGTGGATGGCGCCTGCACTGGCATGAAAAGCAATAGGAAAGTAGGTCAGGCAGGTTCAGAAAGGAACAGCTACATACACGTGGCAGCTAGGAAGTCTGGAGGCATAGAGAGGAGGGAAAAATGCTATCCCCAAGGAATGAGGTCACAGTCAATGATAAGAGGCAGCGTAATCCGGAAGTTACGAGCGAGGAAGGGAATACCGTAGGGCTGATAACCCCAAGGAATGAGGTAACAGTCAATGATCAGACACAGCATAATCTGGAAGTTAGGGGCTAGGAAGGGAATACCGTAGTGCTTATCGGTGGTGACTCAATTATGAGTAGGTGCAAAATAACTATAATGGAGCGTGTAAAGGGTGATAAGCGGATTGGAGTCGGGGCATTCCCAGGCAGGAAAATGGACGCAGTACTGAGAGAGACAAACAGCGAACTTTCTAAGATTGTTGCAGAGTGCTATTTGGTAGTGGTAGCGGCGGGACTAAGAAATCTTCTGAATGGTGAGGCAGCAAAAGTAGTGTAAAGATTAGCGGAGGAAGTTGATGATTTAAGGACGATAGCACAGCAAGTCCAGATCGTGGTGTGCACAGTGCCGTAGGTCTAAGGATGGAACGGAGAAATTGCCAAGGACGTTGTGGCTTTTACCCCAGAGATAAGGAAGTGAAGCCCAGAGAAATGCTTCGAAGTGGCATGGATAAACAGGGAAGTGCATAGAGCAGGCTTTGGCGGAGCATTTACACGAAATGACATCCACTTTGATGGAAGGCTAGGAGCCGAGATCGGCTGGCGCCTGGCAGGCCGGGCAGTAGCTTTTTTACGGGGTCCACTGTGGCTCAGGGCGTAGGGGTAGGTAGAAGCAAAATGATAATTGTAACAATGGAGGCTGACGCCAATAAAATTGCCACTAGGAGGTCCAGGAAGAAAACTACAATTTAACACCAAGATCAGGTACATAAACATGCAAGGCGGGTAGAAAGAAAGCGTAGTTATAGAACAGAACTTAAATGACGAAGAAGTAGATGTACGCGGACTATGCGAGACACATCTCAGGGATCTAGAAGATCCACGGTTTTTTTATAGCTACGTATGGGAAGAGAGCAACAGAACAACAACGCAGGGGAAGGGAGGAGGTGTAGGTATGCTCATACATCAAGGAACAAACTGGAAAAGAATATAATCAACTTGCACGGAACAGGTAAGAGGACATAGCTAGAAGTTGTTTTTTTATGGATAGGGGAAAAATGCAGGCAAGAGAACAAGGATCTAGTTAAGTGTCTCAATGACGATATAAAGCAGTTTGGAGAAGGCTCCGATATTATTCTGCTCGGTGACATGAATGGCCACATCGCGGATCTGGATGGATGCACAGATTGTAACGGGAAGTTAACGCTAGACCTCTGTGAGCGACACAACCTAGTTATTGTAAATAGATAAACCAAGTGTGAGGGGCAGATCACATGGCAATCCCGTAACAGGCAAATGACCATTCACTACTGCTTAATGTCGCAGGGGATGCATAGCAAGCTCCCAATAATGGAAGTAGACGAAGAGAGGAAGTACAGCCTCGGAATTGATCATAAGCGTATTAGTCTGCAGTTGGGAGCTCTGATCAAAAGAGAAATGCAGGGAAGTCAAAAAGAGTACGCAAAATAAATGACGAACAAATAACGCGAATAGCGGCCGGCATAGAAGAAGCAATACAGAAACATCCCATGGAAAAGTGGCATTATTATGAGTTAGAACTACTCATCAGTACAAACATAAAAAAATAAAATAAGTAAACCACTGGAGAGGAAAGAGGAAGCTGCGAAGTTGGTGGAATGAGTAAATTAGGGAGGCCATCGAACAACGACAGTTGGTAGCAAGGAAACACAGATAATCAAAGAGGGCGTAGTTAACTATTTGAAGAGGAAATAGGTCAAAAATGCGAATCTTATTCAAAAAAGAAACAAGTGCAGGTCCTTGTCCAGGCTAAAATAAAGTAGTCCACTGATCGCTAGCTGGAAGGGGGACCAACAAATTTCAGGAACCTTATAAGCTGGCTGGGTAAAGCGAATCACAGAAAGCAGGAACAGATTCACGATGCCGAGGGAAATTGTTTAGAGGGAGACGACGCTATGAACTACATTGCGTACGTGTTAACTTAGTCATTTAGGAAAGACGATATGGTAATCGTCCAAATGAGGGAGCAACAAAGAATAGCTCAAAAGAAAACAGCTTAGAACTCACCAATCTTAACTGGAAAAATTCGGAAGCAAATATTCTGAAATACACGTCCGCAAGGATAGACGAAATTCCAATCAAGGTAATTAATGAACTTGGCTCAAGAGGCAAAGGAAAAGCTAATAAAAGCAAAAGAAGGATAGAAGGAGGCAGTCAAAATAAATGAGCAGATTCCGCACAGCTGGGAAGAGAGTAGAATGAATTTGATTTATATAGAAAAAGGCGGTAAGAACATAAAATTCTTCCTACCGATTACAATAACATCACTTATATACCGGCTGGCGATGCAGGCTGTAAAATTAAAAATGCAGTCATGAGTAGAAAGTAATAGATTTCTCGGAGAACTTCACAACGGGTTAAGAAGTGGTTAGCGCTTAGATGATAGCCTGTTCGTGCTTACCCAGTGCAGAGAAATAGCTAAGGCGGAAAGCAGTCCTCTGTATTTAGCCTTCCTGGACATAAGCGGTGCATACGACATCGTGAACAGGGAACTCCTGTGTGAACATATTAAAAGATAATTGTATCGGTAACGTGGTAATTGATTTTATACAGAAAATATATCGAGAAAATAAAGTTGAAATAACATGAGAAGAAATTTGGATTACGATAACTCTGGAGCTACACAAATGATTAAGGCAAGGTTGTCCTCTGTCACCGCTGCTGTTCATGCTTGATATGATAAGCATAGAAAGAAGGCTACAAGGAAGCAATCTAGGTTCCAAACTGTCATACATATTACTAGGAAAGGTTATTGAGCATCAATTACCGGGTGTAATGTATGCGGACGATATTGTGCTGTTAGCAGACAGCCAGGAAGATCTGCAAACTCTGGTTAATTTCTGTGGAGATGATGGAGACAGCCGAGGTTTCAGTTTTCGCGCAGCTAAAGTTCGGTGTGATGATTTTCAACAATACAACTTATCAGGAGCTTGCAATACAAGGCTATTAAATACCGCGAGTGGCCGAATACAAATATCTCGGGGTACGGGTAAACGAAGGGCCGATGTACATGGAAAAGCATGAGCAGTCTCTCATAGCAAAAGGGCGCAGTGATTCCGTGATAATGAAACATAGAGCATCGTGGGGGTACAACAGGTATGAAGTACTGAGAGGTATTTGAAAAGGAATAACGGTGCCGGGGCTTACCTTTGGGAATACGGTTCTGTTCCTAAGGGCAGAAGTTCAGTCGAGATTACAAGTAAATCAGAGAGCTGTTGGAAGATTAGCACTAGGTGCCCACAGAAAAACCACTAACGAGGCAGTTCAGGGCGAAATGGGCTGGGCATCGTTCGAAGCACGGGATCCTCAGAGTAAAATAGTATAAAAAAATGCCTGAGGAAATTGGAGTATAACAGGTGGGCAGCTAAGGTATTTAAATATACGTACAGAAATAGCGTTGACTCACAATGGCGAAAAAAAAAACTAGGAAGCTAGCCAGTAAGTGTGCCAGACACGAGGATGGAGAAAGAGCATTACGTGACCGGTTAAAAACGCGGAAGGTTAAAATTGGATAAATTTAATGGAAAAGAAGCATAGTGTTGAACCATGTCGATAGTGGAAGCAGCAGATCAGGAACGAAGCGTTTTATGACAACTCAAGAGGCAGTGCCCTACTTTTTCAGCTAGGTCAGGCTGTCTTAGAACACGCAGCTATAAAAAAAATTTAACGAAGATGACACATGTGCATGTGTTTAGTAAATCTGTAGAAACATTAGCACACCTCATACTAAAATGTGATGTTATCCATCCCGATGTCAATGGAGGCACAGTCACTGTTCCTGAGGCCCTAGTGTTTACAGATAACAATAGACATATAAATAAATCTGCGGTGGAAATTAGCAAAATCGATTGGAAGATTGGTGGCTCAAAAGCAGAAAGGTGACATGAGGTTAAAAGTGTAGGAACACGTACTTAAAGAAATTGGCGATTTTTGATAACTTGCAACACAGTTAAACAAAAGTAAAGGAAAAAAAACTCAGCATGGTGGCAACTCCCATCACCCCTTTCAAAGAGGACGCTCCAACTATCCATCTATCCATCCATGCATCCATCTATCCATCCATCAATCCTTGCATCCAACCGTCCGTCCGTCCGTCCATCCATCCATCCATCCATCCATCCATCCATCCATCCGTCCGTCCGTCCGTCCGCCGTCCGTCCGTCCGTCCGTCCGTCCGTCCGTCCGTCCAACCATCTATCCATCCATCCATCCTCCATCTATCCATCCATCCATCCATCCATCCATCCATCCATCCATCCATCCGTCCGTCCGTCTGTCCGTCTGTCCAACCAACCATCCATCCATTCATCCAACCGTCCGTCCGTCCGCCCGTCCGTCCGTCCGTCCGTCCGTCCGTCCGTCCATCCATCCATCCATCCATCCATCCATCCATCCATCCATCCATCCATCCATCCATCCATCCGTCCGTCCGTCCATCCATCCATCCATCCATCCATCCATCCATCCATCCATCTATCCATCCATCCATCCATCCATCCATCCGTCCGTCCGTCCAACCATCCATCCATCCATCCATCCATCCATCCATCCATCCATCCATCCATCCAACCGTCCGTCCGTCCGTCCGTCCGCCCGTCCATCCATCCATCCATCCATCCATCCATCCATCCATCCATCCATCCATCCATCCATCCATCCATCCATCCATCCATCCATCCATCCATCCATCCATCCATCCATCCGTCCATCCATCCATACATCCGTCCATCCATCCATACATCCGTCCGTCCGTCCATCCATGCATCCATTCATCCATCCATCCATCCATCCGTCCGTCCGTCCGTCCGTCAGTCCCTCCATCCATCCATCCATCCATCCATCCATCCAACCGTCCATCCGTCCGTCCGTCCGTCCGTCCGTCCGTGCGTCCATCCATCCATCCATCCATCCATCCATCCATCCATCCATCCATCCATCCATCCATCCATCCATCCATCCATCCATCCATCCATCCATCCATCCATCCATCCATCCATGCATCCATCCATCCATCCATCCATCCGTCCGTCCGTCCGTCCGTCCGTCCATGCATCCATCCATCCAACCGTCCGTCCGTCCGTCCGTCCGTCCGTCCGTCCGTCCGTCCATCCACGCATAGCTTAACGATTTCACCACTGATCCACGAGGGGTACAAGGACTCCCAGGAATCTGTGAATGTAAAAAAGGCAATGGCACTCTGCATATATGGAAATTAACCTAATACGCTATAGCACCTTATCCTTTAGGCATAGCTTAAATGTCCCGTCCTATTTTTTAGGGATACTGCGGAACAACCGTAGCGCCGCCTTATCAGTGCACGTTTCTTTAATTACCTCGAAAGTGTAAAATATGCGCACTCGCTTAAGAGACACTCTGGGGGCAATAAAGCTTAAACTGTGATCCTTCATGCCGCTCAGTGTGGCGGGTTCGAAAAGTAAGCTCACCCGTAGAAAGCGAACCTATCTGCCCTCAGCGGGAGGCGTCGCTCCGATGCTCCATCATAGGCTACCGATACGTCAAAGGGACAGTGAAAAGATAATTTCTGCGGCACTCCCGTAGGCTACGATGGCAGTGCGGAGCGTATGTGTAGTGTGCACCGTCGTTGTGCTTACGGCTTACTGATGGCCTTCGCAGTTGAGGCTGCTGTTATAGCTTTGCTTTGTAAAAACGCTCGGAAAGGCTATGTCCGCCACCGAGCTTGCTTTCCGGAGCAATACCTGACGGATGCCATTCCATGCGCTGGCGTGCCAAATCTTCTCTCAGCCAACGTGCTGTCTGCCATGGACAATTTGTGCAGGAACATTTGCTTCGACAGCGACATGCGACAAACAGAGGTCAGGAGCAATCAAGATCTTGCCGGAAACCTACGAGTTCTTACACGCGCACGTTTTCGGAGTACATTGTAATGCGGGATTGGCGGAAGGACTAAAGAGTGCTCACAGCACTGTAAGACGAGTCCTTCGCGCTTATTTTTCCTTGGGCTGCGGAGTGTAACGATTTCCCCTTTGCTAAAACTAACCACCTGTGGAGAAAAATGGCAGTGTGTGTGGTACTGAAAAGTAAATTGGTTTTTGGCGAAAGGAAATGCGCAGTATCTGTCTCACATCTCGGCGGGCACCTGAACGGCGCCGTATGGGAAGGAATAAAGGAGGGAATGAGAGAAGAAAGGAAGAGGTGCCGTAGTGGAAGGGTCCGGAATAATTTCGACCACTTGGGCGTTTATAACGTGCACTGACAACGCATAGCCCACGGGTGCCTTTGCGTTTCGCCATCATCGAAACGCGGCCGCCGCGGTCGGGTTCGAACCCGGGTACTCCGGCTCAGTAGCCCAGCGCCCTAACCATTGAGCCACCACGGCTTACTTCTGCACAGGAACTTCGAGGAGACATATCAGCGATGAAAATGAATCCGTGAAGTGGAAGCATTGCAATGGCAACGTATTTCCTGTCGTGAAAGGTTGTCTCTGCGTAACATGTTAGCAGGCACATATGAAATGAAAGACGCCCGAGTTATTATGCCGCGTGAGCTGATTACTGGCATCCTAAAACACAATTAGAAACTTCAGGCTATGAAAACAGATGATGCCTGGCAGGTGTAGGCAATGTTTGTTAACAACGTTTTTGTAAAATTTTCTCCTTACCGTCTGAAGTGACACATGCGCTAAGGAAAATGCCGAAGTTGATGGCTCCGGAATAATATAGACAACCTGGGGGTCTCAATTGAGCGTTGACATTGCACAACACACAGGCCCGGTTTGCTTTCCACTTCTATTGAAATCGAGTAATCCATTGCGGCCTCTCATCAACTCAGTGAATGAATTTTATTCCCTTTCCCGCTCTATTGAAACGCGTCAGCTCAGGGGCGGGATTAAATGCTAGTGCTCCGCCACAGGAGTCCAGAGCCGTAAACACTCAGCCCTTGCCGTGGGAGTGCGTTCAATGGTCGACTTATGCCTAGCTATGCTGTACGTCGCAGTTGTCGCTGCTTGAAAAATTGCTGGGTAAAAGAATTAAAACACGCATAGCCATAACTTGTGTGAGCTGATGGTACGAGATTAATGGAAACACTTTTCATTGCATCAATTTGGATATTACTGGAACGGTGATGTTCAGCATCCGCAAGATGTTTGCAGAGTGGGCAGAGTGGGCAGTGTCGGAAGTCAGCTCGCCGATGAAATGTCTGATCTGGGAAGCTGCTTCAAGAGATCGCCTGTAAATCGTATGTGTGAGGTTCTCTGAGTGCGGAGACAGTGAGTCACGGATATGCCAGGGCGGCTGGAGTCCATAATATTCTTTGTAGTAGCTTCAGTCCTACGAGGTTACAGTAGAGGAGGGACACATAGCAACTCGCATTTGATATGGTAACGGCCGTAGATTAACTTAGCGAAAGTGTTGGTGTCCAGGCATTCCGCGTGATCTTCAATCGATAATCACATATGCTGTAGAAACTGTGTTCATTACCTGCTCAGGTGGTTTGCAAGTCTCTACAATAGAGAAGTAGCAGATTCAACATGACAGCGATGTAATCGACGGTGTGGTGATGAGCATCTGTGAAGTAATATTTGTTTGCATATGTGTTGGAAAACAATTTGCCGGAGAAGTTGTTTCGTGTATTTATGGGGGTGAAAACTGAAACTTAACCACTCAACGATAAATCACACTTTGTTTATTTATTCACCACATCTTCGCCCGGGGAGTGTGTTGTGTGATAGCGTGTTCCGCGTGCTCGAAATTGAAGGCTTTAATTGCCCTGACACTCCAAATTACGACCGACGACCGACGGATGTTAAAAATAAGGAAGATTTTATTGAAAGACCAGTCAGCTGTAAGTATTCTTCAAGGCTTGCCACAAATTAGTAAACCCCGCATATTGGTAGCGAAACTGATTGACTCATTCTATTAAATGCGTTGAGTTAAAAAAAAAGAAGAAAAGGCGAGAACAGGCCGTTTTAATGAAAGGCTGTGCTCACTCTATCAGTGTGTGTGTCAACACAGACACGTACATTATTAAACTTTTATGGAAAAGATAGGGGTATATAGGGCAATACGAAGCCGTAATGAGTTATAATGAGGGGTAAGACCCAGTCAGAAACTTAGAAAACGCAATGATTCTCGCAGTTTGCACGTATGATGCCGAGAAAACGAAATACACTGGTAAGTGACGGAGCGCGGTAATATATATCTGAGAGGGCGCTGCTAAACGGGAAAAGTTCGTGAGGAGTGTGATATGAGATCAAGGCTTTCGACAGAGCTTATACCTCAAGCTTTTACGGTGAACGCCTATTCTCAAAAGCCGCATGTCATTTTTCAATATATTGTTTGCTTTGACAGTAAAATCAACACAAATTGCATAAAATTATCTGTGGAATTTTTAAATTGCTGTAATTGATCAACCATAGCACCAACCACCCTTACAAACGGAATTTAAATATTCACATATCAATTTTATTTCAGGATCCAATAATGCGTCCAAATGGTCGTACCTGCCAGCGATGGAGGGCCTCTGCATTTGTAGTTTTCGGGATGGCAGCATTTTCAATGAGTACCTATATTTCTTTCTTAATTTAGAACTGGTTCAGATATGCTCATAGTCGCGAATGTTTAATAAATTATATTGGCTGGGCCAGCACACCCAAAAAAACTAGCAGAGGTTTAGTTCTTGTTAAACCTATTAATACGAGTGAAAGCTCTGTTAAGCATGGTTATGAATGGTTTGGCGCCTGAATCGGTCCGGCGCGCACCCCATCTCTGGCGAGACTGAGGGACCGAGCGCCAGCGAAGCAGCTGTTATACTCCCACTAGTCACGTGGTGCAGCTGGGCTCGCTCGGAGCCTCGCCGCTGCTGCACCTCTCCACAGCGAGTCACGCAATATGACGTCACATACCAGGCCTCCGCTCCGCCGGGTCGAGGTGAAACGCGCACCAAACTTGACCGTGGTTGTTGCATAGATCTGTCGAAACAATTAACTGCAATGGTACTCGAGTGTTCGTTAGAGGGGCGAAAGTAAATTTGCAATGAAAGATATGCATACGCCATTGGTACATACGTGTCTGAGTGCCGCGGAATATGGCAGGCGACAGTAACGCTCCACAGGGATGAGGTCTTTGAAATATTATGGGTGCTTGCATATAATTATCTTATAGTGTCATTTAAACCTACTTGCTCCTCTGTGTGATTATTAGTGGAAATAAACCGGGATAATTCACTTCATGAAAAAAAAAATTTAAGTAGTGATCAGACGGAGAACGTAGAAAACTTGATGAAAAACGCGATTTATATTTAACCAAGGAAAGCTGATGAGCATGCCTCTAGTCAATGCTTTACTGCTCCCACGTAGGGCTAATTGTTACCCGTCTTCTTGGGATTACAGCAGTGCTACTTTTTGCTTTCAGATTTCTTCCTAAAGCTCACGGCTGCTAGTCATGCAGAGACAAAGACTGAGACAAATACTGATTTGCCTGGCGATATATGCGACAAGGCACATGAGACTGAGACATGGAACGGAACAATGACTGTGTGTGAATTAAGAAAGGTAATGCTGGGTGCAGTTACGTGTTCCTCTTAGTTAAAAAAAACGATGCTGGACTACGCTGTATCTTGCATCCACGTGCATTAAACTTCACTAGCACGTAAAGTCACTGTTCTAAATAATACGTTGGAGCCAATGTCCTCTGAATAAATGCTGACTTCTTTTGGGCCACTATTAAAATAAAAATATACATAACGTGCATCAAAACACAAGACAGTTTACTAAGCAAAATCAAAACAAGATATTTCCCAACCTCAAGTTTTATTGCTGTCTTAGGAATTACATTAATGAGCTGAAGTCTCTGAGAAAGCTAACAAAAATAAATATTTTCTCTGTCTTCAACATTGGGCGCAATTAATGTAAAGAGACGGTTAACTTCCAAATCAAAAATTTGCATCCTTCTGCTCAAGATGGGTCGGAAGTTGAAGCTCTCGTTTAGAATATATTTTTTTGTCGAATCAGGAATGCTTGTAGTTTTACTTCGCGCCTATAATCACAAAGGTAGGATATTCAAAAGCTGCACGTTTGTGCATCGAAGTGTGCAACCCAAGTGATGTGGACTTACTTTGGTAATGATCGCCAGTATCTAGTGCTGAAGCATTCGTCGCGTTCATGTGCAGAATATTCTTTTGACCGGCACCGTTTGTTGAGTCCATAACACATGCGACTACTGTTAGAATTAATCGTTTGCAGCTTTGCTTACTCTAGTTCTGCACTCACTGACGCCCTCAGAGATTTCTTCAGTATTGTAAAGATCTGAATTCAAGGCAAGGTGATACTTTTGGTTTGGATTAGTTTTTGTCACAAGGAGTGCGCATTATTAACCATAGCTCTAAGAACTCTCTATTTTGTGCGCTCTAAGCTGCTCGGTTTGTTTGCGCCTACGCATACCTATAAGGCCAGTTGACTTTATTTCTGGTTCCAACATTTATGAAGTGCCCTCACTAAGCTGGCAAGAAAAAAATTGAGCTTATAGTCGTCACGTTTACCGCACCGTTACCGAGAGTGATTGACGTTCCCAACGACCTCTGGGCTTTGTTACACATCAGTCATGGAAGCATGTCTCACCACCGTAGCAGGACTTCGTTCCATGCATTTAAGTGCTGCTCTCTATTGAGTGCAGAAAGCGAAAACAGAACTCAGAAGATATCTCATAAAAAATCTGCTCGAATGAGACATTTTCAGATACTTTCCTCCCATGGCAGGCCTATACAGGCCAGCCTTTGCAAAGCCGTCCTGCAATTGGGAAGGAAGGTACACATGACAAGTCCGCTACACAATTTGCGCCCGACAAGCCTAAAATATTTAAATAATGACCCCGTTAAGATGTGTGGTTGGAAGTTTATCGCTGAAATACCATTTATTGCACCTAACGCCGTGCCGTGGTTCAATGGTCATGGTGCTCGGACGCGGACTTCAAGGACGCGTGTTCGATAACGGCCGCGGAGGTCGAATTTTGATGGAGGCGAAATTTTAGAGGCCCGTGTACTGTGCGATGTCAGTGCACTTTAATTAACCACAGGTGGTAAATTTTAAGGAGTGATCCACTACGGCGTCCCTCAAGGCCTGAGTTGCTCTGAAACGTTAAGCACAATAAATCTAAGGCGTCCCTCAAGGCCTGAGTTGCTCTGAGACGTTAAGCACAATAAATCTAAGGCTAATCTTTTGCACAATGACGCGGTACAAAAAAAAAACGCGTTTCCCAAGAGGAACGGCAGGGATTACACCGAATAGAAAAAAAAAGTATTCTGCTACTAGCGCTCCTGGGGCAATTGGGAGGTCTAATAAAGAACATATGTTTACTAGCAAACAGATTTCTACCATATGGCAGCAAGGAAATGCTATTCTGCTCCACTTAACTACGTTGACAAAGAAATAGGCAATGTCACCTGAAAAGAACGAGACCGAAACATTTGACTCGTCATGACATTTCTAATACATAGCGAAAGCTTCTAGAATATCTCGCATTCTTGCGCAGCAGTGCTGTTTTAACATCTCACGCTTAACAAACGGGGGTGTGCAGTCACGGTTAGCGCAAATTGAAGCAAAAGCTGACTTGGGCAGGACCGACACCTCCTGGCATGTTCTATGAGCTGACTACTAGTGCAACAGTAGGTCGAGGCATGAACGAGGGTCCAAAAATATATAGGACCGTCAACACAGCGGACATATTTTATAGGTTTCTTTGGTTCATTGCTGACCCGGTGGGGTTGTAGAAGTGGAGAATGGTAGAAGATATAAGAAAATACAAAAAGGCAAAAAATGCACTACAAAATCACGAACAACCATAACAAAGCACCGACAAAAATTTGTTTACTGGGATGGAACAGATGGGGCGTGCTAGTGAATTCTATTATTCCATATTTTGAAGTGAAAAGCCATGTTTTAAAATGTGCGCGTTCACAAATATGTGGAAGATAAACGCGTGATGTCTGCTACTGGATGAAAATATAGCGAAGTTGATATGCTTGTTACAGGATAGGGCTGATTAGTTATAAATAATTTCATGAAAAGTTTTAAACCCCTGAAGAACCTGTCGTCAGCGAGCGCCGTTAGGTTAAGGGCAGACATGACTGATGACGGCGGTAACTTAGCAACAACGGCTGTAAATAAATATAACGGCTTTTCTTTGGACGTCCTCAACTTTGTCTACCTCGCACTGCTTGTAAGGATTCCAAGTACGGGACGGATGAGTGTTTTATATTTATGTATTATACGTATTTTCAAGGACCTTAGACAAAACAGAAAGAAGTGAATTATTACAACAATAACAGTCCAGAATAAAAGAAAACATAGACTATGAGGCACTTTGGATGGCAATCATGAATTTAGTAGTGTCCAAAATAATAGTAGTATTTATATATTACTTAATAGTATAATAAAATATAATATAATAACATTAATATAACCATCACTGTTTTACATAATACATTATTTTTTTGTAATCGTATATTACATATTAGAAATTTACTGCCGCGCGGCGAATTAGACTGCCTACGACGTAAACAGCCTTGTTCTTGCAGAACTCAAGTCGTAACAGAATCAATACGCTTCAAACATGAGAGGTTAGTGACGATCAATGTGAGACAATGATCTTTACATTATAAAACTCGGTGAAGAGAATTGTCAATAAATTCGCTGATGAATAAGGACTCACAAGGTTTATCATTTGGACTCAGAGAAATTAATCTTAATTTTCCTTATTTCATATCATCGGGCAAATATAAGGAAGAATTCATTGAGGCGATAATGATCAAGGGGAGGTGCAGTTATGCCAAATAAGACAATCATCTGCCTACTCATAAATTTTAGAGGAAATCTCGAGCTGAAAATCGTTAATATACAGTAAAAAATGACGAGGACCAAAGAGCGATCTTTGAGGGACGCCTAAAGAAAAATATCCTAAGGAAGAATCAACTGAGTTAAAGTTCCTGAACTGAGAACGATGCGACAAAAAAAGGTGTAATTGACATCAGAAAATGAGGGCTCTTAAGAATGCCATTTAGTTTGCAACGTAGTTATGAAGGAAGTACGGCATCAAAAGTCTTGGTGTAATGTATGAATTCTGTGTCAATTCGAAATTTCTTTTCCAGAATACGACCTATGTTCAGGGTTGAACCCAAGAAATAGTATTTTTGTGCTAACTGTGTTCCTAAATTGATGCAGAACATTTATAGAATATCGTTAAATACTGGAAAATAAATATTGTGTTTTGATAAATTATGCTCGATTTTCTGCATAAATAAGGGTTTAGAAATACGGCAGGTAGTTGCAGAAATGTTGCATATTACCTGTCTTATGCAACAGAAGCACCTTGACCATCTTTCATAATTAAGAGACTATACCAGAATCTTGTGATTTGCTGAATATAGGGGTAAGATAGAGCATGAAATCCTTAAGGCTTACCTAACAACACAAAAATTAGATACCATAATGTCCTTTTTTCCATCAATGAGAAGTGTGAAACTTTAGAGTTGTTCTTTATGAACTGAGTTATCATTAATCGAGTGAGTGAATGATTGCTTGGGAAAGGAGGAAAACATGATTATTTTTAATGAAAACTGATTGAAAGTACGCATTGGAGGTATTATAAGCTACTAATGGATCAGTAGTGGCGTCATCGCTGACACGTAATGTCTTGCCAGATCCCTTACGAAGAATAATTGAACAGAGAACTCACAAGGATTACTTTTCAACAAAACTGGCAGCTGCAGGCCGCATAAAAATCCTTAAGCTCACCTCATTTTTACACACTGTCCATCCTTTGCCTCAACGAACTTAGCAATCTGTAAGGTGTTCTGGGAGATCCTTAATCGTCTAAGCCTGCGAACACCATGCGACAGATGTAATCCATTTCAGTTAAGCCTAGTGATGTTAATATTTTCCCGTTTGCTTTCATAGGATGAAACATGCAGTACTTAATAAACAATAACTTCGAAATAGGCATTCAGAATACCCCGGTCAATCTTTACGCTACGTACTTCAAAAGTGTATAAAACATCATCCATCGCCTGAATGGTCGAGGTTTCATCAGCATGTTTGAAATATCGAAATGTAGTAAGACCGAAGGATTGTTTAGGAATAGTGCATGAAACAGAAAAAAAAACATTTATGAACAGATCTGCCCTCCACTTCCTCACAAGTGTAGCCATTCACCGCAAGGTTCGAGATAAACAAATAGCAGGTCCAAAATAGACATTTGCCGGGAATGCTCGCCGACAGTCTGATGGTTCAAGGCTCATAGAATCCAACGCCCAAAAACTACTCAGTGTATGAAGGACGCCACAGTGAAGTCCTTCCGGATAACTTAGACCACGTGGGGTTCTTAAATATGCACTGACATCACACAGTACACAAGCCTCCAGCATTTGGCCTACATGGCAACGTGACCGCCGCAGCCGGGATCCAACCCACATCTGTGGCACCACGGCGGCGAAGGCAACCTGTGTAGCATCATGGAATCGCAGCGCTGACAGACAAGGATACAGAGAGGACACACACATGCACACAATTCCGCTGATTCCGACATAGGAGCTGACATTGACACTTGCCTGACCAGATTCAGTGAATCTGTGGCGCGAAGAATCGGTTCCGTAGAAAACTTGGGGCCACGTCCGAGGAAGCGCTGTGCATCCATGGGGCAGTCCTTGGCAACTCGTACAAATCAAACCTTGCTGCTGGTTGCCGTATGCTTTTCTGGCTCGAGTGTACGGAGGTGCCCAAGTGTCTGTTGCCACAGGAACTCGGTGGTGCTATCGTTTATGCGCGAGAGCTCGCGCCACTTTTTAGCAAAGCTGCCGCTGCTGGGGAGCGAGCAGAAGCAGTCGAAGATGTGGATATCGGCGAGCTTGGTTCTGCCATTCCGACCGCATTATCTTCCACATTCGGTGTCCGTGGTCTGCCGAGAGGAGAAGCCCACCAAGCAGGCCCCGAATTTCAGGCGGCACAATCTTGTTGCGGATGCAGAACCCCTGAGATATTGCCTTGCGAAAATACTGTTGCGATAAGAAAAACAATGCGGTACGGATCAACAGAAAACATAGAGAATGAGCCCTTTCTACAAGAAATGAATGTATGCATGTTATGCTGCTGGGCTAGCTGGTAGTTGTCGATCATCATGGAATCGCAGCGTTGGCAGAGAAGGACACAGAGAGGACACACACACACACACACACACACACACACACACACACACACACACACACACACACACACACACACACACACACACACACACACACACACACACACACACACACACACACACACACACACACACACACACACACACACACACACACACACACACACACACACACACACACACACACACACACACACACACACACACACACACACACACACACACACACACACACACACAATTGCGCTGTGCTTGTCCTCTGTGTCCTCGTCTGCAAGCGCAAAGATTCCATGATATTCGACAAATTCCAACTAGGACATTTTTAGAAACCTGTTCGGTCACCAAACATGCCCCATTTTACACCTATCAGCAATCTGTTCTTTCCTTACTTGAAAATAAACAACAATACACTGCAGGCTTAGAAAGATTATTAGTGCTCAGGTGGCCAATCATAAAGCTTCCTATATTTTTTAGCCGAAATTATTTCTAGACTCTGTAGAACTTGCCTGGAGGCCGTTGTTTACACTTGCGCTCGGCTTCAGTGTATTTTTATCACCAATATAGGCTTGTTCAGGCTCTGAAGTGGCAAATTCGAATACTCTTGTGCGTAGAGCAAGAATATCTTGCAATGCACGCTACTCGGAAGCGGGCAGCGACTTGTTAATCATGAGTTCCAAATTTCTAGAATAGCCGAGCTGGCGCGATGGGGCTGGGATGAATGTGGTAACCGTCTGAAAAGGATCAATAGTAGGCTCACCAAATCGCGCGAGTGTAAAGCCAAAAAAAAACTAGCTCATCAGAAACGTCCCTCTATACACGAGCATACAGGCGTAACCAATGAGCCGCAGTAGTTGGTCGATGGTTATGATGCTATGCTGCCCATCCAAAGAACGCGGGTTCGATGCATTTCTGTAGAGACGAACAGCTAGAGGCCCGTGTCCTGTGCGCTAACGGTGCGTGTTAAAGAACCTCAGGTGATTGACATCCGGAGCCCTCCAATACGGCGTTCCTTATAGCCTGAGTCGCTTTTCGACGTTTAACAACTTAAAACCAATGTAAACCTTTTTCGTTCTTAAAAAATTGTTTGCACCTAGGTTCTCTCCCCTGAATTCCCTTTCTCTTCAGGGGGTGGCGCGACAGCGTTAAATTGTCGCTAGGGTTGCTTGGGGGCTCTTTGCGCGCCATTTCAAATGCAGTGACACGGTTGTTGCCATCATGAACCGCTTTATTACACATTATCGTCAATAATAATTGACGACGCTAATTAGTGACCATAATAAACAGTGTTATCGTACTGTAATTCGCCTGATGTGCGTTGAGTGCTAAGTGATCGTACAAGGCCTCCATTTATTTTACTGAACGAATGTATCTGAGTAGTGCTGACGTATATTTCCCACCTCCAGGCCTAGGACAGCGGTTCTATTCCGCGTGACCACATTTTTCTTTTGAGCGAATCTACTTTTTCACGACACTGCCATCTAGACCATTAAGAATTTTTCACTCACAACAAAGCCAAAGCCGGGTAGTTCAAGATCTTTAAACGATTCTGTTGTGGCTTAAATTTGTGTATAGCCCTGCATTGTGGCAAGTCTTTCTTCTTTTCAGAATTCCTCCATCATTAATGCCTTTTGATGAAAGTTAGGTTGACTCGTGGTTAGTGACAGGGCAAGCGGACGGGGAAACATCCCCCCAATTGTGTGGTACATTTTAACCCGTGCATTTCACAATTGGGCGTACTGGCACGTATGACGGTGAAAGGAGGCCACTTTTTGCTGAGCTAAACATGATCTCTTCGCAAATTTAAGTTTTATGCTTTGACAGTAGGCTGTTGCGATTACCGACATCGCTTCTGCCTGCCGTCCGAACCCAGCTCTGCGCGTAGCTGGACGCTGATTTAGGCGTCGATGGCCATTTCCTTTTTTTTTGGCGTACCGATGGCAATGTGCGCGCTCCCGCTTGTGGAGGCGTCGTTCGTTCAACACAGCAGAAGTTCCCGCTCGTTACGAGCATTTTGCTGTGTGTGCGATGAAGACTTCTGAGCAGGCTTCACCGCGTTTTCATAGATTCGTCAGTTCCATCATTTTATAAGCGGGATGGGGGGAAAGATGCTCTGGCAGGATTTTGGATAATTTAGAAATTTCCTCCGTTCCGTGGAAGTTTGAATTAATGACGTTTCATTACATACAATACTACCTCCGGTTGCCAATCATATGCAAATACGCTCGTTTCATTTTCTTACTTTGTATCCAGATTTAAAAGGTTACACACGGATATGCTGTCTAATCTGGCATTATACGTATCTGTCAACGCCATATTTCACTTTTCTCTGTAATTTTGTAATTATGAATTTATTTGGTCACGTGTCAAAAAGTTTCGATTATTACGAAATCATAAAGTTAACCATTGCTAACTTATCATCTATAGTGCAATTTTTCATGGTCAACGAATATTCGATTCAATATAAGAAAGAATTTTAGTTGGCATATGATTCGTATTCGAAGGTTTCAGCATTTGAAAGCTTCTGGTTTGTTTAAAAGAAGAGGCTCTGGGTTAAGCACAAAACGCTTCTAGCTCCCTTGCCGGCACGCCTCGGGTGACTATGGCACCGGAAATGAGGAGGACACGGAGCGAAACCTAAATGAACATTGCGGAAGCTATGGGCGAAGCTTTCATTTCACCCAGCCCTGGTGCCTACGTGCTAGG
This sequence comes from Amblyomma americanum, assembly GCA_030143305.2. Lineage (NCBI taxonomy): Eukaryota > Metazoa > Arthropoda > Arachnida > Ixodida > Ixodidae > Amblyomma > Amblyomma americanum. The sequence continues at coordinate 33,465 of JARKHS020026870.1, forward strand.
CAGCCGCCGGGTCAGCGCATGTGTGAGCAACAGCATCGTCATGGTCCCGTGGTGCAGCGCGCATTACTAAGGAGCATAAGTTCTACCCTGCAGCCTGAGAGGCGTACGCGCTTTCGTGGTGCCAATGCGCGAGTTGCCGTCAATAGGAGGAGCGCCCTGGCGAGCACAGGTCCAGTGGCGCTACCGCTCAACATGGCTAGTAACCAGCTGTAATTTGTTATCCCTATCAGCTGCCGATGATGCTGCTGATCTCTAACTGTGTGCACTGGAGATACCCTAAAAGGAGGTTCTGTTTAGCTCAGAAGGATTTCAGGCCTGTGTCCAGTCGTGTGCGCGTAAGCTTTTCCATCGTTCTGCACTGCAATGCGTTCGCCCTCAGAGCTGCCTAAGCTCCAAGTGACAGGAAAGCTGAGAAGCGTCTTGCGCGCAAGCATCGTTTGGCGAGTTGTACGCCAGAGAAGAAGGCCGCTCGACTGTGTCCATAACGCCAGGTTTAACGACCTTGCACAAGGCTGACAAGGCTGCCAAAGAATGCGAGCTTAATCTAAGGCTTCAAAACAGCTGGCGATCGCTTTGGCGCTACAAGGATAAAAAGCAGCGACAAATACTGATCGCGCTACACGGCTGGAAGAACAAAAGCGGCTGACGGCAGAACGACAGGCATAGAAAGACGCCAGAGATATAAAGCTCGAAATCCAGCTTGCGGATAACTGGCGGGCGAAGGAGGAGGCACATCAGTGTGCTACGCCGATAATAAAACCCTTCTCTTGTTTACATGTACTTAAGATTGTGGGAGAGAGCAAGTTATTTTTATGCTTCATTTCTCGGTGTATTAACCAGCTGAATCTGAAAACTGGCTTGAGGAAGTGCAAGGAACCGTAACTATCTCAGTTCTCGGTCGGCATCAAAACAGCGCCATGAGGGAAGCGATGGGGGTTGTGCAGGACGAAAGGTTGATTGAGGTGCTGTACTGTAGGACTCAAGAGTAAATTTGACCGCGTCTGGACTTTTAACCCGCACTGACATTTTGCTGTCGCAGCACAGAAGTTTCTTTTGCGTTTCGGTTCCGTCAAAACGCGGCAGCAGCGGCAGCGATTGCACCCGGATACCCTGGCTAGGTAGCCGTGCGCAAGGAAAAGCGGTTCGTCGTACTGGACAGCCGGGGAATAATTTCGGTCTCCTGTTGTTCTTAAACGGGCACAAACATAGCAGTGCACCTTGTAACAGTGTACATCGGCACACGACCATATCGGACAGCGGTTTAAAAAAGGCACTCATCAAGTTTGCTCGCAATACAACGTCATCCAAATTCTCAAAATCTCGCCGTATTGCATTTCCGCAGTGCGGAGATTACGGGATTTGTTTTTTAATTTCCTCATTGTCTAATCTACACCCTGATTGAATAATTTTTCATATCGCCCACTTCTCTTGACTTAGATGCAAGTAAGGCACAGCCTTCATGTGCTGTCTCTTATCAAGCTTCATTACTATAACTAATTTTCACAAATCTAGAGCAATCAGCAGCTGTTTATAGCAACAAACCTCAGTGTTGGTCGGAATATTGCTCCTAATTCTTCTGAATTTTGTGACCATCATATAGGAAAGTACATGCGCGTTAACACTGAATGATCAGGTTTTTTTTCTAATTTATCGGAATCTAGAAAACGAAACAAAGTGAATCGATGCTAATCTGGCTAACCTGCCTAAGATATTTGCTTTGGAAAAAACTCTAGTATACTAGAACCTGAACGCAGATCCTAGTTAAAAATAAAGGTGAATGATCAAATAAATTTGTAAGAACATCTCTTATCAGCGTGATTCCCATAGCCCGTAATCTTTCGAGAGTGATTTTGCTTTTTCCTTCTCCGGCTCTGTTTTGCTATCAACCTCGTAGGAAAAGAGTATATTGGCGGAAGACCTGAATCCAAAATATCAATATAACGAAGACAACACTAACACTGTCTCCATGAAAGCAAAATGCGCTTCTGTTACACTGCACTCAAATAAATGTTTTCGTTAGGGCAGATGATATCTTTCTCCTAATTAATGGCGAAATGGCAGACGAAGGGAGGTGACGACATGGCCAGAGGTTGTCCCGGTTGTCCATATCTTTACTAATAAAGAATTTATCATTCTAGGCTGATGGTGAACAAACTGCAGATGACATACAATCTAGCATATTCACTTTTCCACAGCTGAATAGCGAATAGAAAAAGAGACGACTGTCTCTTTAGTTCCTGTGACATAATCCAACTATTCCGATTTACTTGTTTACATTGCGAAAGCACAGCCGTCAACCCAGTTGCATACATTATGCATGCCTGGAAAATGTTGCTTCTGAATTAACTAAGTAATCCTTTTGTAGTGTTATTTTCTGAAGACCGCTTGAATTTCCACTCTATAGGTAAAAATCACGGAAAAAACGTCGGGCAGAAATAGAGTTTCTTGTCAATTGGAGCCAAAATCAGAAGGTTATAGGATAATATTGATCAAACTAAGTGAACTCTTTTCCAGCATATGGTTGTGCAGAGGCACATCAAATAGCTTGTAAAGAACATGATATAGGAACTTCGACAGCGGTAAAGTTTAGGCGGATATCAAACTTTCGCCTTTTTCGCACTGTCTATTAAGGTGGATTCGGCTCAGAAAGGAAACCTCTTCGCGTGTGCCTCATTCTTATCTCAGTTCTAAGGTTGATGAGGACACCAAGGCGTCGAGTTAGGCGTGCCGTTTCTCCGTTCCCGCGCAGTGAAAATCTAAGGTGATTGCGGGAGCATATAAATATTTTTGCCTTAATTTATGGTGTTGCTCAGGCTATGAGGGATGCTGTAGTGGAGAGCAGCGGATAATTTCTCCCACAAGGATATATGTAACGTGAACTCACTTCGCACAGTACACGGGCCTCTTCTCTTGCATTTCGGCGCCATCGAAATGCGACCGCCGTGGCCGCGATCGAAACCACATCTTTCGGGTCAGCATTCTACTACGATAACCAATAAACAACGAGAGCGGAATTTAAATACCTCTTACCTCTCTTGTCCATAAACCATTGTCAACCACAAACGGTTGCATTTTGCACAAAAATATGCATAGAATTTTCGTATTGATATTTTTTCTTTTCTTAGAGGTTAAGTACACTCAAAACAACTGAACTTGAAGTTCTGCTTGAGTATTACAAAGACCAAAAACGTGAAACTAAGGAAAAGGAGCCTCCAGTAAATAAAGAAGCAATCATATGGGCGCTGCTCGTTTACGGAGTGGCTAAAACGGCGCAGAGGTCTCTCATTAATCAGGTAATGTAATGTGTTTTTCTTTATTTTTACCATTTATCAGATTCTATCGTGCATACTTCTTGGCAGTGTGTATCCTGATTACTGTGAATCCTGAATATATGACGCACTTCGTCTCTCATTAGAAATTTCTTTTCTGCATTGTGTCCGACCGCACTGTAATTAATAGCAGCACATGGTTTTTGTAGGCACAGTCGGGCAACGAAAAGAATCATTTTATCCACTACTTCTAAATATTTATTTACTATATTATTTTTTTCACGTGTGAAGCTTCGCACGATTTGCATGGAGACCTTTTAGGGAGCTTTTCGGTATATGACACTGCCGGAACAATGCAACAACAACTATCTCATTGTAGCACAGATCATACAACTCATTTTTTATTGATGTAAGCCGCCATTCTGAGAAAATCAAAAACAAGAGCGAGGAAAATGGAAGCCTGGTATGCTGCAATTCCTGTAAAGTGAATTTTCTGCTTTGGCTTTTCTGGCTCAGAAGCCCGCTTGTGCAAAACGTGTAGGAGTATTGAAATAAGCAAACAGCGGCCAGGCTGGGTTATGCTTTAGTCGCATAAGGTGAGTTCATCCAAAGATAACAGGGCTAAGACCGCTTTTGAAAGAGGTAGTCTGTGAAAATGGTAACAGACACAGACTTAGGCTCTGTGCTGCGACTCTTAACAGGAAAGCGTAGTAAAAACCAGCACCGGGTATGGCTCTCTACAAAGGTTGCCAACAAAAGCGCCATCATGGCTGCGCATTTCAATCAAGCTGACCTCGCTGTTCATGTGGCGTCGAAATGTACTGCCTTTTTCAAATAAAACGTGAAGAAGAAACGTGGAGACATCATTTGAGTACGAGTAAATTGGCAGGTTCTCGCCAATCTTCTGCGCACTCGCTGAATGTAAATGTTCTGCAGTTGCATGACAAAAGAGCAGGAAGCATCTTTTAGAATCAGGACTATACGCGAATATGGCTTCGACAGAACACTGAGCGGAGGAGGAATTGCCTCAGCTGTCCTCACGAACGGCCGATCTCTAATGCTTCCGACTGCAGCAACAACGCGGCCGCGCACTTCTCTACGGCAAAAGGAAGTGGCAACGGGTGGAGCGCGTCATGGCGTCATGAAACCAGAGTAACGAAGGACACCTGAGCGCGCTGAACATCTCCAAAGAGGCTCGTTAATGTGGTATCTGAAGCAGTAGTGATATACGACGGCCCGAGTGTACAGCACCACTTTAATAACAAGAACAAGAGAGGGCTGCGGTTTTTTAGCGCCCAAGCTGCCTCGCCAAAAGAAATGAAAGAGTGCAGATGGCACCACGTAACAGCCAGCCTAGTTTGCGCTGAAATGGATTTTATGCTAGCCTCTCTCGATGAAGAGAGAACCTTGAAAATTTTTTTTCGCTGACGCTGCCAATGTCTATTGCTATAAACTATTCTCAATTTATAGAAAAAGACGATCAAATGATGCATTCACCAGAGCGCGGGGTCTACAAGGACGCAACTTTAACTTTACTTCATCCAGCAGCGCACAGGGTAGAGTGTACAGAAGCGTTCATTCATGCATTATTAAGATAAAAACAAGCGCCAAAGCGCCAGTCAGATATTGCTACTGCACTTGATATGTCTTTATCATGGATGGCCTTCTCAGCGGCATGCTCATCCTGGAAAAGTAAGCAGATGCGCAGCAACCTTTGACTTCGATGTCGAGCAGACAGTTATATGCGTCCAACAGCGCCAACTCCGATTCAGGACAGCACAAACTCGTACCACGTGTCTGCAAACTGGCCAATTTCTTTGCCGAGAGTAAACTCGCACCACCTCCCAGTAATAGAGAACTAACTCGGGACATTTCTCTTTTGTAAGGCCAGTGTGAATATTCCTAGCTCTGCAGCAACACCACATGCGCTGACGCGTGGGCATTAGATGAGACGACCATCACGCTCACTGTAGAACATTCAAGAACATGCTGACGCTGTCCATACCCCTTCAAAGCGCTTGCAGTAAATGTAGGTACGCTCCTCCTGTGCATTTGTGGTCACGTCGGTCTTGCCGGACCTATGCAGCCAGCACTGGCGCCGTATTTTCCACCGTGTTGCAATGTACGCGGTCCAGTAACGAGGCACCTAGCTGCTGCCCTGTTGATTGCGCGGACTCGTACCCGTCAGGGTTTGTTTCCGCGCGTTATCCTTCGTACTTTCTTGAACTAACAAAAGAGGATGGCGGCGTTGCAGCAGCACCAGCGCCACGGACGGCGCGATTACTGCGCCATCGCGCGCGCATGTTTCTCGCCGCGCGCCGTTGTTGCAGTGCGGCGCTCCGCTCTTCGCCAGCGACGCGAAATCTAGTGGGATCCTTTTCCCTCCTGCTCGTCCCTTCTGGTCTCAGAACATCTCCCCTGCCCTAGCGTGGGCGAACATTCGCTCGCAACGTTGCTGGTGAGTCAGTCGACCTTGATTCTTTAGCGTATTTTGCTGCCATCTCGCGTTTCTGGAGCCAAATTGTTATTTTGTTCCCTCGGAGCAAGGCTTGCGGCTGGCGGCATGCGCTCGGTTGCGCGCGAGATAACGGGGTGGGCTCCATATGGTTTTGAACTCTGTCCGCCACGGTTAAGCGTGGAGAACGTATTACCCCCCCCCCCCCCCCCCAATGTTAACACCTCACATCTGGCGGCCCAACATAGGGTTTGCTCTAGGAACATTAGATGACTCTGTTCAGTTTGAGAAAATCTCTGTTTTGACGTGACAAGTGCTAGGCCTAGCGTGAATATTGATTAGTAGGACCTGCGGCCCCTTTCTAGAATGCGATCGATATCGCAGCAACATTTTTCAACTGTTCGACATGTTCAACAATTTTTTTTTCCAATTTTTCTGCGGAGTTTTTTCATCACGAGAACCTCTTTTTTACGCAGTGAGAGAGTGCAAGGCCTTGCTCCCGCGGAGTTACCATGCATAAATTCAGTTAGTACGGAAGCCGCGTGGATCCTCCGAGTTGTTTTATATATACTTTTTTTACGGTCTCTGTTTCAATCCTAGCAGTCACAGCCCCGCTAGCTGGGTGGCCTGGGTCCACGGGTGCAGCTGCGAGCTCGCTGGTTTTGCAGATTGGCGCCGTGTCCTCCGACACCGTCCGATACGGTGGGCACCGACCACTCAGAAGCTACTGCGTACAGTGAGCGGGTCACTCCACCGGGCTGACCGCGTCATCCCACTGTGCTGTCTCCTCGCGGCTGCGCGCGTAACCTTTCTAGAGTCTTTGCACTGTTTGCGGTCGTTGTCAGTTGCAGCTAGGCCAACGGCTTTTCAGAACTGCGTGCATCATGTGAGCAGCGACGCAACCACTGGGCAGGGGTTTTGGGATAGGCGCACTTTGCTGCCCTGTAATTTTTGTAATCGCGCACGAGCTGAGCTGTCTTGTTCATCTTAAGAAAGCGCTTTGTCTCCTCGAACTTTGCATTAGCAAAGCCGTCCGACACGTCTTTGCTAGCCAGTGAAGCAATGCGCCACGAAGCCCTTGCGGACGCCGTTTCCCCTCCCGTCACTACGCTAAAGTTATGCGGAGCGTGTTTCGGCAATCATGCAGATCCAGTGGAGCCACTAGGTCTCAGTGTTTAGTACAGATATCTCGCTGCCACCTCCAGCGACGGAGATGCCTGTAACCTGTTCGGCACCCCCATCCGGGGCAGCTAAGGCGAGGTCAGTCAGCAGTCACTTCTGGCTGTCGTTAGCCTGGCGACTAATGCAGAATCCCGGCCTGCAATTTTCAACCGGCCTTCTCTTCGCGGGTCTGCGGACACGTTGTCCATGGGACATGCGAGTCGTCTGAGCGGAGAGCTTCACGCCACCTTCGGAACTGCGCTGAAGTTTACGTGAAAGCTGTCGGCGTGATGTCCACTTAAACACATGCCTCCAGTGCACGAAGACCAGCATCTATTCGGAGGCGCCTTGGTATATTTAAGGTTGGGGGTGATATGGGGACTCCACACTCACCTTAAGGGTTTGTTTCCTTTCAGTTTCTTTTCTATTTACCTTAACTAACAAGAGAGGGCAGCGCAGCAACACGGGCGTCACACCACCGCACTTGCTGCGCGCGCGCCCGGGAGACAGATCTCGCTCCTTAGCTCGGGATCCGTCGCGAGCGGATATTTCGGCCTGGCGCTCCACTGTTCGCCAGGGGGGCGGGGTCTAGCGTGAATCCTTTATCTCGTGCCGTCCCTTCTGGCCCCGGACCTTTTCCCCTAACGTAAGAGAAAAAAAACAGCGCCAGTTTCTTTGCTGGTGATTTGCACCAACTAGCCTCCCAAAACATTCTGCTCCCTTGCCATGTCATGGGCGAACATTCGCTGGCAGCCTTGTTGATGAGCCGAACGACCTCGATTCCTTAGGGTGTTTTGTTTCTATCTTGCAGTATTGTTGTTGTAGCAATAGATATTTTTAGAATAGCGCATAAGCGCATGCGTACGTTATACGCAAGCACTTGGCTGACGTCACGCTGTGTCAGACCGGCGCTTTTAGTTTAACGTACGTAAACACGAACGCAAACAACAGGACAACATATGGTGTCGAAAGAAGAAAATATTTCTCTCTTTTTAATCACGCGCAAGCCAGGACCAGCCGAGTCGTGTGGGGCAGGTGGCCAGTTGAACCTTGCTATGTTTGCACGTTCCCTCCCGAAGGAGCGCTGAATCATCCGCGAATACAAACCGCACACGAGAAGTGGCATCTATCTACGCTGCAGCCACGTAGGTGTCATCTTGCAAAGTCGAAGCTTTCTTAAGCCAAGCAAGAACATCAACTAAACAGCAACCACCGATACCTCGAGAAGGATAAAACTTATTTTGACTACAACATGGGTGTAAGAATCCAGGCCAAGGCGGTACACTCGAATACAAGGCATCTTATTAGGTTTAGCGCGCCGCAGCCGCCAAAAAAAACTGCAAAATGGTGTAAACTCATCAACAGTTCTTCGCCCTGCAGCTGAGTTAGGGCAAAACGAAAGCCGAGTGCAGTGTTTATAGGCATAAGCACGCTAACAATAAAGTAATCAATGCCATCTGCCTCACTACGCCCGCTGCAGGAGAAAACCCTCTCCATGTCTCTCCCATTAGCCCTATGCCGTGCCAGCGGCGGTCAACGCATTCCAGCAAGCTTCTTAATCTCATCCGTCTACTCAACATTCTGTGGTTGCTACAACTCACGTTTTCAAGGACGTCCACATCCTGCACAATACCAGGGTGCACATATAGTATGAAGTCCTTTTTCCTTTTTGACTCACCATTGGGGCTCTTCCACCTCTTGTTCTTTCGTTTCCGGAGGAAGATACTTATTATCCATAAATTATTTCTCTCTGCGAGCTCTCCAAATAACACACCTTGCTATTCCTTGAGCCTTAGCCATAATCGTCTGCCGCCTGCTTTCCCGCCTGCTTCTTGCCAACCTTCGCACTGAAGTCGCCCATTAGTACAGTATTCCACGTATTCATAAAAGCTTTTAACGATCTATTTGTCATGGCTGGATATAAGCGCGTTGGCCTGCACTAACTTCGGCTTGTACCTCTCAATAAACATAATTACGATAGCTGCCACCCTCTCGGGAATTGTCTAGAACTTTTCTATGCTGCTGTCTATATCCTTATTGACGCGGAATCCCACACCTAGTTGTTGTATGTCCACTAATCCAAGATAGCACATTTAATGTCCGCCCTTTTGTAATGCATATGCCTATTCTGTGCTCCTGACCTCAAAAAGGCCTATGACACCTAATATCCGTTAGTTCGTCGAACTGCACTGCTAGCCTTACCTCTTTGGATAACGTTCTATTGTTAAACAGTGCCAGCTTTAGTTTCCGATGGCTGCCTGTCCGGACCAGGAGATTCTTATCACCGTCCGCTGCGTCACAGGTATGACCACCGCATTGGTCAGTTGCTCTGCAGCCAATGGGAACTTAGAGCAGAGGGTTAATTGGTTTGTCCATAGAAGGTTGTTGCCATGTACTACACCAAGGCGGCCAAATTCTGCATTGATGCGAGAGTGCATTGTCGGCTTAGTCACCGAGATCAGGCCGCACTTCAAGCCTGCGAGTGCAATTCCATCAACACGTGGAGTTTTTCTAAACGGGGTGGTGAGCTTCGCGGCACCGGGGTTCGAACAGCGGCCCTCTTGCACTCGAGGTGGATGCTCTGCCTCGAAGCCATCGCCGCATCTTCTCATATGATTCACCGCTTGATATAATTTTCTAGTTCTATACCGTTTGCTTACCGTCTGTTCTTTCGTTCGTTTTATTTTTCTACCGCTGCTCTGGGTGGGGTGACTGCAAGGCCTCAAAAAGTGATGGTGCTTGGAAAGAAGACTAAATTCCAGGCACGGGCAAAGTTGAAAGTTCAAGATACCTTGGCAAAGCCGGCGTGCCAGCCGCCCTCCGGATTACATAGAGTCCGCAGACACACTGACTAAATATGGGACGCACTAACTAGAAGCGTAAACAGGAGTGTGTGGCGTTAGCCGACACTGCTTCCTATCTTCCTCTGGTAACTGATTGTCCCAGCCACTTTGAGACAAATTCCCATATCAGGCAACCAATGGAGGACGGGCTGCGCAATTTGAGGATGTGCAAAGTGCTTGATGCCTTCTACGGGGACCAATATCTGGGCAACTTAATGCAAGAGGCAAGAGCTGGAATCAAACAATTTGTGCGGAGCTTCTCTTGTTCTTAAGGCGCAGAAAGCAAAGGCCGTGGTCACGTAGATTCTGTGTAAAAAATGTGCGGCCTGTGGGATTTGCTTTTGGGATGTGCGATGTGGCTCTCTTTGCATCGTGAGCTGCCAAACTAGAAGTGCCGCCGTCTTTACCATTCTTCTGTAGGGGAGAAGATCCAGGGGTTCTGAAAGCCTGACGACATAGCTTAGAAACAAATACTTTAAGCCATATATTTTTGTAGCAGACTGTATCTAGGCCATTTGCTCTGTATTGTATTGAGCTTGTTGCACACGATAACTCTCTATTACTGTTGGTTCAGTTCACTGCTGGAAAATTCTTTAAAAATTTTGGCGTAGTATAAGAAGAACATATGCAATGCCAACATACAGGTCTAGTGCATATAACGTCAGCCTGTCACATTACCTAATGTACGCTATCCAGGGAACCATATTACAATAGCATTGCTCTGACACCACTCTCACCACTTACAAAATCTAGGCGTTTGCTGCGCTGCTTTCTTTGGTGAAATGAGGGAAAACGCTCCACGTCTACTACAGGTAAAATGGGACGGTGCCTGCGAGACATTAGCAAGTCCTTTGTTGTCTTACCTGCATCCAGAAATCTCGACATCATAGGGTGAAAGTGGAACATATAGAAAATGTCCTAGGAGATCACATTGCACAACTTATTTTCCTGCTTGGTTTCGTAGTTGCTCACTCAGATACAAATTTCGATAATTGTTTTCGCAGGGTTGCAAAATAAACACTGCATTTGATAGGATTGGCAGGCGATGGTCTACACTGGAGAAAGCCTGCATTTATTTTAAACATACATGCATCCACTTTGTGGAATCAGGGCACTTAATTTTCGCATACTTGCGTCACGCCTGGTATTAAATGAATCTTTTCCGAAAAGTGTTGTTGATGGTTAGAATGAACAGGCTTCCACGCAGATTCAGAACCGCTATTTTATATAGAAATGACAATGTACGCTCTAAAAGCTGATGAACTGCTAAGTGGCGTCTTTTCGTGACGGTTGTTTTATATTCCTATTACTCGTGAAAGTTCAAAGAACAGGAACATACTTCACCATTCTTTGTTATTTTTATAAGCGAATCTGCTCCTAACTCTCCTTCAGTTTTCTTAAAAAGAATGACCGATAACCAATCTAAAAACGACGTTTTCAACATACCTCACATGCCAACCATCCGCAAAAAAACATCAACTTTAAAGTCGGATAAAATTACTATACAACTAGTGCCAGTCGGAAAATGATGTGCCAGAAACGGGTTCACGGCACTTTAAATCACTTTCAATGTTTGTGACTGCCAAATATTTGTTTTATTTATTCTTTCGTGGGAATGCCTATTCCTCCCACCAGAAGCAAATGTGCTTTAGTGTTGAAGGGAAATTGATATTTACTTGCATACCTATTCCGATCTTTCTCGCAGGTGTTATCATTTGTATTGACCAAGCAAAGAGATTACGACTGTTACCCAACTGTTGGATGTTTTTCTCCTGAGAACAGAATGGGGCTGGAAATTGGTGGACCGGTCTCACCGGAAGAAGCTAGTGTGAAGTTCTATTTTCACACCAACGGGAGCAGTTTTGGAAGGGAAATCAACCTTACGAATTGGAAAGATGTCACTAAAGACATTCGAAGGCCAGAAATGCCACTGACTGTCATAATTCATGGATTCAAAGAAAGCTGCGAGACCAAGCAGGTTGTTAAATTGAGGGACTCTCTCCTCAAAAACGTAAGGCTTATTTCATATTTATTTATATTTACGGAAAAGAAATGCATCCAGCACATAGACACGCGCACACGCACATACACATAAACCAGATGTTTCAAACTAGCGCGCCAGTAATTTTTAAAAATAAGGTTTTGACGTAAACGGGAGCTTGCTCGGCATAGTAATGACAATGTCTGCGGACGACGAAAACGTAGCGAATCGTGTGAACTGGTAAAGCACTTAGCTAAACTGTAAAAGTTATCTTTTAACTATTATCTATGCTCGGCTGAATGCAATTAGGAACTTGTAGTGGGCAATTAGTAATAGCCACACCTGGTTTCACAACTACAAAAAGGGGATTACTATCGCCGCCGTGTCTAAAAAACGTTGGGCCATTTCTTCCGCAATAGGAATACTGCGCACAAGCAGGGAGCTCAAAGCGACATCTGTCAAATCGCAAAGAGCCGTGGCGCTCATCCAAGGGGGCCTTCTCTGCCCTTCCCGCACAGGAGTAGTCACGTGGTGAGGACCGGAGAGCACCGGAGCGCTGGAGAAGCAGAGAATTTTCACGCGGCTTGTTAGTCACGTAGTATCGCGACATTATGGCCGTCGGTATGCGCTGCCCGCAGGCGGACGGTTTTCGAATTGCGCAATCAATGAGCCTACACAGTACCTCAAAAACTTGGTGTTTAAGAATTAGTGTCGCGCTTCCCAGAGACACTTGTTATGCAATGATCTGTATTATTCAAATATAGGCTTTTCAGTTAGAAGAGGGCATTTGTCAGCAATGCATTCCCAGTGGCGTAGCGTATCAAAATGCCACCAATACATAATAACTATTAGGCTGGTTAACAAGTACTTAGTAATTAAGTTTTATGCAACATAGTCTCCTTATTTATTGAAATTTGACGCGTATTTTATCCTGAATAAAATTTTTGCTCGTTTTTACAATTTATTAAACGCAGTTATCCACGCCATTGTGGTTCAAAAATTATTGTCTACGTCGTGCCAAAATACATGCTAGCGTGTAGGCAACGCAAACGCTTTATTTAAAGTAATTCTTCGAAATAGGCAAAATTAGTTGTGCCACAACACCGAGACAACCTTCGTTTCGAACATTGTCGCGAAGTGGTCACTGAAATCCAGTGAGCAGAACGACAGCGAAAATGGCGTCTAAAAAAAAACTTTAGTTGGCCTCACTTGCGCCAACAAAAGACTGAATCACTCGGCACCGGCGTAGCAACAAGAGTGCTCGGCGGTCGTCGGACAGAATGCCCGCCGCTCTCGGTCGTGCTCAATTTAAAGCTGGCAGCGAACTTTCGAGGTACGGCGTGCAAAGCTACTACAGCATTCTGGAACAACCTAGAATCGGCTCCGCCTGGGCGGGAACAATCGAGACAAATGTGGTCGCGTCTCGCATCGCAAACAAAGCGATAGAACGGAGTGCCGGAAGCTTTGAAGAGTGAACAAACACTACACAGATTCGCTGCATTACTCCCCTCTCAAAGAAGTATCGACCAGATGTTTTAACAAAAAAGTCGCGTGGAAACAAATATTACGGATGATGAAAAATATACACCGAGTGCGGATACAAAGCCTCATTTAGCGCACATAATAGGTCTTTAAACGGACGACATGGACAACTTCTGGTCGTACGCAGCGTCCCTGGGATACTTCAACAGGACTTGTCGGGCTAGTTGGTTGATCATAATGCAAAAAAGACGAACTGCGCAACAAGAACGTCCGTGTTCTTGTTGCGCAGTTCGTCTTTTTTGCGTCCCTGGGATGTAGTCATTTCATCAGGGACGAATTCATAGTCCAGTTCGCCTAGCCGACGAGAACCTTGCACGGGCCGAAATAGCGGTGCAAAAGCTTTTAACTCAATCCGCGCCGGCGAATGGGCGTCCAAACCCAGACTCGGTCTTCTGGCTTGTAAATGCCGCGTTGCGGCTAAGTAAGTTGTAACGTCTAGCGTCGGTCCGCTGCTGGCCTTAGATCTGTAATAGGGCGTCTTCGGGCTTCTGCGCGTTGAAGGTAGGCGGCGACATCGACGTTATCTTCTTCGGTAACGTTGGGCAGCATGGCGTCTAGCGTGGTCGTGGCATCCCTGCCATGGACGAGCCTAAAAGGCGTCATCTGAGTGGTCTCCTGCACTGCGGTGTTGTAGGCGAAGACGACGTAAGGCAGGATGACGTCCCAGGTTTTATGTTCGGCATCGACATACATAGCGAGCAAAACGGCTATGGTTTGTTTAGGCGCACGGTCAGTACATTGGTCTGCGGATGGTATGCAGTTGTCCTCCGGTGGCTGGTTTGGCTGTAAGGTAGGATCGATTGCGTCAGATCTGCCGTGAATGCCGTTCCTCTGTTCGTGATGAGCACACAGGAATGTACTGCACGAAAAATTTGGCGACTTATGCTGCTGTTCCGTTCAGTAGGGCATTCGCCTCGATGTAGCGGGCCAGGTAGTGGGTCGCTATGACGATCCATTTATTTCCAGTCGTTGACTTTGGGAATTTGCCAAGCAAGTCCATGCCAATCTGCTCAAAGGGCCTTGAGGGGGGTTCAATTGGGTTCAGAAATCCTGCTGGTCGGGTGGGAGGGGTTTGTTATAGCTTACAATCTCGGCAGATTTTCAGATAATGCGCGACATGAGCAGACAGTCGTGGTCATTAATACTTGATTTGAATTCGGTGGAGAGTGCCAGAAAACCAGAGATGTCCAGCTGTCGGCTCGTGGTGTGAAGCCTGAAGGACTTCTCGCAGACTTGCCGGTGCAGCAAGATGGTAGGACATTTTGCTCGCTGTAAAGTTCTTCTTCTTAAGGACCTCATTCTGCACACAGAAGGAAGACAGTCCTGGCTTGAATGAGGCGGGGGGGGGGGGGGTGAAGAAACCTTGCCTTCCAAATACTCGATGAGGCGTTTTAGGTCGGGGTCTGAGCGTTGTTGCTGTGCAAGAGCAGGAGCTGATAGGTCCCAAAAAGTCGTCCACGTCGTCATCCGGCTGTGATGCATCTAAAAGGGGTCGTGACAAGCAGTTGGTGTCGGAGTGCTTGCGTCCGGACTTGTAAACGACGGTGACGTCAGACTCCTGGAGACGCAGACTCAATCGAGAGAGTCGGCCAGAGGGGTCCTTCAAATTGGCAAGCCATCACAGCGCGTGGTGATTGCTGATCACCTTGAACGCTCGTCCGTACAGGTAGGGGCGGAATTTGGACGTACCCGAGATGATGGCAAGGCACTCATTCTCATTTGTCGAATATTCTGTCTCGGCCTTGGAAAGGGAACGGCTAGAGTATTCGATGACTTTCTCCAGGCCGTCACTATTCTGATCGAGGACGGTGCGTAGGCCCACGCTACTTGCGTCGGCATGATTTTCAGTCTTGGCGTTTTCAACAAATGTCTGAGGATCTGAGGGGACTGTAAACGACGCAGAAGTTCTCTGAAGGCTTCTGCTTGCGGGGCTTGCCATTTAAATGGCACGCCTGCCATCGTCAGTTTTGTCCGGGGCTCGGCGATGCGCGAAATGTTTTTCACAAATCGTCGGTAATATTCGCACAGTCCGAAGAATCTTCGCACTGCTTTCTTATCGGCCGGCGGTAGAAACCGTTCAATAGCAGCTGGTTTCTGCGGGTCTGGGCGTACTCCTTCCTTGCTAAAGATGTGGCCTAGAAACAGCAGCTCTTCATAGGCAAAGTGGCACTTCACTGCTTTCAAGGTTAGGGCAGACGACTTGATGACGTCTAGTACTGTTCGAAGTATCTTGACGTGCGCTTCAATGTTTGAGGGGAAGAGAAGGACGTCGTCTAAATATACCAGACAAATTTGCCACTTCAGTCCTGCCTGTACTGCATCTAAGACTCGCTGAAACGTCGCTGGTGCGGAACAGCGACCAAATGGCACCACCTTCAACTCGAAGAGCCCATCCGGAGTGATGAATGCCGTCTTCTCGCGATCTCTTTCATCGATCTCAGTTTGCCAGTAGCTGCTCTTGAGGCTCATCGATGAGAATTACTTGGCGTTGCAGAGCCGGTCGAGTGTGTCGTCGCTGCGGAGGAAGGGGTAGACGTCCTACTTTGTTATGGTGTTCAGGCGACGGTAATCAACGCCAGATCGAAGTGTACCGTCTTCCTTTCTCATTAGAACAATCGGTGCCACCCATTTACTGCTTGATGGTTGGATGACGTCGTCGCGAAGAATTTCTTTAACTTGATCCCGGATGGCTTGCCTTTCTCGCGGCGACACACGGTAGGGCCTATGCGGAGAGGTCGGGCGTGCCGGTCGGGCATAATGCGATGCTTGGCAAAAGGCGTTTGTCGGACCTGCGGCGATGACGAAAAACACTCGTTCGCGCTTCGAAGCAGATTGCATATCTGGTCTTGTCTGTTCCGGGACAGGGCTGGGTTGATGTCGAAAGTGGGCGAGTTCTCTCAATAAGGTGAATCTTCTGCGGAGGGGTCGGAGAGGACGAAGGGGTCTCGTACGTCGGATATTTCGTTGAAGAAAGCAATCGTAGTTCCTCTGTTAATATGCCGGTATTCTTCGCTGAAGTTATAATATAGTCAGCAGTACATCGGCCTGGCCATTGCGGAAATGTGCGATGCCTCTTATGATGCTGATTCCCCAGTCTAGAAGAAATTGCATGTTCCCCTTCGATGATTGCTTCAGCGTTAATTCCTTTCGTGGCGCCTACGGTCACGATAACGCTTGAACCGGGTGGGACGCGCACTTCTTCCTCCAGGACACTCAGGGCAATGTGATTTTCTAGAGTTTTCACCGAAGCGACTGCCTCGTCTGTCGAAAGAGTCATCAGCTTGGATGGCAGGTCGATTATCACCTGATGCTCATTAAGAAAATTCATGACCAAGATCACTTCGCGGAAGCACTGTAGTAGCACAACAAAGGACGCATGATAGGTATGTCCTTTGACAGTCACTCGCGCTGTGCATCGCCCTGAAGGCGTAATGAGGTGACCCCTGCGGTGCGAATTTGTGGGCCGCCCCAGTAGTTGGTCGTGACTTTCCTGACCTCCGCAGCGAATGTTCCATTCATCCCCGATGTTAGAGGTGGGGCTCGGATTCGCTCTCGACAGGACACAACAGGTCAGGAACGACGCTTGCTCCGACCACCGCCACCACCACCAGGAAAGGACTGCGACACGTTCAAGGAGTTGGATGATGGCAGGAAAGTTACTACTGGGTTTATTTACGTTATTTACATAGTCGGAGATCAAAAGTGAACTTCTCTGCGAAGAGAGAATCTTAAGGTAGGATCATAATGAAGGATCCCAAAATGGAGCATTGAAGATGATCTCTAAATGGAGCATCCAGAAGGAGCATGATCTCACTGCACATCACTGTCCAGTTTTATACTGTTCTCCGTCCCTAATTTCCTCAGGATTAGAACGTCTCCGCCAGATTCGGAGTAGCCTATCTGGTATTATCGCGCACAAACACGTACCACTGCACATAGGGACACGCCCTCTTCACGTGCCGAGCCAGGGAGAGAGGAGTATGCCCTCGAGCGATGCCGACTGCGGAGGGTGAATGTTTTCTGGCCAGCCAAAAGTTCCCACGCGGAGCTGACACCTATTCTTTAGATGTCAGACGACGCGACGGACAATATCGCATGGTCGGGTCCAGAGTCGAAAGGGTCGCTTCGTTTCTTGGCGATGCCTGCGAAGGCTGGCGGACGATGACCGCTTATCCACTGCAGTTTTCCCACGCAGACCGTCTTCTACCGGGGCCAGGCCGCATTAGTTCCCCCAACTTTATAACAACCATTGGGGATTAGCTGCCGCTCCAACACTGCGGCGGCCTCTACGCTTCGATTAATAGGTTCCCGCAATCCAACCAGGTGACGCTCTTCCGGGTACTCGGTCGCGGACGTGGGAGCCATCTTTATTGCGTGGCTCGGAACCATCCCGAAGAAGCTTAGTGTTTGTTTCCAGCAGGTGAGCCTTGCCGAACGGCGCTAATACAGACGGGCGGTTGCCGAGCCGAATGTGCCAACTCCTCCACGGCCCGGAAAATCTCGACAGGCCAGGGCTCCCAACCGCTGGGCATGAAGAGATGGACTTGCATCCACGTTTATTTCCTGGCTTGCAATGTCAAATCCAAAAACCGAAAGCACCAACCCACCAACAACGAAAAGCATAGATGGAACGCTCCGAACAACAAAGCCCTGCCCCACGCGCAAAAGCCCGGAATTCACTCCAGACCCACCAGGCTTCCTTCTATTGCTAAACAAAATCCGGCTCGTGAATAATGATTTCTCAATTCGGCCCATATTTAGAGTCGAAATGAGCGTACACATCACATCTGAGGTCGCCAAGGACAGACTGCCACGTTGTATGATAAGCTGTGGTGTGTCAGAGCCTACAAATTTTGAATAGAAATTTCATCCCTTATCAACGAAAGCTCTGATCCGCTTAAACCACCCGAATATTGAAAGTATGCTGAAAATTTACCCCACGCTCAGTTTAATTTACGGGTTTTTCTCAAAGAAGACTGATCACTCGAGACTGAGGATCGATATTCTAGCTCAACTCTCCAAGATGCGACTGCGCATCACCGACCTTACTCACTCTCGTACTAGCGAGATGCTTCCCTTAAACTCAATGTGTCAAACGGACACCTCGTCACCATCATCTGTACTCAAAGCTGTTACATCTGTTCTCCACAAAACTGCAGCCTCACTGCATTCGGTTACTCACCGAACAACACAATCAGCTAGCTAATCACGCGCCGCTATACGCACGTATTCAAATGGGCATAAACACCCGTACTTTTTTGCATCTTCAAAGCATTAGTTACACTGTCACGAATGACACAAGCGTTTGGTATATGAACTAGGGTCATCCAATTAAGCTTCTCCTCTGATATCTGCTAAAGACACAAAAGAAACGTGTGCCCAATATTCAAACACAAAGTAAACAAACAGCTCATCGTATACTCGAGTCTTCATTGCTTTCTTGTGAGTGTCCTTATATTTCGGTAGCACGGCAGTTTGACACTCATTTCTAACTCATTGGGACCGTAACCCCTGTCCAAGTTATGAGAAAGTGCACCTATATGCTTTCAAATCGAACCTTTAGCCCCAAACAAGGTATCCTTTCCCCCCCCGATTTCACGCACCCACAAAAAAAGAGGAGTAAAAAAATAAAAGGCTACTCGGAATGGCTACGCGGGAGTGAAGGCTGACTGACCTCCCCCACCCCGTTGAAATGATTAGCCTGTCAGTCGCGCCAGCCGGGGTCGCGCTTTGACTGGTTGTCCTGCTTTCAAGGTTTGACAAAAAGCTACTGAAAAAAGCCATTCCTTACCGCTACTGTCTAATCCACAAACCCTCGACACTCTCAGAAGGCATTGGTAGGGCATGCAAAGTCGTTAACCGATACTGGCTAATGTGTTGTGACCAGAGCGGGAAGCTGTTCTTTGTTCTCTCCGAAAGCATGCCTGGGTACCCTTTCGCCTGCGCGCTTCCTGGAAAACAGTGCCAAGAGTGAAGGATCCATCCTTCTCAACTGCGCGCGCTGAACACGACTGCATGCGTGGTCTCTGTTGCACGATCCCTGTGCTCGCATGCGCCGAGTGTTGTGCAAAATAGCGCCGTCTGATCTTTCTGGCCGTTTTGCTTTTTTTTTCTTTACCGTGTGTTTGTCTTGCGTGCGCCGTCTGAGTCTTTTTGCAGGCCGATACCCCTTAAAGTATTTTGCGCCTTTTCTGGTTGAAAAACGCGCTCTTCCCTTTCTATTACCGCGGTTACCTTTAGAAGCACCTGCGCGTGCCGCCTGGACAGTAACTTTAGCCGCAAATTTACCGATGCGGGAAGCTTTTGCTTTCCTTGCTGCCGCATTGATCTCTGTGCTAACACTAGCACCTATCTGAGGACCTGAATTTAGGGCTTCACGTTGGAACCACTTTATCTTGGTTCTTGCCCTTTTCTTTTTCCGCCTAGGCTGTGCAATGCCAAAAGGGGCATTGAAAATTGCACTCTGTTTTCTATATGATACCTTTAAAGGGCCGCCTGTTTTCAGCATCGTGTCTGACCTGCCCTAGCTATACTGCTAGTTTCTGCAAAGCCTCTTTGCAAATTTTTTTTTTTGCTCCGGCAGTTCTGCCTCTTGTTTCTGCAGCTCGGTTTCCTCAGCTCTTTTACGCTCCTGTTTTTTTGCCCACCTTTGCGTATTATCCCAAGCAATTTCGAAATCATCCTCTAATTCCGTTTCAAACTTTCGATTGCCAAGATTATATTTGAATCTGTCACTTTTTCCTAAAAATCCACTCCTAACTGATCGCAGAGGAACAAAAGTTCTGCCCTAGACAACTTCGTCAGGTCCACGGTCGCTGCCTTTTAATATTGGGTTTGCTCGCACATGGTGATTCACAGTTACTACCCCTTTGATACAGACATACACACGATCAGCCAGCAGTTCAAATTTTTAACCCAGAATTTGAAGCCTGCCCGCCGTGGTGGCTCAGTGGTTAGGGCGCTCAGCGACTGATCCAAAGTTCTCGGGTTCGAACCCGACCGTGGCGGCTGCGTTTTTATGGAGGAAAAACGCTACGGCGCCCGCGTGCTGTGCGATATCAGTACACGTTAGATCCCTAGGTGGTCGAAATTATTCCGGGGCCCTCCACTACGGCACCTCTTCCTTGCATTCTTCTTTCACTCCTCCTTTATCCCTTACCTTAAGGCGAGGTTCAGGTGTCCGCCGATATATGAGACAGATAGTGCGCCCTTTCCTTTCCCCAGAAACCAATTATTATTATTATTATTATTAATTTGAAGCCTGGAGGATCCAAAGCAAAAACCCAGCACTCACCCACAGATGCAGCACCATGTCACCCAGTTCATCGAACCGCTGCCAACCAGTTGTCGGAGGTGAGGCTCGGAATCTCTCTCGACGGGGCAACAGGTTAGGAACGACGCTTGCTCCAACCACCGCCACCACCACCAGGACAGGACTGCCGACGAGTTAAAGGAGTTGGATGATGAGAGAAAGGTTACTAGTGGGTTTACATAGTTACATTATTTACATTGTTAGAGATCAAAAGTGAACTCCTCCCAGAAGAGGGGATCTTAAGGTAGGATCATAATGGAGAATCCCAAAATGGAGCATCGAGAATGATCCCTAAATGGAGCACCCAGAAGGAGCATGAGCTCACCGCACATCGTCGTCCGGTTATATACTGTTCTCGGTCCCTAGATTCCCCAGGTTGACGACGTCTCCGCCAGGTTGGGAGTGGCCTAAAACTTGTATTATCGCGCAAAAACACGCACTACCGCACATAGGGACACGCCCTCATCACGTGTCGAGCCAGGGTGAGAGGAGGATTCCCTTAGTTCCACACCGACTGAGGAGGGTGAATGTTTTCTGGCCAGCCGAAAGTTCTCACGCGGGGCTGACACCTGTTCTTTAGATGTCAGCCGACGCGCCGGACAAGATTACGTGGTCGGGTCCACAACCGAAAGGGTGCTTCGTTTCTTGGCGATGCCTGCGAAGGCTGGCGGTCGATGACCGCTAATCCGCCACAGTTTTCCTACGCAGACCGTCTTCCACCGGGGACAAGCCCGCATGAGTTCCCCCAACTTAGTAACGACCACTGGGGATCAGCTGCCGCTCCAACACTGCGGCGGCCTCTCCGCTTCGCTTAACAGGTTCATGTTATCCATCCGGGTGACGCTCTTCCGGGTGCTCGGTCGCGCACGTGGGAGCAATCTTTATTGCGTGGCTCGGAACCATCCCGAAGAAGATTAGTGTTGGTTTCCAGCAGGTGAGCCTTGCCGAACGGCGCTAATACAGACGGGCGGTTTCTGAATGTAACACTGAGTAATTACCTCCTGTGTCGACAAGAGCGGTAACTTTCAGGCCGTCAATAGTCACTTCTAAGTCGGATGTCCTGGCTCTAGCATTGCAATTCGGCCTCGGCGTCGAGTCATGGCTGCGTCGCGTATGCGAATCGCGGGTGGCGCATGTCGTCGTAGCTTTTCTCTGTGACGGCGTCGTTTTGATTGCTGTTCACGTCGTGGTTCGGGTTGTCATTTTGTTCGGCGTCGGTGCAGCGAGTGTAGCGTCTTAATGCGGAGTAGCGTTTGCAGCGCCTTCATGAGGCGTGGTCGGTGGAGGATCTTCAGTGTTTCTCTAGTCTGCAACCTAACCTCGAGAGGTTGCTGTGTTCAGTTTCCCCTACGGGGGCTGGGAGACCTTCCTCGTAGCGCGGCTGCGTAGCTGCGGCGTGGCGACGCAAAGCGCGAAGCTTACGGTGATGGCGAGCGCTAAAGGTGGTTCAGCGTGTACTCCTCTCGACGTAGGTATTTCTCGATTTCCTGTGGACGTTGGCCGAGGCATGGTCGTGGGGCGTCAACGGCAAATCCTCGAAGACTGATACTTCAGTACGGGGAGTGTCAAAGAATCTGGCCGGCCTCAACGCAATGGAAGCGCAACGGCCGGTGGACGGAAGTCCTCCAGGCGTCGCATTTCCTGGGGCTTGAGCGTCGCTCATAGGCTGGGCGGGCGGGGGCAGAGAAGCGGCGTTCGGGAACAAGTTTTTCTTATCGGAGAGGAAGTAGGGGTTGTCTTTGGGGTTTAGGAGTGCGTACTGCAGCGGCATAGGTCATGGCATGTGGTTCTGTGGCCGTCAGGGTAGCAAGTGTCTGCTGCACTTCTTCCCGTACCACGTCTATGAGAGTTGCTTCTTGCGGCTGTGCAGAGATTGGCAGTAATCGGCGTAGCTCCTCGTGGACGATTTCGCGGATGACTTCCCGCAAGTTGTTGCTGGTGGTGGTCGTCGTGTCCGGACCCATTGCGCAGACAGAGGAAGGGCGGTTGAACTGCCACGCCCGGACGTCAAGGGTCTTTCCGTTCGCGCAGGCTTCTTGGATCAATTTTTCGAGTTTTTGGCGGCTGGCGGACGAGGCTGCCAAAGAGTTGTTCCTTTACGCCGCGCATTAAAAAATACACTTTCTTTGACTCGCTCATCTGCGGGTCGGCACGGCGAAAGAGGCGCTTCGTTCCAATTGTTGAATGATGCTACGCGTTCATATTGGTCCAACCATACTTCGGTGTCTTCGCTTAGGGATCTATTGAAAGTTGGCGGCGCCCGAGGCTGCTGCTGTATGTCAGGGGTCGACATCTTTGCGAGGAAGTAGTGCTCGTAGCGGCGTCCTTTCTTTGTCTGGTGCGGTCCGGCAGGCTCCCGAACACGGGCTGCTCTCCCTGGAGACATCGGCCTGCTCGATTAACTGCTGGCTCGTCCTCCGGTGCTAACTGCAGGGGGATGGCGTCCCGATTTGAAGAGGGCGTCGGAACATGGAAGGGACCCAGCACCTGCACCAGATGTCATGTAGTGGTGACGGCAGTCGAAGGAGCGATGAAGACGAACAAAAGGTCTTCTAAAAGAAAACTGTTTATTGGGCTGACTTGCGCCCACAATGGACTGAATGACTCGACGGCGGTGAAGCGACAAGCGTGCTCGATGGTCGTCAAACCAAACTCCTGCCGATCTCGGCCGAACTCAATATAAAGCAGATAGAGAACTTTCGAGATCAAGCGTGCAAAGTTACTAGAACATTCCGGAACAACGCAGAATCACCTCTGTCTTGCTGCGATCAATCGAGATAAATCTAATAGCGTCTTGCGTCGTAAACAGAGAGAGAAAGTGGCGTGGTAACAGATTTGAAGAAGGAACAAACACTGCAAAAATTTGTGGCAGTACACACACACACACGCACACACACACACACACACACACACACACACACACACACACACACACACACACACACACACACACACACACACACACACACACACACACACACACACACACACACACACACACACACACACACACACACACACACACACACACACACACGCACACAGACACATGCACACACACACACCCGCTTAGCACAAGCCAAGCGGAGTTACGACATGTCCGCGAGCCAAGCGGATATGCGTGCCAGACAACGGCGTCATTACCTTTTTAAGAAGCGCTGTTTTTCCGCTTAAAATCGAGACATCAGCGCCAGTGGCCACCAAAGCGCTAATCTTATAGTCGTCGAGGCGCACGTGTGTATCCAGCGAGAATCGATCTTCGAGTTCAGGAACTGCCGTCGATGTCTTTAAGTGAAGGTCGGCCGCTGTTCGCGCTGTCTGTCGTCTTATTCGCATCGACTGCCAGCGGCCTCTCTCCCGGAGATCACTCACTTTATTTCTCCCGCTGGGGTTTGGCGGCCGTCGCTGCGTCATCCAGGAGGAGCTTTGGGGACCTTGTTCCCTGCAATGAAAGCACAGACACCACCGATGTGGGGCACGCGACAGGCCCATCTTCCGCTGGGGTGTTCATACGTGTCGGGGTTTGTAGAAAACATTGAGCCGTCAATGGACTGAGGAAACGGTGCCGAAGAGAGCGCAAGACGTCGAAAGGCTTCAGCATATGTTGGCCGTCGGTACCTCGTAGGAAAAGACGGTGAACCAGCGGATGATAAAAAAGGCTTAATCGCTTGGACCACTTCGCGGACGAGGCTAGCGATAGTGCGGGCTGTCGGCTAGGAAACACCTGAAAGCCTCTGGAGCTATTCGCGCACAAAGCAGTGGGCCAGGTCGCAAAGGTCAGGGTTAGCCTCGAAGGCAGGAAGCGGCTCTGTAACCGAAGCAGCGAGTACCAGCCTGTCGTAGCTAGCAGTCCGCCGCAGAAGCTTCTTTTTATTGTAACCGATTCCGTAAGGAACTCAGCAATGGTCACAGGTAGACTGCGCACGAGGCAGGCGAACTGTTGGTCTTTAACGCTGCGTATGAGGCGACGCACCTTTTTCTGTTCGGGCATGGTGTCACATATAATAGGGAGTATAAAATAAAATTATGAAAGAAAGAGGTGTGAATAAAACGTAGAGATTGGCTATAAGAATGATGTGGATAAACCGAAGACTAAAGAAGATGAAGAATCATTGGGTGAGGTGGAGAGAGATGGTGGAGAAGAGAAGGAGAAGACGACGACAAGGCTTACGTGGACTAACGACAAGGCTATAAAAGTGTGAAAGAGAGCGAGGGACGGGGGTAAGAACAGAGAAGCGGAGGCTCCCGGCGGTCAAAGACGCTTCGGCTGAAAGAAAGCGACGCCGGCTGCTGCTCCGGTGAGCTCGCGTTCTACGGCTTCGCATCGTGCACTTCCTGTCGTTACTGAGCCCGTTCCGAGGAGTTAACTGAGGACGATACTACCAGCTACGGCCAAGGATGTCTCCAGCGCTGTTGCCACCCATCCGGGTGGTGCCCCCAATGCCAAGAATACCGGCATCACCTCCACGGGCGCTTGGACCGGGAGCTTGCACGACGCAGCCAACGACACCGCCAGCGACGCCAGCCCAATCACGTCGAACGCCATCTCGACGGCGGCTAATAGACCCATACAACGACGCAGTCACACCTAACCAACCGTGAGCACGAACGCCGACCACTAACAGTAGAACGCTAGTAGTAGACGCTGGTTGCAGTGTTCCCGGGTCGTGTGTATTTATAGTCTTTGTGTTTTGTGTTAGTTAGTTAGTTAGTTGGTTGACAATGTGTGTGTCACGTAATGTGTATTAAATGTGCGTCTTTTTGGGTACACCTATCGCCTAGTCCATTCTTCCGATCCGAGTGTTCTCCGGCGAGATCCGTGACACATGGCCGGATCAGCTCGCCGGAAGAGCCGAGTGATGTCCTCCACGTACATCGTTACAATTTAGTTCGGCATCTGAATGCGAGACTGCAAAGCTTGTTAAGCCCGTTCTCGACAATCAGTGCTGGTGTAGGTCTCCAGCAGGCATCGGTGGAACTCGTGCCTTGATGTTAAGGCAAGCGCATTCTCAGTTTTTGTGCCAGGTACGAGCGACAGCGTCCAGGCTGAAGAAGACTTTCCCAAGCTTGACGGTGTCTTCCCACTTCTCGAACGAGTCGACCAGCTCAAACTCTAGAAACCAGTTCTTCGACGTCTTCAAGCTGACTGCCGTGGAATGGTTTGGGCAGTCGCGGATTCTGTAGGGTGTATTAGGCCGCAGCTTGTATGAAAGGTCGATGTGTGTGCCTTTGTAAACGCCAAAGGCCCGTGTAGGGAGGTACACCGTGGTTTCTCGGGCTAGCACGGTGCACAGGGTGGTCGACTAGGAAAGGACAGGAGTCCGGGGTATCCTAAGGAGTATGGGAGATATAGAAGAATTTTAACCCTGTGCTGTGCTGTGTTGTGTCCCTCTGTTGGCGCCAGCGCTGTGCTTTGTCCCTGCCGGTGTCCTCCTTCTAAGTCCCGTTCGTTGCGCTGTATTCATGGAATGTCAAACCCAATTCGCCTAACAACTTACCTTGTCGATCACAACCCAGCACTTTCACCAAAATATGTCACGGAATAAAGAGCGACAAAATTCACAGACAGAAGAAAGACAGTCGGCAACTAGCCAGCGCGATATACATCGTCGTCGACAGCTTCCAGCGCCACCTCAGAATAACAAGTGGCATTTTACATATATACATCATAGAAGCCAACAGCCACAGAAATAAAAGAGCATAGGGGACTTTTTTATTATTATCATTACTTGTGGTGATGATGAACGGAGATTATTAGTGAATATTTTGTTGCTTTAAGATAACAGATTAGAAAAGCAGGAGAACAAAACAACCATATGCAAGACAGTTTTCTTCCTTTTCACTCCCATTTAGACATATTTAAATAGTGTGCGGATCCTAGAATGTGGATCTATGAGTACGCCTGGGCGTAGTTGCTAGCAAAGGTGAGATAGGTACTAATAGACGTGCTGGAATGCCTAACAGTGCTTCGTTTTCTATTCTAGGTGAAATGTGACGTTATTGTCGTCGACTGGAAGGGTGCGGCTGCATTTCCGTACTACGGCAGAGCGGCCGCCAACAGCCCGATGGCTGGCGCAGAGCTCTCCGTGTTGCTTCAATCAATGTACGGCAATATATCCCTGTATCCCGAAAAAGTACACCTCATTGGCTTCAGTCTCGGCGCACACGCAGCAGGGTGTTGCGGCCGCCACTTTCATAATGGCACTAGGAAAAAGCTTGGACGAATCACAGGTATTGGCCTACGTATACCTTGCTTTATAGTTTTCGAAATTTTTCGTGCGCGCGCATTATCTGTGCCATTAGATGAAAATCGTGTTGTGTGTCCCTCTGTCTGGAAACGAAAAGAAACCTCCCGTGCCTGCAGCTAGGCGAACGCGAAAACATTTCCCTGACTACAACCGGAGAGATAATCCGTCTGCGTATGCGAAAAACGTACAGCCCCTTGACCATTTATGAAGGGGTTTTAGAAGGGCAAGTGCAGCGGCACCCCCTAGCGAGCGTTGATTGGGAAGGGAGGAAAAGCGGCGCGTCAGCTGAAACATCACCGTGAGCGTGTCATCAGCTGACCCGATGCGCCTGGCAACGACGAAATACGCGTAATAGAACATACGTGATTAGATTAGCGCTTGCTGACAAGGCATGAAAACAAGCCAAAGTAAAGCGACATTCATCAGTGCATTTCTGAGACAATGAAATGCGGAGAAGGGTTAAAGCATAATTGAGCAAGCATCGAAAAAAACGCATCCTGTGCACACATTGCATCGCATTTGACCCTGTTTGCGTCTGCCAATTTTCTCTAATATATAAATTGGTACTTCGAAGTATAATGTTACAGCAGTTGCAAAGAGGGATGCATTTTGCCGGCACATAGCAAAAGTTGGTGCCGTACCCAGCAATCTAGAGTGCAGCAATTTAAGCAACATTTAGCATCATAAATAAAGGAGTAATAGTTAACAATTTACTTTTAATAACGACTTCAAAATTATGGATTCAAAGCGTTACAAAACGAAATCCATTCGCAATGACGAGGTTGTTCAAAGATTCAATGAAAACTTTAGATTGAGTAAGAAAACACGAATATGTTCTATTCGTCACTCAGGACGACAAAATTAGTGCTCAATAAATGAATGATAATCTTACACATATTTGTTACGGATTTGCGCAATACAAATAAAGAGCGCGAGACAGGACACTGTCTCGCTCACACCAGAGATGAAGTATATTATCACGAAACCCCGGCGCATGAAGGCGCCAAGTCCCATAAATAGAACTGACGGAGCTGTCAAAGTAAACAAATTGGCCTAAGGTACTCGACATTAGGCAGTGCATTGTGTTGAGGATCCATAATACACTAACGAATGGAGATGTTTAAAAGCAGTAAAGAGGAATCGAGGTATACGCAAAATTTAGAAGTCGCTCGGAAAGTCTAATACGGCCACTCATTACCGATTGCGATAAGATATTGCAGATAGCTGAGGAATTTACCAGAAATGTACGTAGTGGCCAAAGTAATAAGTATTTTATTGACGGAAGCAGCGGCGCATAGGGTTAGCACATACTGGCAGAAAAGAAAGGGAAAGTAAAGAAAGTATTACGAAGCGTTGCAAAGGGAGGAAGGACCTGCTGACATTCAGGTAGCTAGAGATTTGTTGAAGTGTGATAGGGTGAATGTGGTAGAAAAACTGGGAACCGTCTATACGCAAAGCTCCAATGCCTGGAACATGCCGGAGTCTTGAAAGTACAAAGATATTAACTTTATCCGTAGTAAGAAGGATGTGGTCTGACTCTTGAAAAATTAGAAATGTATCCGCTTGCGGTTCTTTGCTACAACTACTCATTGCATGTTCCGGTTTTTTGCTGAAAGGCATTGATTAGCACAAAGCGGTAAAAATTACGCAGACGGGGAAATCCGAACGTGCCCATTTCTGGGCATGTTAGCTCTGGCCGGTGCCCATTTCCACACAGAAATATGCCCGCCCTTTTTCTCTTTAAGCCAGGCAAATAATGAGGCACTGGAAAAGCACCGACTGAAATTTTAAACGCACATCGAGAAGTCTGTCTCTAAAAAATATTCGTGTTGCCCTAAAAGAGTCCAGTGGACAAGGACGAGAACCCAATTTCAGGGAGCCCGCTCGATTGCAGTAATATTTTTCGCCATTAGTACTGAATTTTACTGATGTATATTTAGAAATATTTCCTACACGGCGAACAAAGCTCGTATTTTGCATAGAAGAAGGGCGCCAACGTTTTTCGGGCTCGGCTAATATTAATTATTCACGGATCTCAGGTAGAGCTGCCAGAAACTAAGACGTAAGTTCACAGCTGTATATCATTTATTAAGTCTTCGACACAATGCCCCCATATGATAACTTCTTATCATTATTTTGCCGATTTTACGACGCATTAGCTTCTCATTTTGTTCAGTGTGTCAAATCAATGATGCATTGACAGAAATGAGTCAATTGCGCAAAGCAATTTTGCGCACTCTATTCGCAAAAACGTTTGATATCTGCTTTGCTATGCATGACATTAGCCTCAAAGCCCGAGGTTTTAAATACGATACAGTTGGGAGAAGAACCTCGCATACGAGCTATGTCTTGCGAAAATGTTCTCCTTGGTAATGGAGTGGAATAAGACACCAGCGGCAGGCAACTGACGGGTGAACAGCCTGGTCAGCATGGCATACGAGGTCCGATGATTGTCCTCATCAACGTGGTGGACTAGTTGCTTATGAACACCCAGCGGAGTAGCGGATAATGATTAGGGTTAGTAGGTGATTCGAAGGTCAACTAGGAAACTGTTGATCCCTGTCGAAAATCAAGTTTCCACAAGAATTCACTCCCGATTAACATACCTGCAGACTCGTAGTCTGCAAACTATGCAGCGTTAAGAAGCTTAAGCCGGAGGTGAAAAGTTTTTGCCGCAAAGCAGATGAGGTGTACTCATCGCTCCCTTGATTTGAGCACTTCGCGTCCGACTAGACAGCATTTTTCCTAACGTGGTTCAGCGTCTCAAGTGCTAATCTTCTTGAATTTGCAAATTGGTGCTGTAAAAACAACGCTGCTAGCACGTTAAAGTGAACGAAGTCACCAAGCCTACTGCTACAACAATGTTAGCATCGGTTTGTACCAATCAGATAAAAATCATGCTGTTTGTTCTATCACCCGATTTGGAAATATTTTAATTTTTTCTTCGGCGAAAAGAACCACTTTAAACTCTTGCCCTCTACAACTTGCCGGAA
Organism: Amblyomma americanum; assembly: GCA_030143305.2. NCBI lineage: Eukaryota > Metazoa > Arthropoda > Arachnida > Ixodida > Ixodidae > Amblyomma > Amblyomma americanum. The sequence goes on from JARKHS020026870.1 coordinate 63,269, forward strand.
ACAGATTTATAAAATTGAACACAGAAAAACATCTGATTTTTAAAAAGTAAAAGAGACAGAGAACGTGCAGCGAATTTCACAAGATAATCATTAATATATGAAGGGCGAATATAAGCGTCTGCGAACTAAAGACCAAAATGGCGTTCGGCAAGGCTATACTTCAGCAGACAAGATTAACAATATCAGTAATATATTAGAGTAATCCACATAATATACCAAGCCAATATATATTGCTCCATAGGCTACAAGAAACAATTCAACTTATTCTGTCGAGACGCCGAGCATAACAGAAAGGTTGGACTTGAACAAAACATAGGAATCTATGGAAAGAAAAAAAATTGGCAATGGTTTAGCTCCGGTTAAATGTGAAGTGACGCGATAGCTACAGCTGGCCGACCGAGTTCAAGTTACTCAATCAAATTGCAAAGTCAGTCTTTCGCAGCTCCGTTTCGCTAGGCGTTCATTCTTCATCTTCGTCCCACTTGACAGGGCACATGCGCACAGCTGTTGCAGCGCCGTTTCGCCGACGCGTCGCGACGCCGGCAGCAGCCGATGGTCCGCAACACGTGGCTGGTCACGTTGCCAACAGCGTGGCGGTGGCGGCGCTGCCACCATCAGGTGCCGCCGCCACTCTTAAGGCTAGAAATGCTACTGTATTGTAGCTATCGGTAGAAAAGGTAGCTGTAACGTTAACACACAGGAAGAGATTATAGAGGCTCAGGGAGCAAACGCGGGCAAATGACATTCTAGTGGTGATCACGAAGGTGAAGAGGGCATCGGCATGCGATGTAAGGTGCCGGAAAGATAAGGGATGGTCGTTAATCGTAACGGACCACATTTTAAGAGAATGCAATCGGTAGAAGGGGGCGTCAGAGAGTCACGTGCACGGATGGGATTACGTTGTATGGAGGAATAAGATGGCTTTAGGACACTGCTAATTGACAGCAAAGGGCTAATTGGAGAGTTAAGGGAGATAGCTGTGTCCGACATTGGGCGCTATTACGATGATGCTGATAGCGCAGTAGTATGCAAGATAAAATGTAGTTACTGCAGTACATCGGCAACTTCCACTGCCACGCCCTTTTGGGTGAGATCATTGCTTGAAAGGTATCAGTGGTTTAAGTGTCGTGGCAGGGAGTAAATTATTGGGTTCCCTGCCTTTTTATAGATAGATAGATAGATAGATAGATAGATAGATAGATAGATAGATAGATAGATAGATAGATAGATAGATAGATAGATAGATAGATAGATAGATAGATAGACAGACAGACAGACAGACAGACAGACAGACAGACAGACAGACAGACAGACAGACAGACAGACAGACAGACAGACAGACAGACAGACAGACAGACAGACAGACAGACAGACAGATAGATAGATAGATAGACAGATAGACAGACAGACAGACAGACAGACAGACAGACAGACAGACAGACAGACAGACAGACAGACAGACAGACAGACAGACAGACAGACAGACAGACAGACAGACAGACAGACAGATAGACAGATAGATAGATAGATAGATAGATAGATAGATAGATAGATAGATAGATAGATAGATAGATAGATAGATAGATAGATAGATAGATAGATAGATAGATAGATAGATAGATAGATAGATAGATAGATAGATAGATAGATAGATAGATAGATAGATAGATAGATAGATAGATAGATAGATAGATAGATAGATAGATAGATAGATAGATAGATAGATAGATAGATAGATAGATAGATAGATAGATAGATAGATAGATAGATAGATAGATAGATAGATAGATAGATAGATAGATAGATAGATAGATAGATAGATAGATAGATAGATAGATAGATAGATAGATAGATAGATAGATAGATAGATAGATAGATAGATAGATAGATAGATAGATAGATAGATAGATAGATAGATAGATAGATAGATAGATAGATAGATAGATAGATAGATAGATAGATAGATAGATAGATAGATAGATAGATAGATAGATAGATAGATAGATAGATAGATAGATAGATAGATAGATAGATAGATAGATAGATAGATAGATAGATAGATAGATAGATAGATAGATAGATAGATAGATAGATAGATAGATAGATAGATAGATAGATAGATAGATAGATAGATAGATAGATAGATAGATAGATAGATAGATAGATAGATAGATAGATAGATAGATAGATAGATAGATAGATAGATAGATAGATAGATAGATAGATAGATAGATAGATAGATAGATAGATAGATAGATAGATAGATAGATAGATAGATAGATAGATAGATAGATAGATAGATAGATAGATAAAGAGGAGGAGGGAAAGGCAGGGATGTTAACCAGAAAGGGGTTCTAGTTGGCTACCCTGCACTGGGGAAGAAGAATTAGGGGACTATATTTGTCTATTTTTCTGTCTATATATCTGTCTATTTGTCTATATTTGTCTATATTTGTCATTCCAGTCGCTCTCAAGTAGGCAAAAAGTGCCTCGTATGCCTTGAGGGCAGTCGACTGCTGTGGCCACGGACCGACGATAATTTGCTCTGTTAATGGGCGAGGATCGAGGCGGTCCAGGGCACAAACACAGTGTATGTCTTGCACTCGCAAATAAGGGCACTCACAGAGAAGTGCGATGGTCTCCTCACAACCGCAGCTTTCACAGGCAGGGCTGTCGGCCATCCACATCCGGAAAGCATAGTGGTTGGTAAAAGCAACACCGATCCATAAACGGCATAACAATGTTGCTTCGCGACGTGCTAAGTTACGTGGAAGACGAAGGCGCAGTCCAGGGTCCAGTGCCTTGAGGCAGAGGTTGCAAAACTCTCCCGTGTTCCACGCTGAAAGTGTGAGCTCCAGCGCCAAAGGGCGAAGCCCACACGCAGCGTCAGGTCTTGATATTGAGATCCTCACTGGAAGTCCGCCGTTGTGAGCAGAACGCGCCACCGCATCGGCCTGGTGATTACCCTTAATACCAGAGTGTCCTGGCAGTCATTGAAAAATGATGTCATGACCCTTGGATACGGTGCCGTGGTACAGTAGATGGATCTCAGCAACAAGTTGTTCCTGCGACCCGCGGCGCACCGCAGCTTGCAGGGCTTGAGGGGCTGTTCTAGAGTCTGTGAAAACCATCCAGTCATGTGGAGGCTCTTGACTGATGAAGTCTACCGCAGCCTGTAAGGCTGTGAGTTCCGCACCAGTTGAAGGTGTTCGATAGGTCATCTTCACTTTCATGAAGATGAATCTGGCCGGTATCACCACCGACCCCACTGAACTGGTCGAGTGAACGGATCCATCTGTGTAAACATGTATGCGGTGACTGTGGTAAGAATGCAGGTGATTCATTGTCAGTCGTTTGAGAGCGGGCCGTGATACACCAGATTTCTTGACGCAGGAGTGAACTCCGATAAAAGATATGCGCGATGGGCTTCAATGACTTTTGCTAATGCAGTACGCGGCCAAATTATTGGGAGTGTCGCGAGGTGATAACAGTGAACCCGTGTGAGGTGCCGAATATGTGTTCTCATGGTGTCAATAGCAATGTATGTAGTAACAGGATGTTCCCGGGCAAAAAGAACGGTTGCTGCTGTTGATGCACATTTCGGCAGTCCAAGGCAGATACGGAGAGCTTGTACTTGCACAATTTGAAGAGTCTTGATATTTGCTTTCTAATGGAACTGAATATCGGAAGACTGTACCGCATGCAGCCCAGAAATAGGGAACGGTACAGTTGTAGCATCGAGCGCACTGATGCGCCCCAGGGCTTTCCTCCCGAGGAAGGAGAGGACGTGGACAATCGCAATTAGTCTCTTTCTCATGTCGTAAATATGTGGACTCCACGAGAGGTTCCTGTCGATGACAACACCAAGAAAGCGATGGCTTCTCTCTTAGGGAATGGCTTTGCCATTGATGCGAATGGTGTAACGTGACATTATTTTGCGTGTGAACGCCACTTTTCGGTCGAAACGTTCAGGCCCTGCAAGCGAAGATAAAATGTCAATATCAATGCCGCCTTTTGATGTATTGCACGAACTTGAGGACGGGTCCCCATGATGCCCAAATACAGATATCATCTGCATATATGGAGATATGAGTAGATTGTGGCAATACGTCGACCAGGCCGATGTGAGAAAGGTTGAAGAGAACTGGGCTCAGCACTCCACCCTGAGAGACTCCGCGCGAATTTCGGTGTAAGGGCGTTAATCCGTCCGCAGTCATGACAAAAAACGACCTCTCTGATCAATAGCTGCGTATCCAGCCGAACGTGCGGCCTCCGATCTCAGCAGCTTCCATTCTGTCCAAAATGGCCTGATGCGTTACGTTGTCGTACGCGCTCTTGATATCCAAAAACGATGCCACGGTCAATCTTTTCAAACTTTTACTGTATTGCACTGACGTTACAAGGTCAACCATGTTGTCGATAGAAGAACGGCTCCGTCGGAACCCAGACATGAAGGTTGGATAAATCTGATATCGCTCCAAGTACCATTCCACGCGTGTGAGCAGCATTCTTTCCATGACTTTGCCGACGCAGCTGGCGAGTGCAGTCGGACGGTATGATGAAAGGTCGAGCTGTGATTTCCCCGGTTGAAGAAGTGAAACCAGACGACTGGTCATCCAATCATGAGGAACTATGCACGCAGTCCATGACTTGTTATAAGTGTCCAAAAGAGCCCGTCGAGCTTCTTGACCAAGGTTGGCAAATGCGGAGTACGTCAGACCATCGGGCCTTGGTGATGATGACCTTCTACAACAAGCCAGCGCAGCATCAAGTCCTACCATAGAGAATAGTGCATCCATCCGAGAATCCCGTGAGGGTGGAACATTGTTGCAGTGCAGCGTTGAGCCTGGATTCGGAGGGCCTGTTGTTCTTGCGCAGAAATCTTCGGCTACCTCAACCACACTGAACCTTTGATGGAGCGCTACGGATTTGAACGGGTAGCGCTGTTGAGGGGACGTGCGAAGACCATGAATTACGCTCCAAGCACGTGACAGAGGCTTCCGTGGATCAAGTTTTCGGCAAAATGTCCTCCAGCGTTGTGTTTGCAGTGCCTGAATTCTGCGCTGAATCTTCTTTATGCGCTTAGCATCTCTTAGGTCGAGGCACGACTTTGTGCGTCGGTATCTGCGCTCTGCCCTGCGCCATTGTGATCGCAGTCGCTGCAATTCGAAGTCAAAATCGGTGTAGTTAGTGACAGGGTTAAAGAGGCAGGTGGCGTGTTCCATGGCTTCCTTAATTTTTTGTTCGAGACCAGTAGAGAAGCCCTCTGTGCAAGCAGCCTCCATAAGCAATTTAAAAACTGTCCAGTCAATGCGCTGCGTACACGTAGCTGAGAAAAATGTGGAATGGTCGGTTATAATCAGATAGGTTGGAATATGTTCGCTGTCATGGGTTTCTACATCCGAAAACCACCGGACGTTGTTGGTAAGGCACTGTGCAACGAAAGTCAAGTCCAAGCAGCTGCCATATGTCACCCCTCGAATATCGGTCGAGCTTCCGTCATTAAGGCACTGGAGGTCATGGTCAGAGGCGAAGGACACAAGCTGTCTTCCCCAAACGTCCATACTAACGCCTCCCTACATGGTATGATGAGCATTGAAGTCACCCATAACGGCTCACGGAGAAGGTGTAGCTGCCATCAAACCAATCAACCTTCTGGCGTCGAAACGACCTGATGGCGCCAAGTACACGGCCAGTAGCGTAAACGTCAGGCCTCGGCTCTTCACTGTTACGCAAACGTACTGATTGTCTTCGTTCGGAGAAACTGAATGTTGCACATATGTAAGTTCACGGCGAATGTAGACGATGACTTTTATGGATCTGTTGCGCGTGGGTGATGCATATGCCTCGTAACCGAATATTCGCAAAATTTCCGGGATCTTCGGTTCACAAATCACAAGAATGGGGAAGTGATTCTCGTAGACGTAGTGCCGTAAATCGGAAATCCGGGACTGGAGTCCACGAGCATTCCATTGGAAAATGAAAGCTTGCTTGACTTTCTTTCGAAAAGACAGGTCCGAAGGAGCCATGATGCCTTCTACTGTAGAGCCGAAAGAACTGGATGTAGCGCGTCCAGCACTTTAAGTGCGCTATTTGCTGCTGGCATGCGTAGGCTGGAAAGCAGAGCACGCATGACATTCATTAGTGACGTTAGCATTGCAATCACTTGCATATCTGGGCCATGGCCTTGATCGTGCCTGTTGGCTGGATCAGTCGTAGGCGCTGCACACTTCCCTGAGTGCGCCAACATCCCTGACACAGTAGGCGTAGAAGGCTATGGCAGTGGTGGCCAAGTTGCATCTGAGGCAGCAGGTCCAGCCTCACCAAGTGGCGGGCTCCCTTGACTTGGTACGGTTTTTGGTAGAGGCGGACAAGCTGCAGTTGCGTTTGGGGCATTCTTCTAAAATGTGACTGCTTTCTTTGACGACGTTCGGCGGCGCGAACGACGTCGTCGCACCTTTGCGGCGGCTTCATTGTGCGTAGAATGGTCTCGCACCATTTGCTTCAGTACCGCCAGCTCGGTCTTTAGACGGGGGTAGTCTTTCGAGGAAGAGTCATAAGAACCATGGCAGTCGGCGCACTTCAAGGTAGTCGAGCGGCAAACGGCACCTCTGTGTGACTCGGAGCATCGCGGGCACACGATGGATTTGACGCAGACGCCGTTCACGTGGCCGATCCTCATGCACTTCCTGCATTGAAGTGGCCTAGGCACAAAAGGTCGAACTGGATGACAAAAGTGTCGAACCTTCACGTACGATGGTATGCAGTCACGCTTGAAGGTCAGCTTGATGCATGCAGATCATCCTAACTGCTGAACTTGAATGATAGAAATGCCGTTGGTTGCCTGCTTGATCAACATGGGTAAATATGCGTCACAGATGGCGATGTCGACGTTGTAGATTACGCCAGCCGTAGTGCCGCTGTCTTGGAGAATAAGGGGGCGTACACTTATGTTGCCGAGTTTGGTGATTGCGGTTAAGCTCTCTAGAGCACTTGGCTCCACCACATCAATGGCAATGACATTTTTGAACGGGTTTATTCTGACATCTTTAATATCTCCCGGTACGAGGCTCTCCAGATAAATAGAGATGGCTTGCCTGTTCAGGAGGTTCATGTGGTCCGTTGGGTTCAGCGGCACAAACAAGGCTGTATGCGCCGAGGAACATCGCGCCGTGATGATCGTTGACGTGCTCGATGAGGACGATTCGGCTTGTCTACGCAGTCTGCGCCTGGCCTTTTTGCCAACAGCCGGTAGGAAACCGTCGTCAGCCGAGGACGACGAGTCTTCACTTGGCACCGAGTACACAACAGTGCCTTAACTGCTCGAGTCACTCGGGCGGTGCAGGCGCTTCCTCTGGGCGGCTGCTGCCGACCCACCGGGTTCCAATAGAGGCCCAGCAGCCTCCACTTCCATCGCCGTGGCAAAAAGAGAGCGGCGCCTCCCTGATTATAGCACAAATTACCAAAAAAAACTGCAGAGATGTGAGGGCAGCGTTTTGATACAGAACAACTTCGTCGTCTTCGCCTTTTTATGCACTTTGCTTTATACACAATCTGTCCTAATTTAATGGCGCTTTAGTGGCGCATCCGCCATGTAATCTTATCTGCGTTTCAGCAGGCGGCAAAATAAGTCGCGGCATGCGACAGGCGGCTAGGATCAGAGAAAATTGCCTCGTCACGCTGTCTGACGTTGCACTTTTGCGGTCGAGGCATCGCTATGCGCATGCGCGTCCTTTTATGCCCGCTACTGTAAATTTTTTTCTCACCTGCAGTGGACTAGATGATTGCATGCAGCGTTTGGCAGTAGAGGTAACTTTCTTTGTTCACGGCGTGACGCAGCTCTGCGGGCGACGACCAAAGTAGAAGCGTGAGGTAGTGAACAAAGAAAGCGACCCCTACTGCCAAACGCTGCATGCAATCTGCTAGTCCACTGCAGGTGAGAAAAAAGATACGGCTGCGCGCATAAAATTACGTGCACGCGCACTGCGATGCCTCCACCCCCGAAGAAGGCGCGGTGATTCAGTTTTTTCTGATTCTTTTCGCCTGTGGCATGCCCTGACTTATTTTGGCGCCGGTTGTATATGACATTTACCTTAATGCGTGGTGTTTTGGGCACCAGATAAGTTTTTCATGTGCAGCTTTTCCGGCGTAATGTGCGGACTTTGAAATGTGGCATTTCATCTCTTGTATTAAAGAGGAGTAACGAACAGGACACAGTAGGAGAAGGGACCACATAACTTAAAAAATGACTTTTTATTGAAGTGCGCACGTCTGTTTATGCAATACTAACACGGCGCATATGTGCCTTCTCTTCTACAGGCGTTCTCCTGAAAAGTAAAAACCGCTTCAAATGCACGTGAATATATCGCCGTACCGCCATCCACTATATCCCGAGATGATAGCGTCACTATGTGATGCTTACAGACACATTATGTTTTCTGACAATATGGTAGTTCGAAAGCTGTACAGACAACGCGAGCTCTCACGCTTTTTAAGCGAAACGGGCCTTGCCTCGCGTTTGTGATGTTAGAAAGTGCGCCTTGTTTTATTGGTGTATTTTTTCATCTGCTTTCTCCCATCATCCTCATCCCCCATAGTGACCTTTTTTCTCTTCTTCCTGTTCACCAGCGCTGAGTAGCAGGCCAGATATTTATTTTTCGGCCAACCTCTCTGCCATTCCCTTCAATAAACCCTCTTTCTTTGGCAATACGGTATGCTGAGCTACCTCCCCGGTGCGTCTAGCGTAACGAACAAGCAGCTCTTTGAATCAACAGACCGTTTCTAGCATAGCCGTGGTAGATTTGTGTAATTTTCTTCCACACAGCCTACTCATTCTGAGGGAACGGCAATGTATCCTAGATGATGATGAAGGTCCATTTCGAAGTGAGTTTGAAATCAACACAACGTCTTTTCCAAAACGGCTTTCTTAGTATATTAACTCCTATGTTGAGTGGGATGGTCAAATACTTATGCAAAAGACTAGAGTGTGCACTGGAGCCAGGGAAGCTCCCAGCCTCAGCAACATATTTCTAAGCCGTGTTGATAAAAAGCTATAGAACAATTTAGCCGGGTGTTTCATACGCATTTTCCGTAATGTGGATGATTCTTTGGCGTTTCGTACTTCAATGAAGCCTGCACATCTGTCACCTGTTCATGAGATTTTTGCCCAAAATGGGTGGGGACTCATTTTCAGTCGTGAAGCCGACAGCAAGCCGTCTAAAAATTCCTTGATTTGCAATCGAGTTTCGACCCAAACCACGTTTGTTGCCAGAATTCTTCGAAGAGCAAAGAGCGCCGCTGTAGGTGTATTCATTCTAAACATTTGAAAGCAGGGATTGTTAAGGAATACAAGGCAGCGATGGCGTAGAGATAGTGTCCGCCTCGTGTGCAAGAAGACCGGGGTTCAAATCCTTGTGCCGCGCAAGTCTCCACCGGGTTAGAAAAAAAACGCGTGTCAATGGAATTGCATAACCAGGCCTGAAGTGCGGCCTGATCTCGGTGACCAGAACCGACAACGCACTCTCTCACCAGTACAGAACTTGGCCACCCTGGTGTAGTACTTTTTTTTTCATTTATTGAAGCCTTAAGGGCCCGTGGGCATTACATAAGGCGGGGGCAAGAACAGTGTGTACAACATATGGTACTAGCTCAACAAAAACAAAAACAAAAAGCAATGAAACAAAACAAAGCAAAACATTAAAATTAAAACATTAAAATTAAAAACATTAAAGGAGATAGTAACACAGGATCAGATTATTTGATGAAGCCGAATACATCACGTAAGACACAGGTGATTCGCTAATTCAGTGCGGAAAATTGCTCGATCTGTGCAAGAAGCAATATTATCAGGCAGGGCATTCCATCGGGCTATTGCATCTGGGAAGAATGAAACATTCATAGCTGATGTGCGGCCTTTAATGGGAGCTATGGGATGAGTGTGGTTTAGGCGAGGGGATATTCTTGATGGCGGCTGCAGCAAAGGATGGATGCCTGTTAATAGGGCGGTAGAAAAAGGAATGAAGGAGGCATAGGCGTGATACGATGCGACGTGATTGGAGACTTGGGAGGGAAAGGGCTCGTTTTAGTGCAGTGACACTACTATCACGCGAGTACTGTGACATGATGAACCGTGCAGCTCGATTTTGAACGGCTTCTAATTCATTTGTAAGGTATGCTTGTGAAGTGTTCCAGATGGATGAGGCGTATTCAAGCTTTGGGCGTACGTATGTCTGATAAGCTAGTTGTCTGATTTCAGGTGGTGCTGATGTTAGGTTCCGTCGCAGATAACCAAGAGTGCGTGAGGCCTGGGAGCATATTGAATTAATATGAGTGACCCATGATAAGGATGATGTCAGGTGAACGCCAAGGTATTTGTAAGAGGAAGTTCGGGCAATGGGAGTTGAATTAATATGGTATGTGCAGTTAATAGAGGTTTGTTTACGAGAAAAGGACATGAGTTGGCATTTGTCTAGGTTAAGTGGCATGTGCCATTTTCCACACCATGATGCAATTGTGTCTATATCATTTTGTAGCTTAATGGTGTCTTCAGGGGCATTGATGATGTTATAAACGACGCAGTCATCCGCAAAAAGTCGAAGTTTGGTTATTGTGTTAGATGGGAGATCATTTATGTAGATTAAGAATAACAACGGTGATAACCCTGCGCCCTGAGGGACACCTGATGTGACGTCAGTATGCGATGAGCTGCAACAGTTGGCGAATGTAAATTGCACGCGCCCTTTAAGAAAGTGCTCGAGCCAGATAAGTAATGTTTGCGGGATTCCAAGTAAAGCAAGTTTAGCTAGCAGATGATTATGCGGAACACGGTCGAATGCCTTGGAAAAGTCGAGAAAGATGGCATCAATTTGTAGGCGATTGTCCATGTACTGAAGGATGTCGTGAGTGAATTCGGCGAGCTGTGTTTCGCATGATAGTAGTTTTCGAAACCCATGTTGGTGCGGGTAAAAGTAATTTAGTGATTCAAGATGAGCAATTAAATTTGATGCTATTACGTGCTCAAGGAGTTTGGACGGGATGCTGGTGAGCGAAATTGGTCGATAGTTGTTTGGTTTTGACCGATCTCCTGATTTGTAAATAGGAATTATTTTAGCTTTTTTCCAATCGTGAGGAACTTCGCCGGTACTTAGGGACTGTGAGAACAACAGGTATAGTATTTTACTTGATATTGCGGTAGTATTCTTTAACATTTTGGTGCTAATTTGGTCACATCCAGCTGACGACGATAGCTGACGACGATAGCTGACGACCAAAACCCTTCTATGAACAAACCAATTAACCCTCGGCCCTCAATCCCCAGCGGCTGCGTAGCAACTGACCACGGCGGCGGTCAGACCTGTGAAGCAGCGGAAGGTGCTAAGAATTTCTGGCTCCGGACAGGCCGCCATTGGCATCTGAACCTGGCAAAGCGTAACGCTAGAACGTTATCTAGTGAGGCTAGCCTAGCAGTGCTGTTCGAGGAACTAGCGGGAATTAAATGGGATGTGATTGGGCTTAGAGAAGTTAGGACAGGTGAAGCGTGTACAGTAGTGAAGGACGGACAAATACTGTGCTATCGCGGATTACAGGATAGAAGAGAACTAGGTGTGGGATTCCTCATTTATCATGATATAGCTGGCAACGTAGAGGAGCTCTATATAGTATTAACGAGAGGGTATCAGCTATAGTAATTAGGCAGTATAGGAGGTACAAGCTGAAAGTGGTGCAGGCCTACGCGTCCTCATCCGGCCATGATGACCAGACCGTTGACCGTTTCGATGAGGACGTAGAATCGGCAATGACCAGAGTATAATCACAGTACACTGTACTGATGGGCGACTTCAATGCGAAGGTGGGCAAGAAGCAGGCTGACGACCACGCCGTAGGTGATTATGGGATAGGTTCTAGAAATAGCAGGGGAGAGTTATTAGACGAATTCGCAGATAGAAATAATTTACGGATCATGAATACCTTCTTCCGCAAACGAGAAAACAGGATGTGGATTTAGAAGAGCCCTAATGACGAGACTAAGAATGAAATTGACTTCATACTATGCGCTAAACCTGTCATCGTTCAGGATGTGGCGGTCCTCAGAAAGGTGCGATGTAGCGATCACAGAATGGTAAGGTCTCGAATTAGCTTAGACTTGAAGAGGGAACGAAAGAAGCTGGTGAAGAGGAAGTCCAGTACTGAGTTGGCCGTAAGAACGAAAACACAGGAGTTTAGGATAGCGCTGCAAAACAGACATTCGGCTTTGACTGAGGAAGACGACCTTCATGTTCATACAATGAACGATAGTCTGACAGCCATCATTATGGAGTGCGCAGTAGAAGTAGGTGGTAGGCAGTTCGACAGGATACCGGAAAGCTATCTCAGGTAACAAAAGATCTGATTAAGAAGCGCCAAAGCATGAGGGCGTCTAACCCTACCGACTGAATAGAACTGACAGAGCTATCGAAGTTAATAAATAAGAGCAAGGTAGCCGACATGAGGAAGTTTAATATGGAGAGAATCGAGCATGCTCTAAAGAACAGAAATAGCCTAAAAGCGGTGAAGAGGAAACTAGACATAGGTAAAAACCAGATGTATGCGGTAAGAGACAAGCAGGGCAATGTCATTAATGATATGGATAAGATAGTTAACGTAGCCGAAGAGTTCTACACAGACCTGTACAGTAGCCAATGTAATCAGAGCGTTATTGAGAAAGACAGTAGTGCACAGTAATGCGTCATACCGCCAGTAACGAAAGATGAAGTAAATAAAGCCCTAGGAGCAACGGAAAGGGGAAAAGCAGCTGGGGAGGATCAGGTAACAGCAGATCTGTTAAAGGATGGAGGGGACATCGTGCTAGAAAAACTAGCCACCCTGTATACGCAATGCCTTATGACCTCGACTGTATCGGAAGCTTAACTTATTCTTAAGAAGGGAGACACCAAGGACTTGAAAAATTACAGACCTATCAGCTTACTATCCGTTTCCTGCAAAGTATTTACTAAGGTAACCGCTAAAAGAGTCAGGGAAACCATAGACTTTAATCAACCAAATGTTCAGGCAGGCTTTCGTAAAGGATATTCCACAATATATCATATTTACGCTATCAATCAGGTATAGAGAAAAGCGCAGATTATAACCAACCTCTATGTATAGCCTTCATTGATTACGAGAAAGCATTCGGCTCAGTGGGAACCTCAGGAGTCATACAGGCATTGCGTAATCAGGGGGCAGTTGAGTCTTATGTAAAAATACTGGAAGATATATACAGCAACTGCACAGCTACTATAGCCCTCCGTAAAATAAGAAATAAAATACCAATAAGGAAGGGCGTCAGGCAAAGAGACACGATCTCGCCAATGCTGTTCACCGCAGGTTTACAGGAGGAGGTATTCCGAGGCATGAATTGGGAACAGTCGGGAATAAGAGTAAATGGAGAATACCCGAATAATCTGCGATTCGCTGATGACTTTGCCTTGCTGAGTCACTCAGGAGGTGAACTGCAAATCATGATCAATGAGTTAGACAGGCAGAGCTGAACGCTGGGTTTAAAAATTCACACGCAGAAAACAAGGTAATGTTCAACAGTCTAGCAAGGGAACAGCAATTCACAATTGGCAGCGAGAGCCCGGAAGTTGTAAAGGAATACGTCTACTTAGGGAAGATAGCGACAGCAGATTCGGATCATGACAGGGAGATAACTAAAAGGATAAGATTGGGGTGGAGCGCATATGGCCGGTTCTCTCAGATCATAAGTGGCAGTTTACCAATTTTCCTCAAGAGAAAAGTACAACAGCTGTATCTTACCGGTACTCACATACGGGGCAGAACCGTGGAGGCTAACGAAAAGAGTTCAGCTTAAGTTAAGGACCATTCAGCGAGCCATGGAAAGAAAAATGATAGATGTAACGTTAAGGGACCGGAAGCGGGTAGAGTGGGTGAGAGAACAAAAGCGGGTTAATGATATCCTAGTCGAAAGCAAGAGGAAGAAATGGGCTTTGGCAGGGCGTGTAATGCGAAGGCAAGATAGCCGCTGATCCTTAAGAGTAACGGAGTGGATTCCAAGAGAAGTTAAGCGTAGCAGGGGGCAGCAGGAGGTTAGGTAAGCGGATGAGATTAAGAAGTTTGCAGGCAAAGGGTGGATGCGGCTGGCAAAGGACAGGGTTAATTGGAGACACATGAAAAATGCCTTTGCCCTGCAGTTTGTGTAGTAAGGTTGATGATGATGATGATTGTTAACGGATACTGAATTATAGCTGTGAAAAACATCATGTCTACATGGAATGAACCGCAGTCTCTTAGCTTAGGTGCACAGGTCCAGAAAAGCTCGCTTCCCGGATTCGGTGCTTGTCTCAAGTGGGGACCAGGCCTCAATGCGTTTAAATCAGGGGGACGCGGTTCGGGATAGCGAACGTGTTCTGAAAAAAAAAAGCGGCGGCCATGCCATATTTTCAAACCCTATCGCACCGGCTAAAGAGTTCGGGGAAAAGGTACGCAGTGAACGTTCTTTTCTCCGCTCTAATCAAACTGTATAAGGGGGGGTCTGCTGTTCAAAAAAGCATCAAGGGCACAGAAGGAGGCCGCCCAACATTAATAATGAAAATAGGTAGGTTAAATCTTGATTGGTCTAGTCTATCTTTTTCCTCTGTCCTGCGGCCTCACGTACAAAGGGCAGACTGGCCGATGCATTAATGTGGGACTCATGGAGCGCTCTAATTCGAGGAAAAAGAAGGCTGCAAACGTGGCGGAGCATTGCTCTTCAAGTCAATTCACTGCGTATTTTGTTGATACCGAGGTGCTGTTTGTTCATTACGATAGACGCTCCACGGAGGTAGTTTAAGCATTCCATGATGTTACCTGACAGCAAGCCGCTGAATACTGTACGACATGGCAGGTAGCTATGACATGATTTATTGGCAGATGCCCTGGCATGAGCGCTGCCGCTCGCGCCATTGCCCACTTCGTCGTTTTCAAGTCCGTGACACGACCCGGGGCCACCATGCGTTCGTCCAGATCGCGCGAGCTATAGGAACTGCAGTGACGGTGAAACGTAGGACGGGACAATGGATGAGGCAGAAGGTATGAACAGAGAGCGGAAGAATATCAAGTGCTTGCCGCCATGGTGGATGAGAAGATTATTGGATAAGCTCTGGCCCCCGAAGCTTTCGAACTCCACTCACCTGAAGCCGACGGCATGGTCAATGAACGCACCAAACGGCATCGGCAGGAGACTGTGTCCTGGCGTGCTTCGGTTCGGTGGAGTAGTAGGATCTGGTCATGGTGGCATTATCAGTTCGGCGTATCTTTTGGTCGGGGGCAGGGGACGGTGCTGAGGCGAACGGTGAGGTCGGTTCTAGTCAGGCGGGCTGGGGCAAAGCCGGGCAGTGTGAACCAGAAACACACAGCGGACGTCCAAGCTCCAGGACCAGGATGGCGATGATTCCCCGCACCTCACACGAAACGTTACGAGACGGTAAACCGATGAATGCAGTGGGACATGACAGATGGCTATGGCATGATTTAATGGTGGATAGCCTACCACGTGCCACTGCCCACTTCAACGTCTTCTAATCCGTGACAATATTATGATAAAAAGAATGGGCTTGTTAGCATGACATTTCTGGCTCTAGCTTCACAGGAGATAAGCATGCTCTATAGTGGATAACGGTTAGGCGAGATATTCGCGTGCTTTTGAAGCGCTTTTGACTTCATACGAGAACGTCTGTGGTTGAGTATGCGCATGTGGGCAGCTATACGTATAAATTGATGTGATCACTTCCAATGAAGCTTAGTTGTATGTTCAGCGCCGTCGCGTTGATCCTTGTCATACTGACTCCTGTTCATTTTCGCTATTGTACTATAATAAATTGTTACCAACTCGCCTAATCTGCTGCCCTACTGTATAAATATTTCCATTTGATTAGCTTCAACTTCAACGACCGATAGTAAGCTTCTGCTGCTCCTACACGACTGTACATCCTTATTCTCCATGAGTGGCTGATAGCCGTCGCATACTAGTAACAAATGTTCTTTTTCGTTCTTTCATGAGTTTTCAGAGCAAGCAGCTCCTTACGATGCAACTTTTGCAAACACAATGTGGTATAGGTGAGATGTGAGTCTTTTACATGTCCACTTCGGAAGTACAATATGTTCTATTACCACACATTTATGTTTTCCTGAAGGGAACTTTTACTGGCATTAGGCGGAGTCTCGCTGCGATCGCGTGCCCAGCCCGAAGGCAAAATTGAAACCGCGAGGTGGCAGGCGCGCATTACCAGAATTGGGCGGTCACATCATCACCCGAAAGAGGACGCACCAATTAGGTTTTGATGTATTGGTTTTATAAAATAAAATGATGATTATGATGACAAAAGCAAGGCTGGCAAGAAGTGCCAGATCAGTGGGAGGACATTGAACCCTACACAAACCGGGCAGTGAGGGCTGTAAAATGCATAATCGGCGCTAACGTTCGCTCCGCGCGTTCGTCTTTACTTCAGAAGAATAGTTTCAGCCATTTTATTGCACAGGCATTTTATTGTACGATTACAGAACTTCCAAAATGCTTTTATGTAATAGTATTGCACAAGGGCCCTCGAAGAGGTATTTAAAGCAGACTAGGACACCTCATTAGGTATTATTCAGGGACAGACAATGTGGGCAAAAATAAAACCTCTATTTATTTCCATTATCGCAACCTCAGTCTTTCTCGAATGTGACTTCTTTCAGCAAATGCATTTGTTATATTTACGTTTCTTAGCGCTATCTACTGCCTCAATCCTTTTGTCATATAAAATCTGCGAATTAGTCGCATATCTTATAACCGAATGCTACAGAGGACGGAATAAAGACACTTATTGCGACACAGCAAAACCCAGTCTACGATGTCGATGCTCGTTGAGAGAAATAAATTGAGTGGAGTGAAAGTCACATTGAGAGTGGACGCTTCAATTGTGTCGATAAGTAAGAATAGATAGCCAATACGGGGGGGGGGGGGGAGGGTTAAGGGTAACAATTTTTATTGAGTGTTTCATGAGGGCAGTGTGTTTTTTTCAGCTGTCACAAACAGGTGCTCGTCATTTTTAAGATAAAGTTCAAGTTTGCTCTGAAATATTCATTTGAATGGGTGTAAAAAAAAGAAATACCAGTTGAACTTGCCAAATGTTCAGTCACTTCCTTGTACAATCCTTTCATGAATAAGCGGTGTGTCATTGTTTTGAGATGAAGAATATTGGTCGGCAAGTAAAAGTACGAAAGTGAAAGAATATGTATAAAGTTCAGCGAGTAACGAAAACAATAACACAACAACAATTGTTTGCCTCTTTTTAAGGCCTGGATCCCGCAGGACTTCTTTTTGAAAACACCAATGTGTCATTATCAGCCGATGATGCTGATTTTGTGGACGTCATTCACACCAACGGAGGGGACATCACTGACTTGAAATTTGGGACGAAGAATGCAATAGGACAAGTTGACTTTTATCCCAATCACGGTTCACATCAGCCAGGATGCCCTATAGGTAAACAGCTTTTCAGCTTTCTACAGTTGACGATAGCGTTCCCACACCGTTTTAACTGCACATTCATTTCACTTTCAGGTATTAGCTGTTTTTCTATCCTGGTTACTATGCATTTCCAGCATATTGAATGCGCGTGGTGATCACAGCCGTTATTTCGTCCATGCCTTCTGTTTTTTTTGTTTATTCCCTTCGGGATACGGCAGCTTTTCTTCCAGCAACCTGTGACGATTTCTCTTCAAATAATGGGAAGCCAGCAGGTAGTACTAGCTTCGAAAGCAGCCTCGAGTTAATTTGAGGCATGAATTTGGTGAGACAATCGCAATAGCAAACGCGAAACTGCACAGTTCAGTTCCATGTGCAGGGAGGGTTCATGAATTAAGTAAGCAGTTTTTAAAGATTTTTTCAAGTGATGTATAAGCACAGTACGCGATCATGCTTGTAAAATGCATTGTGTGCTAATTTTTCCGCGAAGAAGGAAGTTCTGTGAACAATTTTAAACAGTGCATGCAAATTTAACGCGGACAAAACGCTACGTAGGGTGAAATGTGAAATTTGTTTCGCAGTGTGATCTTGATTTTGACCGCGCTGTATAATATTTAGATATTGAACTTACATGTCCCTCTGTATGTACATTACTCCTCTACCTAAACCTGACGAGTTTGGTTGACTCCTTCATTTCTTTGGATAATGCTTTTCTGAACAAAAACGACCTAAAAAGAGCCACAAGTTTTTATGAGCCACAATTCCACTAAAAATCTCGATCAGGGAGTCTCAACCGCGATGGACTTTAGTAAACACTGAACACGGGCGGCCGCCTGTACGCGCCTCGGGCTGTCTTCGTCGTCTTCGCCTGCCCCTGTCTGGCGCTACCTTCATTGTTCTGTGTCGCGCACGGAAGTCAATGATCACTTCATTCTCTCAACCACGTCGATAGCCCATGACGGTTGCTCGCACGAACCTCCTGCCCCTAAGCGCAAACGCGGCTACTTGCAACAGGTAGGTATACCCATAAAATCGCCCAGTTTGCCGCAGCTGAAAAGCTTAAGTCAATGATTGATATCCTCACACTGCAGCTTAGGCAGTCGCGTAGGTTCGTTCTGACATCGACGGAACAGATGTGAATGCTATGCTTCCGCAAGAACTCACGGATAAAAAACAAATGCAGGAACAGTCTAGGTTAGAGGGATGGAAACTAGCAAACAAGGTTAGAGGAAACTACCTTCCTTTGCTTGGTGCCAAAACACACTGATCCAAAACAGCCTGCCTATATAAGTCTTCACATTACCGCGGCGCACGTCCAGTATCTAGCATTCTCAGAGGCTTCATGGATGCTACGGCAGACCCGACGGCAACCCGTCGGGCGTCTTTCTTTCCACTTGTGTCTTTTAGTTACTTCTTCCACTGGCACGTGCCAGTGATAGTGACCCTTTAGGTGCGAGTCAACAGTTCCGTGCACTTGCCTGTTCTCTTTCGTGCAACCGCTCATACGCACACAAACAAAACGTCCAATTTTATCTTCTTGAGCACAGCGGTGACGCGGGCGAGTTTTTAACAGTTGTATTCATCGATGAAGTAGCCGCCGTTTTAACTCTGATGGAAGCGATTGCAGCGACTCCCCCCCCCCCCCCCTCCCTCTGCACACACGTTTTTGTCTTTCAATACTTTCATATATCTTTCTTTAATGTTTCTTCTGGCGATTGGAAGAGTGCCGCATGGCAAGTGTTTTGCTTGAACCCAGTATTATGTATTTCACAGCGTGTCCTACGCACTAGTACAGCCATGAATGTATGGTCGTTTCACGGGTACCGTAAGTGGATGGATGGAAGACGTGTTATTATGGAAAGAAGAGTGTATTGCCTGAGTGGGACACCTCTGTTTCCGGCTACTGCTGTGAAGCGCGGTTCTTGCGGAAACGGTTCCGTGACACTGCGCGCTCGTAGTAACGGAGTGGAGAGTGGTTTGGAGCTGTTTCCCGTACTCTGGGTTGTTGACAGGTTTCACGGTTGGCGTAGGTCGTCGACGTAACAGGGAGAGCGAACGACGGTGGCAAAGCGGTACGCAAGCTCTCTGCTCTAGTGGTCAAGCAGTTCGTCTCAAATGATGCAAATGATGCAACCAGTTGAAGCTTGTTTGTGTGTCATGGCTGGTAAATGCGCTGGTTCTGAATAGCCTGAACGCCGCTGGCACCAGGATGCAGTGTCGCGCGCTGCGGAAGCAGAAACTAAGTTACATCGCTGGCAGGAACCAGGAGTGAACTATCTCAAAATGTTTTCTTCAATCTATAGCGAAGTGGAAGAGCTCGAGATCTGCTCGCGAGATTCAAATTGGCCTATATCGCGAACGTCCGGTGAGTTTTAATGCAGTATTGTTTATGCTGCCGTCTCACAGAAAAATTCCGCCGTCTGCGTCCAGAAATTTTGGGATTCGCCGAGAGAAATGGGGTGGTATCAGCATTAGGAACAGAGAATATCTGAAGACAAGAATATTCGAGTAGCTTACATTGGATTACAATATCAGAATATAATATCCCGATCCATCGATCCCCAAGTGTTCCCACTACTCCACCTTAATTCATTTTCTTGTGTGCACTAGCTTCAAGAGTTTAGATGACCTTTGTAATTTGGCGTGGTGGGCCAACTTCTTCGAGTAATATGAATAAGGTGACACCCAAGTTTTTCTTTCACTCCTTTCACGTCTTATTCTTTCAAGCGCCATTTGGCTTCACACGGCAGATAGTGGAAAGGGTAGCCGGGCAAGTGCAATTTAAAGAACTGCACACATCATCTACGGCTTCTTGCTTAATGCTGCCGACAATACCTCAGTGAAACTTAAACACAATTACGTGGATAATATGCTGATCAAGCTTTCACAATTAGTTTGTTCTGGAATAAGCTGTGTGAAACCGCTAGCATAAACGTACGTTATCGAATTTTTTTACTAATGTGCATTCCAACCAATCAAATGTCCTAAATTACCTGAAGAGTTTATTTAATATAGCTTTTTATAGGTTCTGCCTATTGCAAATTTGAAGAAAACAGGTTCACTGCCCTAATCGGGTAGAATAGCCTTGGGAGCATGCTGCACATGGGCATGAACTTTACAAGGTGAAGTTCTGCATTAAATTAAATAAGTGCAATGGAATTATACCTCACTCTAAAGCTCAGGCTTCGTGTATTTCTCTCTGCGAACTTCAAAAAACACACCAGGAAAATATTGAATGCAGACTGGAGTAAGCATCACCTGAATAAAAATTTGACGGAACGCTTAAGCCGCGCCTTAACGGTACGACGCGATAGCGTAATGAATTAATTCCATATGCATGATGTCCTTCTCTACTTTAAATTCATAGATCCCTGAGAGTCATCGTACCATCTTGGCGCAGTGGGGCAGTGGTTTAGCGATGCACGACTGCCCTGCGGTGGCAGGTGCTCCCAGCGGTGGGCCTTGCGTGGCCCAGGTTACTATTCTCGAGTGACCAAAGGTTAATTTAACTGCCACCTGTCACGGTGGGAAGTTCACTCACTATGAGTTGGGCAGGTCACGTCACCTGGGAGGCCATCTCTTTCCTAGGTTGCTCTCCGGGCACCACCTGCTAGAGTCAAGCTCGTGATATTTCGCTCACAACGCCGCAAACGTCGACGCCGGATTCTGGGTAATGCGGTTTTTAAAGCTCTCGCGTTAGAATTCTGGAGATAACTAAGGGCTGTGAGGGCCAGCACAGAATATGGAAGGCCTAAATTGCAACACACTTGTTCTGGCACGCAAGATCTTAAGTTTTATTACCAATTCCAACAAGACAGCAAGTTAACTTAGGTCTGATCTACAATTACATTGAAAAGGACGTGCTCACTTAGTGCTAATGAAACTATTTAGCACCCTCATTTAGCAGACACGAAACAAGAGAGGAAGGTGGCTGCAACTAAAAAAATACCAAAGAAGGCACGAAATTTTGAAGGACCATGACGAGAGGCTACATCCAAAGCCTTGCTGCGGAAGAGTCCAGTCTGAAGCATGGAGCAAGTCATGCAACGAAACAGCGCCAGGTTGAAAATGCATGTAGTGTCACACGAACTGGTTACCATCAGAGGTGGGCAAATACCCTCATTTTTGTCTTTCATTCCTCACCCTCACCATTAAATCTACGGCCCACCCTCGCCCTCATCAGCACTTCGTAAAAGTTGTTTACCCATCCTCGCGCTTACCCTCTGTTTATCGGCCTTCCCTCATCCTCAGTCTCACAATCAGCACTTTTGACATTCAACTAGGACTTATTTCCGCGTGTTCCGATGTTACTGTGTTGCACAAGGCGCAATTTGTTTCGAAACACCATCCGATTTGGACTCTCTCCAACCGCTTGGTTCCTTTCCTCCGAAGTGTCAGTAGCCAAGAATGGTTCCAAGAAATAGCAAAGTTACTGCGCTCATTGTGTTGCCGATCACTGGCAACAGCCGGATAAATCTGGTACCCCCCTCGACAGCGGCTAAAATGATTGTGACAGGAGGACGCGGCACTGTTCACGACGCCATTAGTGGCCAATAAAAGGCGAGTGGCACGAGCATTTCAGCCAACAAATTCTCCAAGATCCAATTAAAATGACACTTCTGTAATTAATCACGTCAACCTGCCCTACGATGCGCACTTCGTAATTTTGGAGGGTGTGGATCACGAAACTATTCCACACAGCAAGCGCAAAAGGGACATTCAGGTGATAAGTGTAACACCTTATTACCCGCAGGCCGAAGTCACTCTGCCCACACAGCACACTGGGCAGCAAAATAATTTACTATGAATCAAGTTGCAACAAAACATGCCACGCCAGAGCTTAATATTAACAACGCGATTACCAAAGGCAGGATACTGGGCGCGCAGTACTGACGAAATGCAATATTGTATGTTGGAAAGACCATTCCTTCACTAAAAAAACAAGGAAAACCGACAGGACACGAGAAGACTCTAAACTGATTTTACTGTGACAGTATTAATGGCTGTGTATTAGTAACATAACAATGGAAGGAAAATATGTTCCCATTCGCGGCGTCTGCCATTGAAACCATAAGCATCTGAGATGCGGCCAGAGGGAACAAAAAAAAAGAAAACAGGGCGAAAACAGAAAAGGGAAAGAAAGAGCCCAGCGATAGAAAGAAAGGATAAGAGCGGGACATGCATCCATGCATGAAATTACAGACCGAACAGCTTACTGTCCGTTGCCTACATAGTATTTGCTAAGTTGACAGCTTATAGAGTCATAACAACCTTAGACTCTAATCATGTAAAAGATCAGGCAGTATTTCGCAGTGGCGTCTCGACAATTGACAATATTCACACTATGAATAACGTGATACAGAAATGAGCAGAATATAAAGAATTCCTGCATACAGCCTACATAGATTACGAGAAATATTTTCACTCAGTCGAAGCCTCAGCAATCAAGAAGGCATTACGGAACCAGGGCGTAGATGACGCATACGCTAAAATGCTGGAAGATGTCTATAACAGATAAATACAAATAAGAAAATATTTATTTCGAAGATCAATATGTAAAAATTTACAATAATGTAGATTCTGAGGAAAGCAAATACGATCTCGCCAATGCTATTAACCACCTCTTTAGAGGAGATATTCAGAGGACTGTATTGGGAATAGTTAGGGTTAATAGTTAATGGAGAATAATTATCTGCGATTAGCTAATGACATTACAGCCTTCAGTCACTCAGGGAATGAGTTGCAAGCCATGAGCAATGACTTAGACAGAGGAGAACGCTGGGTCTTAAAATTAGTATGCAAAAGACCAAAATAATGTTGAAGCGTCTCGGAAGTGAACATGAGTTCACAATTGGTAGCGGTTAAGTGAAAACGTCCACTTATGACAGGTAGTGACCGCATATATGTATCACGAGAGGCAAATAATCAGAATAAGAAATCGGCTGAAGCGCATTAGGAAGGTTCTTGAGATCACGAATGGCAGTTAACCAATATCGCGTAGGAGAAAAATTTATAAATGCTGTGTATTACCGTTACTTTCCTATGGGGCAGAAACGTGGTCCAGAGAAAAGAACTCTAACTGAAGACAACGCAGCAGGCTATGCAAAAGAAAATGATAACTGTAACCTTAAGAGGCAGGAAGAGGGAGGAGTGGGTCAGGGAGCAAATGTGGGTTATTGATAACCCAGTCTAAATCTAGAAGAATAAATGAGCTTGGGAAATGCTTGTAATGCGAAGGCAAGTTAGCCTAAGGTCGTTAAAGATAACGAACCGAATACCAACAGAAGGCAAGTGCAGCAGGGGGCTGCGGTAGTTAGGTGGGCGGATTAGATTAAGAAGTTTGCAGATGAGGTGGCCGAAGCTGGCAAAAGACAGGGTCACTTGAAGAGATGTGGGAGCTGCCTTTGCCCTGCAGTGGACGTAGTCAGGCTCATGGTGATAATTGTGCGCGAAGAATACTTAATAAGGAAGGCGATCACGCAACCCCCAATAATTTGTGGGAAAAGTTTTGTTTTACAGACGAGGCGTTGTATCAATGTCAGTCTGAAGGAGCATTTAGAGGATTTATTCAGACAATTATTCCGAGCAAACATACATGTTCGCCATAAGGTACACATAAGGCGAGAGATCACGGAGCTTTATTTGATCAAGAAAAAAGATAACACGTGAGTCAGCCAGCTCTCTTTGTCGCTTGCAAACTGAGAATTTTAACGGGATAGCGTTAAGTCTCTTGTTGAGCAGAAAATCTGCCGTCGTCAACGTCAGCGTGGGCATCGTCGGCGTTGTGAGAGAAAAATCTCCAGAGAAGCAGCCTAGATGGGCCACGAAGGTCGCGTGACCTTGTGGCGTCGTCACGACTGGCCCGTCGGATGTTTAGAAAAGTGACTACTCTGACCGGTGGCAGCTAAAAAATGAAGTGCAATTGATTGGCCGTGCTAGGTCGCCCGGGAAACGCTCTGTGGGTCGCAGCTGCCATGGTATGGCAGTGACACATCTCTGAATCGCTACGCCAGTGCGTCATTATTCGTATGACAAGTTTCAGGCTTTTATGAATGAAATCTCGAAAATTATCAATGCCGCATTGATAAGTATTAAGCAATTACGACTAACGAGTCATCTTCTTAAGGAGGACCTAAAGTGTTCCCTCCAGTTTTTCCTACCTTGACAACAAGTGAAATATTATGGCAGCGCCAGTACTTTGTTTGCTGCTTGAGTAGCTGCTGCGTTTTTATGATGGTATTTTTGGACTTTCTGTATTTGTTTTTTCTGTATGTCCCCCAAAAGTCAGCTGATAGTCTATCCTTGTCCTGTACTTTACGTCGCTGTCTCTTTTTTTACCGAGTAAAGCCCTTTTCATCGTGATCCATTACCAACTAGCCCAAATTGCAGCATTATTATCACTAAGTAACATAGACAAGAGAATATGAGGTATGGTGGAGGTCAGGCAACAGTAATGCTGTAATAATAATCGAAAAAGATTTATAAAACCTACACAATGCTACGGGATTGAACGGCGCAGCAGAAAAGTGCGATACGAGAGGCTGAAATCTAAACAGGGAACAAACGAGTTCGAGAGAGGGGCGGGAATGGGAGGGTTATCTTCGAAGTGAGTACGTTCGGTCGCAACATGCTCCGCCGGGCTAGCTGGGCTGCAGACGCTCGCTGTTCGGCTGACGTGGTACGCATATGCGGATGAGGTTGGGTCCGCGCATCTTTGAGACCACTGTTACCGCACCCGAAGTATCATACTGCGGCCGAAGGCTTGCTTTTCAGCAACATTCCTTGCTGACCTCACACGCGCCGCACGCACCTACAACCTCCAAGCAATCTTCCCGGCTTGCGTTATTCCCGCCGCCGCGTCCTCGTGGTAAGGACAGGCAATATAAAGCAACAGGGCATGTACAGTAAAGCCAGATCATGAAAGGAAAGCGAAGAAAAACAGCGTGGCATGAACAGGACACAGCGACAGACACAGACGGGCGTTGTCGTTCCACTTTCCATTTATTTCTTAGAGCGGGGGGCGAAACAGGCAAGTCGAAAGGAGAGAACTACACAGGGTGGATAATGGTCTAATGAGACAAGAAAAAACGAAAAAGAGAACAAAAATGACAGATCACTGCAGGTACCCGCGTTGGAAGAATGCGAAAGCGTTGACGCCTCCTCGACACTGGTTGCCTTTCAAGTTTGGAGCCATGGTTGTTCTCTCGTTCACTTGATTGATTGGCTATCGATTAACTCTGATTATGCACTCGTTTCCTCCCGGGAACCATTTCGAGTTTTGCAATTTTGCTCCACGCTTCGTTCTCGCCCACTAACTATATACCCGTCCAGTCTATTTAACCACCCATTACCTTTTGCTTCTCATTCAGTACCTAACTGCCTCGAATTTATCATTATTTTTCCTCTATTTTCTTGTTACTTGTCGCTCACTTATAACTGCTCACGTGATTACCCAAATCGAGTTTTCGAACTTGGCGCCACGCTTTGGCTCCGTCTACACTTCCGGTTTTTTAAATCTGGCGCAAGTTGTAGCTTCGCCTACTTCCGGCGTTTTCAAATTTCGCGGATTTTTTGCTCTGACCGCGCTTACTTTTTGAACTATTTTGGGGCTAATTAAATAACTATTCATTGGATTTCTAAAATCTTTTTTTTGGGCAGCATCCTCACATCATCGTCGTTCGATCGCAATCACTCGTTCGACGCTACGTCTTTTGAGTTGCCCACAACTGCTGCCGACACATTTTGAGGACACGATCCCCGCCGACAAAGTCTGGTAAAGCTTTCGCTTGAAAAGAAAAATTCTAAGGACGTTTACGATTCTCCATAAAGAGAAAACAGAGTGCAGCTCACTCGGTGTCTAAGGCTATGTAGGCTCATTCTGTTGCTTTTCTGGGTCGCTGGCACGTCTGGCAGGGATATTAGTTCGATAGCAGTATTAGTTGATGAAGACGGCGATGTGAAATGCACAACGCGCGAGAATGCGCACAACAGTTCGATTGCAGTATTAGTAGAAGATAATTTTGTGCAATGTACTGCGCGAAAGTGTGTTGCAGTTTAACATGATGAGTGATCGCCTGCGGCAATAGCCTTGTTTACTCGTGCAGTGGCTAGCGAAAGCGATCTTTGCCGTGCCATGGATTCGTATCCCAGTCGCGGCATTGTTTATAATTTTTATTTATTTATTTATTCATTAATTTATTTATTTCAGAATACTGCAGGGCACTGCTTGGCCAAAGCAGGAATGAATTTACATTGTTGCATAACCAAAAGAATAAAATTATATGGTTTCGCTCGGTTATACTGACGACAGCGACCCGCGGCTCAACCCACGAATGGGCGCTTCAAAGCTGCGCTCTAAAACAGTGTACAAAATCATTTTGCTAGTTGCACAAGCTGTGCACGAGAAGTTGCATAAGAGTGCACCTTCTCAATAGCAAGCACCGAATAAAAACTTCGCCTATATAAGGCACTCTCAAGAAACATCGAAGGTGCGGAGCGCGAAGTTCATCTGTGTGCAGAGTGGAGTGAGGCCGCGAACGAACGAGCGAAGGATAGGTGCAATCAGAGCCGGGAAAGAGAGATGAGGAAGGGGGAGGAGGAGGAGGAGGAGGAGGAGGAGGAGGAGGAGGGGGGGGGGCGTCCAAACAGCTCGGTAGTAAATACACTAGGAAGGGGGTGGTGAGGCGGAAAGAAATCCTAAAAACAAACTTGAAAAAATAACGGGAGGCGAGAGGGTTGCGTTGAAGGGCTACTCCAAAACAAGACAACCCTAAAACGGCAAGAACACTGACGACTCAAGAAGGAAGAAAAACGCAAGGAAGACTCTTGTTAGGTGAAGGTTACGGCTTTTTCTTGGAGTGAAAGCGATGGAAGGGACACCCACGCAAAAGCCTTTAGACCTGTAAATTTTTAAGGCACCTATGATTTCTCTAATAAGGCGATTGTCACTTGTTGTCAATATGAAGAACTTTCCGAAGCATGGAAGGCAACGAAATTTCGTGCTGTGGACACCGAGGTGCCCAGAAATCACGTTGTGTCGGTATTCGCGTCGGCGATCATTTACGCACCTACGGTATTGGCCATTGTACACCGCGCCATAGCTTAATGGAATGCAGTCAGATCCAATATGCAAGGCATCATTTTCAGCCTGCAGATAGTGGAACATGCGCTTCCCTCTCTTACGCATGTTTATAAGGCTGCAAACCTAGAACGCTTGTTAGGTGTGTTACCTGGTGGGTTGGGGCTTGCCTGATTATTTTTAGGCGGTGAGTCTCACCATGCCATTTCTGCCCTTCCTCACCCTCGCCGTCACAAATTGTTGGGCCTTTACCCTCACTTACCCTCACCTCACCAAGTGAAGCTCTGATGAGATGAGGGTGAGGATGCCCTCGTGAAGGGTCGCCCTCGTGAGTGAGCCCATGTCTAGTTACTATACACAGCGTAGGATCCATGGACCGTATGCACGCGAAGTGACTGCCTGATTGAGTCATGTATAAATTTTTGCACGGTGTATAGTTTTGTGCAAAGCGGTCAGGCAAAGTGCCACACTGCGAATTTTTCCGTATGATGCAATCTGTAATCCATATAGCCGTAGATCTTCGCATTTGATTACAACAATGCTAGGTTGCGAACGAATGGTTTTCCTGTAGTGTTTTATTCTATTCGAAAATAAAATGGCGAATATCTGCAAATATGTGCCGGGCTTTGCAGCACTGCCCCGTTAAAGGAAAAATCCGGAGGTGCTTTAAGATACAAGTATACTAATAAAATTTTTGTCCAGGATTTCCTGCCGCCCTCAAAATGTTCACCTTATTTCGCTTGCGTGCGGCAATTCGTTCTTGCAAAGATTTTAAGGTTTGCCTGTGACCATTACCTCATTTCACGAGATTTATGCTTGGAACATTGCTTTTGGGACTCTACAAACAGTAATCATGATTTATTGCCTGCTCCCCGAGTGAAAAAAAAATTCAGCTTGCTTCAGGTTCTCTCAGGAAATGTTGAACTAAATTACCGTTTTTAATTGCGATTTGATATTTTCAGTGCCCAAATATGTTGTTTTTTCAATAACCTACAGGACCACATCTCTGCCTCAACCAAAATATTGGCCCTGATTTGGGTCAAGTTCATCATTGGAGAGTGAACTAATTTTATGGTTGTGGAAATAAGGTGCTTGATATTTTAATGAAAAGAAGATGTTATAGCACCTTGCCCTAAATCAGGCGTGATCACTAGGAAAGAAATTTGAACCGCAGTTTTTGTGTGCATCATGCCATTCTAACCCGATGTGTGACGTGCAGGTCATGCATCGCTGTGGAAACCGAAAGTGCACGCTAGGACGAAACTTAATTCACAACTGTTCATAGGGCGCAGACTATTCTACCTTGCGATCCAGTGAACTGATGTCTTTCACAATATTATAAAAATAGAACACACAACCGAACCTTGGCTATACTCTTTTATCACAATAAAATTTGGGTAGCTCCTCGAAAAGCCGTTCAGAGCACGCTAGGTATGATTAAGTTGGAACAGAAAAGTATAAAGTGGCATCACACTTGTGTGTATTATTCCCCGACATGTCGTGGAACAAGACTCAAACGAACCTAACAGAAAACAGGGTGTCCAATAACAACTGAGCGCTTCTTCTTCTCGTGGCAAAATTTGAGCGGAAACTGTAGCATCATTACCAACAGAGAAAGTGAAGGTATTGAAAAGTAGATGTACCTATTAAAGATTCCAGTAGAGAGAATGGGTCACAAAGTGAAAAGATATGTAACTATACGAAGCTTTGAAAGACTGCCACTGCCATAAGAAAAAAATGTCTGGAAGTGGGAATGAGAAAGCAGAGGTGAATGGCACATCAAGCCATCCAACCCGCACATTCAGCGTGATTTGTAAAAAATATAAGCTTTAAATTATTATATTCACGCCAGAAAGCGATTGAAGCCCAATTTTCAGAGCGGCAGAAACGTAGTTCGCTTCATAAGGAAAAGCACGTTACTAAATGTTATGGGGAATTACGAATATAATGCTACCTTTATACTAAACGTGTTAACCGTTTGAAGTTAAACTTTGAACATTGAGGTTTCTATATATTTGTGCGGCAATGTCTAATTGTCTATATTGTATTCAACCTAAGATGAAATAACGTTCTCTATAATATTGGATAATGTGCTTCGTTGTGCTCGTTTTTTTACTCTTGCCATTTATTGTTACCTATATGCGGCGTCATTGCCAGTTCTAGGAAATTAGCAGCGTCCTCTCTTTTCGCGTCCAGAGAACACACTTTTAATGACAATGCCCTTTTTTAAATCAATTTCTGGTGTGTGTGTGAACCACTGACAATGTCCTTTTTCAATTAATTTCTCGTGTGTGTACAACCATGAACATTCCAAAGCATTGAGCCTGTAAATGATTCTTTCATACATTATTGGTTTATTCTGCCTTATGTGAGTGTATGAGTGATAACCAGGCACCCACTATATATAGCAGGGTGTGATATACAGTAAAATTAACAGAAACAACACTTTTCTTAACATTTTCAGGTTTTAGGGAAATAACCTGCAGTCACAACAGAGCTTGGTCGTTCTTGATTGAATCAGTGGAAAACAAAAACTGCGCATTCCACTCAATACTCTGCAGCGGTGGGTGGTCCCGGTACGATGTGTGTTTGGAGCCTAATAGCTCAGTATCTGCTGAAATGGGCTTTCATAGTGACGATCGTAAAGTTAATGGAAGCTATTTTCTGGAAACAAAGCCCCATTCGCCATACTGTATTTTGCAAGGTGAGTGATTTCAACATCGTTTCCAACTGCGATGGCGCCGAACTTACGTCCTCCGGGTTAGAGCCCTCTGTACAGGCTTCCAACCCTGGTTCTGCGACATTGTTTGGCCCACGACAAAAACGAAGACGCTATCTTTTTGGATCTTGTTATGGTCTATTAGTACTATGAAAATGATATAAAATATACTCCTTGTGCGGCAGCTAATAGAAACATTCCCTGTTAATGTGACCGCGAGAAGAGCGCTGTTACAGGCATATTTTATAGCAACGGTTCTATTGTTTAAGCTCGCGCCGTAGCGATTGTTTATTGGCTTGTGGGAATATTTAACTGCAGAACTCTAATCAGCAACGAGCATCATGTCGCCTAACGGTCAATAATTCACAGTAGCGACAATAGCTATAGCCTGGGAAGCTTGTTGTTAGATGCAGCGTAGATACTATGTAGCACTGGCGAGAGTATATGACCTGTAACAGGTGTCGTCAGGACCGAAAACCAGCTTTAATTTATTCAACTCAGGAATCTTGAATCCAAACCTCGTGGCCATTGCTGTTGTTTTCTTTGAACCTTTTAGAAATGGTACATACCCACGTGCGGCAACTGGTCATAGGTTGGTGCTGAATGCCGAGGAAAGTCAATCGGCAGCTACTAGAAAAATAGAGACAGGCGCAAATGTAGAATACTGAAATTATACAAAACTTCTACAGGATAAATGGAGAACAAAGACAAAAATCTTTTTGAAAGTCGAAGAAGAATAGTACAGAATTTTAGACATCTGCAAAAATTTCAGGGAGCTTTTCAGTTACAGTATTGTAGTCGTGAAGGTATCCAGAAACACTACTTACCGCGAACTCTTTGGCTCTCACACGGAATGAAATAAATAGAAGCGACAAAGAGAACCCTAACCTCAAGAGAGGACATTATGATAAGTCTTTCGCCCCGAAGTGCGAACTGCTGGTAAGAGAGAAAAAATATTCTATTGATGCCACTCCCCCCCCCCCCCCCCCTCCCCACAAAGTGACAAGAGTTTGTGGTTCTGAACACACATCTGCAAAAATACAAAATTTAAACGGAGAATTGAGTAATTGAGTGCTCAAAAGCGTTAGTGGCATCTCGCAAAGCCTCTATTGACGTGGACGTACATTCCAAGCGTACGATAAGCGCTCAAAATGCACGCTATAGACTAAGGAATCACAGAAGATGCCTAAGATATTGCCGCAATATTTTCAGTGTTTGTTCGTTCTTAAAATCTGCCGCCACACCACTTTATTGCTTTGTTTGCGAAGCAAGACGCGATTAGATTTATCTCGATTGATTGTAGCCAGGCAGAGCTGATTCTACGTTGTTGCGGAATGTTCTAGTAACTTTGCATGCTTTATCTCGAAAGTTCGCTGCCTGCTCTAAATTGAGCATGGCTAAGAGCGGCGGGGATTCTGTTCGACGACCGCCGAGCACGCTTGTCTCTTCGGCACCGCTGAGTGATTCAGTCCATTGCGGGTGCAAGTAAGCCCAATAAACAGTTTTCTTTCAGAAGACCTTTTGTCCGTCTTCATCGCTCCTTCGACTGCCGTCACCACTACTTGACATCTGGTGGAGGTGCGGGGTAGACGGACAAAAGGTCTTCTGAAAGAAAACTTTATTGGGCTGACTGGCGCCCACAATGGACTGTATCACTCGGCGGCGGCGAAGCGACCAGCGCGCTCGGTGGTCGTCGAACAGAATCCCCGCCTCTCTCAGGCGTGCTCAATTTAAAGCTCATAGCGAACTTTGGGCGACGTCAAAATTCCGCCAATACCTGTACGGACGACTGTTCAAGGTTGTGAGCGACCACCATGCATTGTGCTGGCTGGCTAACTTGAAGGACCCCTCTGGCCGTCTCGCTCGATGGAGCTTGCGCCTCCAAGAATTCGACGTCACGGTGGTCTACAAGCATGGGCGAAAGCACTCCGACGCTGACTGCCTCTCACGAGCCCCTGTAGATACACCGCCGCCGGACGATGATAACGACGCCTTCTTTGGACCCATCAGACCCAGCTCTTTTGCTCAGCAGCAACGCTCGCACCCCGACCTAAAACGCCTCATCGAGTACCTGGAAGGCAAGGTTTCTTCACCCTCCGCTTCATTCAAGCGAGGACTGTCTTCCTTCTGTTTGCAGAAAGAGGTCCTTGTGAAGAACTTTCCAGCGAGCAAAACAGCCTACTTCATTGTTTTACCTGCTTGTCTCCGCGAAGAGGTTCTACGCACTTCACACGGCGAGCCGACAGCTGGACATCTCAGGTTTACTCGCACTCTCCGCCGCATTCAAGTCAAGTATTACTGGCCCCGACTGTCTGCCGGTGTCGCACACTATGTGACATCCTGCCGAGATTGTCAGCGACGAAAGACCCCTCCCACACGACCAGCAGGATTTCTGAACCCCATTGAACCTCCCTCAAGGCCCCTTCAGCAGATCGGCATGGACTTGCTTGGCGCTTTTCCAACGTCCACATTTGGAAATAAGTGGATCATCATAGCGACCTACCTGACCCGCTACGCCGAGGCGAAAGCCCTACCGAACGGAACAGCAGCAGAAGTCGCTAAATTTTTCGTAGAGTGCATACTTCTTCGACACGGCGCCCCCGATGTGCTCATCACGGACAGAGGAACAGCATTCACAGCGCAACTAACGCAAGCCATCCGGCGTTACAGCCAAACCAGCCACCGGAGGACAACTGCATACCATCCGCCGACCAACGGACTGACCGAACGCCTCAACAAAACCATCGCCGATATGCTCGCCATGTATGTCGATGGCGAACACAAGACCTGGGACGCCATCCTGCCTTACGTCGTCTTCGCCTACAACACCGCAGTGCAGGAGACCACCCAGATGACGCCTTTTAGAATCGTCCATGGCAGGGAGGCCACGACCACGCTAGACGCTATGCTGCCCAACGTTACCGAAGAAGAGAACGTCGACATTAACGCCTACCTTCAACGCACACAAGAAGCTCGAAGGCTTGCCCGATTACGGATCAAAGATCAGCAGCGGTCCGACGCCAGACGCTACAACCGACGAAGACGCAACGTGGAATACAAGCCAGGGGACCAAGTCTGGGTTTGGGCGCCCATTCGCCGCCGTGGATTGAGTGAAAAGCTTTTGCGCCGCTATCTCGGCCCGTACAAGGTTCTTCGTCGGCTAGGTGAACTGGATTATGAAGTCATCCCTGACTCAATGACTGCATCCCAGCGACGCCTACGACCAGAAATTGTCCATGTAGTCCGTTTGAAGCCGTATTATGCTCGCTAAAGGACGGGACGCTGCATTTCCCTACTCTATTTTCGCAAGATCCGTTTTATCTCTTACTAGTTGCATTATTTGTTCTAACGCACCGGGTCGATGCTTCGTTCGGAGGGAGTAATGCCGCGAATATTTGCAGTGTTTGTTAGTTCTTCAAATCTGCGGCCACACTGCTTTATCGCTTTGTTTGCGACGAAAGACGCGACGAGATTTATCTCGATTCATCGCAGCCAGGCAGAGCTGATTCAACGTTATTCCGGAATGTTCAAGTAACTTTGCACGCTTTATCTTGAAAATTCGCTATCAGCTTTAAATTGAGCACAGCCGACAGCGGCTAGGATTCTGTTCGACGACCGCCGAGCACGCTTGTTGCTTCGCCGCCGCCGAGTGACTCAGTTCATTGTGGGCGCAAGTTAGCCCAATAAACAGTTTTCTTTTAGAAGACGTTTTGACCGTCCTCATCGCTTCTTCGTCTGCCGTCACCACTACGTGACAATATATTGGAACCGAAGGAAACAGGAAATCTCGAACAGAACGAAGGTAGGGGTGGGATATATTACAGGGGTACCGGGAGCCGACCTTGCCAGCAAATCGGCCACCTCGTTGAAATATACACTACAATGGCCAAATATCTACCCAAAACAAAGTTTTTTGGAAGTGCTTGGAACAAAAAACTTTAGGAAGCAATTCAAAAGAGCTTTCTATGAAGTTTCGGGAGAGATTAAAGCGCAGAGAGAGTCCGAAAAGGTAACTTGTTACACATACCTTGGAATTTTGCGAAGAGCCAAACCAAGAACCAAGAACTAATAAAAAATAGCAGTACATTTAGGAATATGAATGGAATACCTACAAAGCCATTTGCTTTTTATATATATGAATTACCGCCTTCTCACATCTATTAGAGGCATCAGTTGAGAGAACATTGCGGTGGGGAAAGTCCTCTAGCGGATCAGCACGAAGATAATTTACAATATTAGCTAGTATATGTTTCGCAGTCAAGCGGAGAATGTTCTGATCGAAGACCATTGATGTTTGCGTGTCTCCAAACCGTTACAGAGAACTTACCCGCCACGGTGGCTCAGTGGTTAGGGCGCTCGACTACTGATCCGGAGTTCCCGGGTTCGAACCCGAACGCGGCGGCTGCGTTTTTATGGAGGCAAAACGCTAAGGTGCCCGTGTGCTGTGCGATGTCAGTGCACGTTAAAGATCCCCAGGTGGTCGAAATTATTCCGGCGCCCTCCACTACGGCACCTCTTCCTTCCTTTCTTCTTTCATTCCCTCCTTTATCCCTTCCCTTACGGCGCGGTTCAGGTGTCCAACGATGTATGAGGCAGATACTGCGCCATTTCCTTTCCCCAAAAACCAATTAAAGGGAACTTAAATCGACATGAAGCAGGGCTAGCAGTTTCTGCGCGAGTTTAACTTTTGGCAGCGAACACCATGGCCAGAGATTAGAAAGAAAAAACTAGCGCGGTCGCTGAAACCAAAGTGCGCTTATTGATGAAGGGAGCATATTCGAAATATGTGAGGAAACTTCGTATAACAAAGTTGCAAGCGGTAACTGAGATCAGAGATACCGGATTCCAGATGAAGCAGAGCGCGTGAAACTCATTTTGAGAGACCGAGGCAGAGACGTAGGGCAGGTCTTCCCGACAAACCTGACTTGAAGGTTGCAGTTTGGCGGCGCCAAAAACCACGCCTCAACCAAATTCAAGTCTCGGCTCACACATTCCTTATCTCGAACTGCAACGTCGCTTCACCCACACTGAATTAGTTATTGCGTACGCGTTTCAAATCGGCCTACAGCACGTTCTCTTTTCAGCACATTGCTCTTAATACGCAGGCACCAGCCCGAACGCTGGTCTTTAGTAACGCGCAGATATCTTACCGTCTTCACCTGAGGATTGGGTCGGAGTGTTTGTTTACTAGAGAGATGGGCTTACGGGGCCTCGTTGCTGTCGGCATGCTGATCGAGCTAAAGAAAAGCGAAGAGCACGGCGGAGAAGCAGAACTATATCAAAGCGAACAGTAGAGTGAAGCATGAAAATAGGGCGAGAATGAAAAGGCGGAGAAAGCGGTAGCGATGGAAGAGAGAGAGCCCGTGTTCCAAGGTGGACAGTGAAAGAAGAGAGTGCTGTGGTGGCAGGCGAGATGGGTCGCATTCAGTATGCGTCGGCTGTTGGACAATGACGTCCTAAACGCGTTCAAGATCTCCCTAATGCTGAAAACGTGCACCACAACCTATGCTCATAAGAGAATGCGCTGGATGCTGTAGCAGCCAGATGCCGCAGTAGCACCTTCTTTTGTGGCGGATCACATTGTAGAGTTTGTTAACAAACGACGCACTTCGTTGCCCATGTGAGATAATATTTTGCGCTAAGATTGTGGGCCTCATAAATGTCGCCACCTTCATTGTTTATTTTCCCGAATCGTCGTACAATCTACCACGAAACTGCTAGTCGCAACTTTAGTCTACCATGAATCGGCAGTCGAACCTGTATCCAGCATGGACATGGGTTTGTATGAGGGCCATTTGTGGAGTCGACGCCGTTCACAATAGGACCGGGCATGCGCTACACTAATGTACGGGCCAAGAGCCTCGTGGCTCGCTCATAAGGAACACGCTTCCTTTTTTTCTTTAGCATTCCGCCTTGAAGCAATGAGACAAGTACAGTCGCGGGCAAAAAATATTAACACAGATAACTGGCGATCAAAATTGTGGAATCTCACCACGCGGCGCTGCGGTTCGCCTTCCTGCCTATCGGGCCGTTTCCATTCTTGCAGCACAGGGGGGGACGGGGAACGGTAGGAAGTAAGCTTTATCAAGCGTACTATGCCTTAGCGCCGAAGTGCCTACCCTACGTGACTCTGCAGGCAGCACTTATTTTGGCTCGGTTACCATCAGCAAAGATGTATTCTTTTCTATTACTGTCTTTTTTACGTCCGTGATGGTTTGTCAAAAGAAACTCGGGGGGGGGGGGGGAATAGATGACAGCGCTGCTTTTAGCCCGTATTACACAAGCTCGACAAACAGATAGACTATTTTTTTCAATGCAACTAATCCACATAATATTGACAGGAGCACTATCCCATCAATTCAAGAAAAGAAGTAAGGAGGGTAGCCAGCTGGTTGTCGGTATGCGAAAGCAAACACGTCATTGCACTAGTGGCGTGCATAGGCCCCACCCACCCTCACAACGCTTTGAAGGCGCTCAGGCAAGGATTCAAACAGGCTCTTTGCAAGGCCAGGGAGAGCCTGGTGCCTGCTCTATTCCTCTTGAACCGCCGCCCAAAGAATATCTGGCGATGACTCGTGCAGCTGCCTTTTCGCTAGTCACTTTTTCATTACCCACCATATATTTTCAATGATATCAAAATCTGCTCCCTTAGGAGGCTATGGTAGCTCCTGGATGCAGAGCTCTTCAAGCAGTTGCAGCACCCGCCTGAGAAAAAAATAAAACAATTACACACTGCAAGCAAGCATTCGTTTCGTGTTTGCATGAAAGTACGAACAGTGAAAAATACGCTAGGGGGCATTTAATAAAGCAAGCAGAACGATTCTGTTAGTTTTGTATCCCTTTTAGTGTAGTATGACATCACGGGGAAACAATTGTTCCTTGCGAAAACGTGACTTTGTTTGCTTTATAGTGCATTACCAAAACAGGGGGAAGAGGTGCTTATAGGGACAAGAAACGTTTATTATTTCAGTGAAATCGAAATTAAGGCTGTTATGCTGGCAGTATGTTCACTTTTGCTCCTCGTCTTCTCCATGTATTGTCTGCCTTGCTATATGCGCGTTGCTGCCAGATATGACCTGCTTATCAGCGTAGCTTTGTTTCACTCTTCACTCTACTCAGTTTTAGTTGACACTTGTGATCGAAATGCAGTTTGTTTTGCAGACACTATCTCGGCGTGACATAACCTGAGCTAAAACGTTGTCATACCTGCATGTGTGATTAAGACTTCTGTCGTGCTGAAAGAGGAAGCACCCATCAGGGAACGGGCCGTCCAAAACAAAAGGGAGAAGGTCATTTTGAATAATAGCTTCGTAGGAAGCAGCAGTCAGCGTTCCCTCGACCCTGATCCGTGGCCCGAGCCCTTGGTGCGTAATCCAACCCCACACGTTAATGGAGCGACGTCCGCTGGATGTGACGGCCTGCGCGAACTGTGGGTCATACTTGCCAAAAATAAATACGACTATGCAATTTGTCTGAGAAAAGCTGAGCACCTATTGGCCAAAACCTCTCGCTAGTATGGAGTAAAAGATTGAAATTTCTAATAACTTAAGCATAGTCATTCATGACTGATGATTATGGATTTTTATGGCGCAAGGGCAGCTATGGCCAAAGAGCGCCATGTCACAAGGTATTTTTCTTTTTCTCAAGGTGGGGTCAAAGACCCATTTCCCAAGCATTTCACCCTAAATAAGCCGAGCACCAGACCAGGGGAAAGCTTGTACCTATTGTATCACCGGTGGGTACCGGGCGGCACTGGGGATCAAACCCCGCACCTTCCGCATGCGAGGCGGATGCTCAACCACTTGGCCACCGCTGCGGTCAATCAAGAGTCATTCATGACTCTTAAGTGTTAAAGATTAGAATGCTAGACCATAAGTGCACCAAGATGAACTTTTAGCAATAAAACCGTATAAAAATAACAGCACCATACAATCAATTACACTTGAGAAGGAGCACTAACCGTAGTCACTGGCCAGATCAATGTCTCGTCCTCGAGTAAGTAAAAGATAAATAAAGGATTGTTTCGCACCTACCGCGCGCCAACCGGCCTCCAGACGCGCCGCTGCTGGTCCCTCTTCGTGGAGAAAGTCGATTTATCTGAGAATATGACTAGCCCCCAATCTTCTGCAGTCCAAGTGAGGTCGCTTGTGGCAAAGTCGAGACGGAGTCGTTAGTGATGTGCAGTGAGAAGTGGCCTCCGACAAGCGACGCGACTATACAGTCCGCCTGATCGAAGGCGTCTCCTAATCGTCCACAAAGCGACTCCCTGGAGGCCCAGTTCCTGCTGTATCTCGACAGCGGTAATATGTGGGCTGCGGAAGGCGGCGTCAATGATCAGCCGATCTTGCTCCTCAGTTAAGGCTCTCGGACGTCCGCTACGCTCCGCGTCGCCAGTCCTCTGTTCTTCTAGGTAGGCACGCACAATGCGGGTCACAGGCCCTACTGCGCACCCTACTTCGGCAGCAATGCTTCTCCGGGCCCTGCCTTCCTGAACTAATGTCAGGATTTCCGCTCTTGTAGCCAGGTTGACGCGCGGCATGTCTTTTTTCCTTCTGGCGAGATTCTTAGGGCGTGGGTCTAATTTATAACACCTGTTATCGCCCATGGCAAACAGGTTGAGCGATATCACCGTTTTTTTTTTTTCGCTTGGCCTATCGCTTAGGCAACATCCAATAAACCATCCTATTTCAGGCAATTGTTTCCTCTTCTTTCATAGTCATCATAGTCAGATGTGAGGAGCGTTGGTTCAGTGCGACAGTTTAGAGGACTTGCAACGAGCTGATGCGTTGTCCATGTTTGGTGCCTAATATACGAAAAACGAAACCTGCGCTAAAAGTTTGCACTTGTACCGTAATAATCGCTAAATTCTTTTTCTATGGGATGACCCAGGCAGGAGTACTGGAAGCCTAGGAACATAGACACTTGCGTGATGTCTCCTTTCCGCCATGTTCCTAGGCTGCTCAGTTCATAGCCACGCCACTATCACGTCGGCGGCAGGCAGGAGCACTAATATGACTAACTTCAAAGCAATCATTATTCTTAGGAGGACAGCTGAGTTCTTAGAAAAAGACACTATGTTCTAAAACGTCATTAACAGCTCCTCTAGCAGCTGAACAAAGGTTATAACAGTGCAAGGACGAACAGAACGCACCACTCCTTCATCGCTTCAGTCGAGTGTTCGACGGCGTCGTCCACGTCCCTGCTCAAGTACCTATCAGGCGCATTCTGGTCCACGGTGATGTTGCAATACAGGAGCAATGTGTTCACTCAAAGTACGTCCAACTAAGGCTTCAAATCACACTTGTAGGCGCCGCATTTCAAGCATAGGAGTAACGACAGCATTAGGTGCGTGGCTCGGGGGGCATAGACATGCTTGTCATCCTCAATGTTTAGGCCAGTCTCCAGATTCCATACTGCCCGCAGCGTCACCAATTGAGAGCAGATGTATAAAAGGCCGTCTGGGGGAGTCCACGCTTTCAGTCATGCTCTCCGGCGCTGGCAAGTGCTGAGGTTTTTCCGATCATCTGAGTTCTCCGACTACTGCTGCTGTTGAGCATGACGCATTGGCATTGTGCACGGTCCGCGTTTATTCGTCATTGCGTCCGAGCAGCGCGCGCTTGTTGATCGGTTCGGCGGCTAGTAGCGTGTCCTCCCACAAGCAGGGAGATCCACTGGAGTATGGATCGACAGCCCGTGGCCGCAGGCGGGTCCAAAGGTAAACGTAGATCCTATTATGGGCGACACGTATGAGCTGATATGGAGCTGCTTCAAGGCTGCGCTCTCGAACAGCTATAAAGAACAGTGGGGCGGTGGTACAGGCGCCGTCACTCAGGTTAGTAAGTGGTGTCCGTGTTGTAGTCGGGTATACCGTCATCGTCGCTACCACTTGGGTGGAAGGTGGTACTGCCGACCCCCGGAAACTGTTCTCTACCGCATGAATGAAGCCGTTCATTACAGAGGAATCTCTCGCAATTCGGGTCTCTGTTTGAAGGGCATTATGTGTTGCGGAGTGCGTGAGTGTTCGCGAATGGAGGCGGCCGCGTCAAGGGGGCGGCGGTGGAAAAAGTATTTTACGCAGATTGGGGATCAGTGGGTATGGTGGTGACCTTCATGTGTAACCGCGTCCGACATGGCCTGGCGTGAGCTCCGATGAAGCGGTCGCGGTGCGGCGGTCATGCTAGTGTGGTGAAAAGCTGCGTCCGTATAGAGGACATCCTGCTGCTCGTCGAATAAGGCGTGCAAGGTATTTCTCACGAACGGTGTTGTCTCCTCACCTTTCGTGATTCACGTTGCGCGATAGTGGCTGGATCCGCAGCTGCTTGGCTATCAGAATAATTATGTCTGGCTGCATAGTTATCCTAGCTCGAGGATGAGTCTGCGGCCGCCCGATGTTGTGTGTAGGCTCTTGTGCTGTCCCGGCCTCTAATATATCTTCAACAGTGCGGAAGTAGCATTGAAGAAAACCGCTTATGGTGCTCTTCTAGGTAGATCCTGCAGCTGAGTGCCAACGTCAGTGGTGGCGTTTAGTAGGAACAGCACGCGTCACAATATAATGCGCTTCTCATGAGGCTGTGGCCTGAAGCTAGGAGAGCCAATAATAGCTAGCACTAGCAGCGATAACCTCGCTTTGGCTTTTATGCAAGGTGTGCGCTGCAGACAGATTACAATGAAGATGTGGCCTATAAAGCTGCGTATATCAGCCTTTGCTTTCTCAAATAAATTATCTGGGAATCGTACACGTGCATAGCAATGCGTCCAGGGAAAGGGGCTATTAGAGTTAAAAGTTCATTACATTTCTTTTGTATTGCTCCTACAAAGTAGGCATCCGTGGCCACAGTGCTATGAACTACAAGCTGTAGCCCCGTTTCGTCTCTTCGTAAGCCTGATACTGTTAAGCAGAGTGCACCAGAGGTAACACAACCATACATATATCTGGCGCGTCGTGTTCACAGCGCTGACACTTGGGCCACTGCGATGCGCCGAGTATGTTTCGTTTTTGCGTTAATACTTGAAATGCCTGTTATAGTTATATTTTTCTCCACTCCAACTTTTTCCGTGCGCGACTCCGGAATACCACTGTCTACACTCATCGTTACGAAACCCTAAACCAGTTAGCGCTGTAATTGTGGACTTCACGTCTTCAGTGGGAGCTCATTTCTTCAAAACAGGTATAATATCTTCCTGATACCAGAATAGTCCCTATTCATTTAGAAGCACAAAGATAAACATCAATACATTGGATGCTATGATACCACCTGCAAATACAGTGACTGATTCTAGGGGAAGAAATGAATGAAGTGTCTCTTCTCTGAAATAAACATCCTTTGTAATCGTTCAAATTTTGTTTAATGCTACCACGAGGCCGAGGTTTTAAAAGTAAGCGTGCTACTTGTGGTATTCAGGAATGTTATACTTACCATCTCCAGCTGCTTTGACTGCGTTATGTAAGGAAAAATATTAGATGTGCATTTTGCTCTTGGTTCTAAAAGGGACCAGTATGAATTGGCGATGGGAGATTGCCAATGTTCTACTATTTTATTGTCTGTAACGTTTGTCAGGTTTCGCTGTGGTCCTTGTATAAGGCGAGTCATTTTTCTTGTCATATTGCACTTTGGAACAGCGAAAAGAAAGCATATAAAAAATTTCCAGTTAAAGTAAGCTGCAGGTTAAAAATAAATTTGGTCTTAATTTGCACCATCCACTAGCTTTGTGATTAAATCAAGTTTTGCAAACACAATACAAGACAAATACGGAGAAAAAGTTCCACGTTAATGTTAAGGAAAAAGTACTGGCCCGTATACACGTAGCACTAGCAATGGGACGAAAAGGTAAAATATTTACCTTGTTTACCAAAAAATTTCAGCAGAAAGCAATCAAAATGTAAAAAAGTTAAAGCATTGGCAGTGGTCTAGCTCTGGTTAAACGTGCAGTGACGCGATACCTACAGCTGGCCGAGTGGAACTTGCTCAGTTGAATTGCTAAGTCAGACTTTCGCCGCTCCGTTTCGCTGGGCGTTCTTTCAACTTCGTCCCACTTGACTCGGCGCATGCGCACAGCTATGGCAGCTTGGTTTCGCCTGCCGGTGGCGCCTGCTCCGCACCACGTGGTTGGTCACGTGACCACCCACATGACGAACCACGTGATCAGCCACGGCGCCGTGCCGCCGGCAGCTGCTTCGCACCACGTGGCCAAACACGAGACAGGGTGACGGCGCAGCCGCAGGGTGGCAGCACCGCCAAGCTGAAGGCTCCAAATGCAACAGTAATGTAGCTATCTCTACAAAACGCGTGTTTTTTGAATGGTGCTATTCTCTGCTGCCATTTGTGCTGACTACAGCAGCATGTTATTTCGATATTTGTAGATAAAGCAGATGGTCATTTCGGCGTGCCTGCTCCGCCAGAATGCATCACACAGAATATACGCGTTGTGACTCCTGTAGAGTGAGAAATTACGTTCCCGTGTCAGTCAGTAAAGTTTCTTCCACCTTTATTTTGTCATGTCATATAACAATAATTGTCATAATAAGTTATTCTAAAACCATTAGGGATGTCTGCAGAGATTCCCCGACATACACTTTAAGCAGATTTACTGGCTGCAATGAAGAGCTAATTCTAGCTGCCATAAGTAAACGCATCCCTTCTCGGTATTCAGCGTCTATTCAGCCTTCCGTTATTCTTACACCAGCACAAGTTCATTGATTGCGTTACGCCGGGCTGGTACGTTGTCTCAAATCAAGAAACACATTCAGTTTACGTACATTTCTCCCTGAATTCCAGAATCGCCAAGTGAAGAAAGTACCTCCATCACCGTCACTGTTCCCACCAGACCACCACGTTGACATTG
Organism: Amblyomma americanum; assembly: GCA_030143305.2. Classification (NCBI taxonomy): domain Eukaryota; kingdom Metazoa; phylum Arthropoda; class Arachnida; order Ixodida; family Ixodidae; genus Amblyomma; species Amblyomma americanum. The sequence continues at coordinate 106,394 of JARKHS020026870.1, forward strand.
CCTTCACCGACCAGATTAAAGTTTCCTGATTCTATGTAAGTGTATACGGTGCATAATAAATGTATTCAAACTCAGCTCGTCGAGAAGGTGCTGCAAGAAAAGTATATCCAAACTGCTTCTTGAGTGCAAATTCACGTTCCATAGACAACTCTAAAACAGCAAAACAACTGCAAATTAAGCAATATGCAGCACGTCTAGGTTCAATGAATTGCTAATGATCGCGCACCTTTTAGAAGTCGTCTACGTTCACTAGGAAAGGTATTCTGTATGTCGTAATAGATAAGTTCTTAATTCCACCAATGAAGCCCGTCAATAAGCCAGTCATTAAACTGGATTGGAATAAATACCTTGTGATATTTATAGGCCATTTTGATCAAAATTTTTCAGTTATTCTAGCATTAGCACATTTAAATTTAATGCAGCGCTTCAATACCATAACTTCCAATGGCAGCCAATATGAGTTCAATATCGCAATTGGATGTAAAAAATTATGAAAAAAATGAAACCCGTCCAGCCAGCTTTATTTAGTGTTCATGTTCCTCTTGCTATTCTTCACCCACTTGCTAAAGCAGCTGGGACCCACGAAGGAGCCTTGGTGATGTACTGCCGGTGCATCGGGGCTTGGAAATAGCCGGCGATGCACCCTGCAGAAAATATTCAAATGGCAACATTAGGATATCCAAGTTTGTTCTTGACTCTATTAGAGTGCTAGAAAAGTAAGCACTGGCTCGCGAGCGCAGAAAGAAAATGAGCCTAAATCAAAAGACTGAAACTATCACCCCTTAAGAGAACAATAATGCCGCTTCTTACTAAATTCGGGGCACATGATATTCTGAGTATCATCATCAGAAGCACAACTACTATCACTGGAGGACAAATGCCTCTCGTATATCTCTCCAAATCAACGTGCTTTGCGTCATAAGGAGCGAAATGCAAATGAGCGTCATCGCTTTTATTCTTCCTTTGAGGACATATAGTGGAGTAATAATAAAAGAGAAAATATAAAGATAACAGCAGAAAGGTTAGTAGGAGCAGTGCAGCTGGACATCGAAGATGATGGATAGAGAAAAAAAAGAAACATACACGACACTGATGCACCGAAAACCGAAAATAAAAGCAACAGAAGCAAATGAAAGAAAAAAGTAACCAGTGTCAGCACTCCACAAGAGATATTACTTAATTCCTGAATTTTGAGGAACCACACGTGATGAAGATATAGTGAGGTAAGTAAGTCATTCTTCCGTGGGGACAGAAAAGCCTTATCAATTAGTTGAGGTGGGATTTGGTTCTGAGGGGAGGGGGGCAGCACAACTCAGGGAAGGAAAAGTGAAGTATTGTAGAGTATATAAAAAACACCTAAATGAGCTATCGGCATAGTTTCAAACAGTTTCTGGCATTATACGGTAGGTTTGATGCCAACTTATAAGCACTAAAGAATACTCCAGTTTGAAATGAATGAAAGTTTTCTGTATAAACTGTGCATGAAAAGAACATGCTGACAAGGGTATCACCTGATTAACCCGAGTAATTTTGTGGTTTTAGCAGCAAGTTTCGTGACATGCTGGAAGGATGTGAGGCTGCCTCTCGACAAGTTTTGTAGCCAAAGCTACATTGGCCACAAACTCGCAGTTTCGCCGTGCTCGCAGTCCCACTGTGGTCGCACCGCCCCACGTGTCCAAACACGTGACTGGTCACGTGACGAACCGCGTTACAAACCACGTGACCAGCCACGGCACTGCGCCGCCGGCAGCTGTTCCACACCACGCGGCCCCCCACGTGGTCGGTGGCGGGTGCCACTGAAAGCCCCGCACAATCACTGTATAAAAAAAAACCCTGTGTTGAGGCTGGGAATCGACAGGGACATTTGGCGTTTGAGATGGTGACGCTGCCACTCTGCCACCACGGCTCTTTTTTTTATTGCATGGAAATTGTGCCAACAAGAAAAGTCTAAGCACGCTTACGCCACAAAAAACGAGGCCACAATACCCCTGCGTGGCCCCTTCCTTCCACAACATCAAAAGTTTGGGAGGCATACACATGCATCCAGATAGGGGAGCCAGGTAGGCGCCTCTTCTAGGGCAGCATAGCCACGACGGCTCCATGTTTAATCATTCTTAAAAGCGCAAGTAGTGAAAGCGCGCTTTTCATACATTAACTCTGCCGAACCAGATGTTGCCGCGCTTTCGCTACGCATATCCTGGCCTAACAGAGCTACATCATCATCAATTTTTTATCTCCATACCGGTAACACTAGATTTGAGAAAGGAGGCAAATACCGGGGGGGGGGGGGGGGTAGCTGAGCTAGTTGGTGCATGCTTTAAAATATTGCAGTCATAGGGACAACAAAGTTGGGACACACAGAAAAGGACAGTTATTGAAGCTGATATTAGTACACTTGGGCAATAAGTTCGATTCTGCAAATTGATATCGGGGCTTTCCGGGTTCAAATCCGACAGCAGCGGCTGCGTTTTTATGTGGCAAAACGCTACGGCGCCCGTGTTCTGTGAGATATCTGCTGTGAGGAACTAGGACTCCCCGCACAACCACTGTATTGCTTCCCGTGTCCCGTAGAACAAGCACGCGCAGACCTCGGAGCTCTCCCTCTAGTACAGGCTTGTGTAGGGCTTCTGCAGGCTTTTTCCGGACAATTCCGGCCACCACCCTATCTTCAGCTGGTTCATTTCTATCTGGTGTTGTGGACACCATTTCATGCGCAACACTCTCTGGGTGAACACAACAAGACGACTGCTTTGGGTTTTCGTGCTTTCTTGAGCAGGAGCTTACATCATGCCCTGTTTTTTCGACAATAAGCGCAATAAAGCTCTTTCAGCTCAGAGCGATAGTCGGCAGCCTTGTGTCCAGGTCGGTTACAAATGAGACACCTTCCTGACTGCCTACTGGATGGTCCATCCTTCTCTCTCGGAATGCCCACCTCGAACGATTCTTTGAACGAAGACAAGTTTATTTGCCGCTAGGCCTCTAGAAAATTGTTTGCTGCCCCAGCCATTTTTTTCAGCGTCTTGCACTCTCTTTCTCAAAGGAAAATGGCCAGATGATTATCACAGTTCCTCATGAACTGTTCGGCCACCACCAAGTAACGTAAATCAATGTACGATGTAGCCGTTCCCGACATCTCAACCCATCGATCGAAAAGAATGAGCAGGCGTGCTGCGTATTTCTTGCCTCTTACTTTATCTAGCGGCTTACTTTCACTAAACCTTTCGCGATCACCCTCTGCTGTCTACCAAAAATGTTGCAGCAGGGCTAGTTTTTCCTTGTAATAATCCATTGAATCTGCTGAGGACAGTCTGCCGAACACGGAGAGTTTCCCCAGTCAAAAACACAGTGAGTGCTGTAGCCCATTTTTCCTTAGGCCAGCTGTGTTTTTCTGCGATACGCTCAAAACGTTTGAGGTAAGCATCTAAGTCATCCCTGCGATCGTCGGAAGGCGGGATCAATTTTTGTGGAATAACCATACTGAGGGCCCCGATGCGGGTTTGCGATTACTCCCACCAGCTTCTGCGATCCTTAATTGCAGCTGCAATATACGCTCTTCAGCTTCTGCTAGCGCCTTTTCATACTCACGTTGAGCCTGACGTTCGGCTGCACGTGCTGCGCGTTCCTTCTCTTGCTTGGCTGCCACCCCCGTGCGCAGCTCGGCGTCTTTCAACCCCATACCTTCGCCCAACTCAACCAAATCGTTTGGTGTTGCCATCCTTTCTTTTTACGGACCCACGAAATTAAAAAAATCACGGCTTCGTCCTGTCGCGCGAACGCCAATTGTCGCGAATTGGTAATGCGTCCTCAACTTTCTGCAGGGGAACGCTATTGCTAGCAGTTTCAAACAAGAGGACAAGAGAACAAAGAGATCAAAGAAAACAAAACGAAGGCGTATTTATAATTCAAAAGAAAAGGGGCCAATAAGAAACAAACACGAAAACAAGAAGAACACGAACTCAAGACTCGTGCAACACTACAGAATAAAAGGAAATAGTTCACTAGGTACTGAGCGTCCCAGGTGAAGCGGGGACGACGCCTTGAAGACAAGGCGGGCGCGGGTGGTTTTATTGCGACGCGCCGCTGCCGCTGCGTCGAAGGATGCAACGGAAGGGAGCCAGGCGATATTAGGAGCGGAGAGGAACACACGGAGAGGCCGGTGGTCTGCCGTCAAGAGCCGAAGAACTTTGCAGAAGCAGGACAAACGTAGCCAGTTCCCGTAGACTGCGTCGCGAAACGACAGAGGCATAAAGCTCGCTATCCAACGGTGCATTTAGGCAGCACGGGCCCTCAGTCCTTCGCCTCCTACCTCCACACTTGCAAAGAACGCAGCAGGCTTACGTCGGTGATCGAAGGGCGGTCACGGCCGCGCGGACGCAACGTCCGACGGTTGCCACCTCCACGCTTGAATGACACGACCTCCGCTGCTCTGTCTCCCTTCACACCTCGGTTTTCTGACACGTCAGAACTCCACTTTTCGTGCTCGCTACGCTCCCTGTCGCCGTCGCCTCGCACACACCATTCGCATGTGCACACACGCAACGCTGGGCTGGCACGTGCGGCGCTCCGCTGTGCGACGCCCCACTGTCGAAGCACCGCGTTCAAAAACCCTCCGCAGATGTGTTGTGCACCTCACAGCGACTTTGTTGAAACATACACCAGAATGGCTAAATACCTAGCCAAAACTGATTTCTTTGGAAGTGCATGGAACAAACACTTCAGGACACAATTCGAAAGAGCTTTCTATGAACTTTCAGGAGAGATTCAAGCCCACGGAGAACCTGAAAAATGATGACTTGTTACACATACCTTGCAACCTTGCGAATTACCAATCCAAGAACCAAAAACTCTAATAAGAAAATAGGAGTACAGTTAGAAATATGGATGGAATAACTCCAAAGCCGTTTCCTACGTACATATCTGAATGACCGCCTTCTCACATCTACCGGAGGCATCAGTTAAGAGAACATTGTGGTGGGGAAAGTCCGTTAGAGGATCAGCACGAAGATAATTCCCAATATTAGCTCGTGCATGTTTCGCAGTGAAGCGGAAAATGTGGCCGTGATCGAAGACCACTGATGTTTGTGCGTCTCTAGTACGTTATAGGAAACTAAGGCCGAATTCAAGCAGGGGTAACAGGTTCTGATTGAGCTTAACTTGCGGCAGCTGATACCATGGCCAGAGAATAGAAAGAAAAAGTTAGCGCGGTTGTCGAAACCAAGCTGTGTTTATTGATGCCGGGAGCATGTTCGAAATACGTGAAAAAACTTTGTATAACAAAGTTACAAGAATCAACCGAGATCAGGGCTACGGGATTCCAGATGAAGCACAGCGCTTGAAACTCATTTTGAGAGACCGAGGCAAAGATGTAGGGCAGGTCTTTCCGAAAACTCTAACACTTGAAGGTTGTAGTTTGGCAGTTGCAAACACCACGCCACACATTCGTTATCTAAGACTGTAACGTCGCGTCACCGACACTAAATTTTTTATTGCGTACGCTCGTCAAATCGGCCTACAGCACGTTCTCTTTTCAGCGCGTTGTTCTTAATATGCAGGCACGCGTCCCAACGTTGCTCGTTGGTAACCCGTAGATATCTTACCGTCTCCACCTGTGGATTGGGTCGGAGTGGTTTACTAGGGAGATGGGCTTACGGGTATTCGTTGCTGTCGGCATGCTGATCGAGCTAAAGAAATGCGAAGAGCACGGCGGAGAAGCAGAACTATATCAATGTGAACAGTAGAGTGAAGCATGAAATTAAGGCGAGAATGAAAAGGCGGAGAAAGCGGTAGTGCTGGAAGAGAGAAAGCCAGTATTGCAAGGTGGACAGTGCAAGAAGAGAGCGCTGTGGTATCAGGCAAGAGGGGTCGCATTCAGTCTGCGTCTGCTGTTGGATAATGGCGTCTTAAACGCGTTTCAGATCTCCCTAATGTTGAAAACGTGCACCACAACCTCCTGCTCATAACAGAATGCGCTGGATGCTGTTGCAGCCAAATGCCACAGTAACACCTTCTTTTCTGGCGAATGACGTTGTAGCGTTTGTTAACAAACGACGCATTTCCTTGCCCATGTGAGATAATTTTTTCCGCTAAAATTGTGGGCCTCATAAATGTCACCACCTTCATTGTTTATTTTCCCGAATCGTCGTACAATCTACCACGAAACTGCTAGTAGCAACTTTAGTCTACCATGAATCGGCAGTCGAACCTGTATCCAGCATGGACATGGGTTTGTATGAGGGCCATTTGTGGAGTCGACGCCGTTCACAATGGGACCGGGCACGCACTACACTAATGCGCGGGCCAAGAGCCTCGTGGCCCGCTCATAACAAACACGCTTACTTTTTGGCTTTAGCATTCCTCCTTGAAGCAATGAGACAAGTACGTTGCAACGCGCACTCGCTGGCAGCAACAAACGCTTGAGAGGACGTAAAATCAGGCAAGGGCTGCTACGCGCTGCGCTACAGAAGTGAGCAGCGTTCGTTCAGTCCGGCAATTTAGAAGACTTGCGTCGAACTGATGGGTCGTCCTTGTTTTGTGCCTAATATATGAGTAACTAAACCTACGCTAAAATTTTGCATTAGTACCGTAATCATCGCTAAATTCTTTTTCTGTAGGAAGACTCTGGCAGCAGTATAGGAAGCCTAGGAACCTAGACACTTGTCTGATTTCTCATTTCCGCCATGTTCCTAGGCTGATCAGTTCACAGCCACGTCACTATCACGTCGGCGGCAGGCAGGAGCACTATTATGACTAACTTCAAAGCAATCATTTTTCTTAGGCGGACAGGTGATTTCATAGAAAAATACACTAAGTTCTAAAACGTCATTAACAACTCCTCTAGCAGCTGAACTAAAGTATAGCAGCGCAAAGACGAACAAAACGCAGCAAGCCTTCATGGCTTGACTCGAGAGTTCGACAGCGTCATCCACGTCCCTGCTCAAGTACTTATCAGGGCGTTCTGGTCCACGGTGATGTTGCAGTGCAGGAGCAACGTGCTCTCTCAAAGGACGTCCAACTAAGGCTTCAAATCACACTTGTTGGCGCCGCATTTCAAGCATAGGAGTAACGACAGCATTAGGTGCTTGGCTCGGGGGGCATAGACATGCTTGTCATCCTCAATGTTTAGCCCTGTCTTCTGATGTCGTGCTGCCCGCAGCGTCACCAATTGAGAGCAGATGTAAAAACGGCCGTCTGGGGAGTCAACGCTTTCAGCCATGCTTTTCGGCGCTGGCAAGTGCTGAGGTTTTTCCGATCATCTGAGTTCTCCGACTATTGCTGCTGTTGAGCATGATGTATTGGCACTGTGCATGCTCCGCGTTTTTTAGTCATTCCGCGATTCCGCGGACAGTCCGGGATTGTTGATCGGTTTGGTGGCTAGCAGCGCTTCCTCCCACAAGCAGGAAGATCGGTTGGAGTATGGATCGACAGGCCCGTGGTCGCAGGCGGGTCCAAAGGTTAACGTAGATGCTGTTATGGGCGACACGTGGGAGCTGGTATAGAGCTGCCTCAAGGCTGCGCTCTCGAACAGCTCCAGAGAACAGTGGGGCGGTGGTACAGGTGCCGTCACTCAGGTTAGTAAGTGGTGCCCATGTTGTAATCGGGTATGGCGTCATCGTCGCTGCCACTATAGTGGAAGTGGGTGCTGCTGGCGCCCAGAAACAGTTCTTTAGCGCATGAGTGAAGCCGTTCATTACAGACGAATCTCTCGCAATCCGGGTCCCTGTTTGAAGGGAATGCAGAGTGCGTGAGTGTTCGCGTATGGGGGCGGCCACGTCAAGGGGGCTGCGGTGGAAAAAGTGTTTTACGCAGCTTGGGGATAAGTGTGTATGGTGGTGACCTTCGTGTGTCACCGCGTCCAACATGGCCTGACCTGAGCGCCGATGAAGCGGTCCCGCTATTGTGGTGAAAAGCTGCGTCCGTAAAGTGGACATCCTGCTGCTCGTCGAATAATGTGTGCAAGGCGTTTCGCACTGACGGTGTTGTCTCCTCACCTTTCGTGATTCACGTTGCGCGGTAGTGGCTGGATCCGCAGCTGCTCGGCTATCAGACTTAGTATGAATGGCTGCATATGCTATCCTAGCTTGCGCAGGAGTCTGCGGCCGCCCGATGTTGTGTGTAGGCGATTGTGCTGGCCTGGCTTCTAGGCCTCTAAAATATCTTCAACAGTGCGGAAATAGCATGGTAGAAAAGCGTTCATGGTGCTCTTCTAGGTTGACTCTGCAGCTGCGCGCCAACGTCACTGGTGGCATTCAGTCGGAACAGCACGTCACTGAGTCATGCGCTCCTCGTGAGGCTGTGGCCTGAAGTTAGGAGAGCCAATAATAGCTAGCACTCGCAGCAATAACCTCGCTTCGGCTTAAATGCAAGCTGTGCGCTTCAGGCGGGTTACAATGAAGTTATGGCCTATAAAGGCTCCGTATATCGGCCTTTGAGTTCTCAAATAAATAATCTGGTAAATCTTCTCGTGAATAGCATTGCGTCCAGGAAAGGGCGCTATTAGAGTTTGAAGTTCTATTACATTTTCTTTATATTGGTCTTAGAAAGCAGGCATCCGTGGCCACGCTGCTATGAACTAGAAGCTCTAGCCCCGTTTCGTCGCTTCGTAATACTGAAATACAGCTAAGCAGAGTGCGCCAGATGTAACACAACCAGAAATATATCTGGCGTGTCGTGTACACAGTGCTGACACTTGGGCCACTGCAATGCGCCGAGTATGTTCCATTTTTGCGTTAATACGTGAAATGCCTGGTATGGTTATATTTTTCACGACTACAACTTTTGCCATGCTCGACTCCGGACTACCACTTTTTCTCTCCGATTATGCGCGCATTCTACTTCGTCCATGCACATAGGTGGGCCTACGTGCCTTCGCGGAAGAGCGTCGCACTGAATCGGTACAAAACCCTAAATCAGTTAGTGCTTTAATTGTGGTCTTCACGCCTTCAGTGAAAGCTCATTTCTTGAAAACATTTCTAATATCTCCTTAATAACTGAATAGTCTCTATGCATTTAGAAGCGCAGATGATAAAAATTAATACATGCGCTTTTACGGTGCCTCCTGCAAGTAATGTGCCTGATTTCAGGGGAAAGCTGATTCTAAGGAAGAAAGGATTAACATTTCCGGCTTTGAAATAAGCATCTTTGGTAATCTTTCCACTTTTGTTGAATGCTACCATGAGGCCGAGTTTTTAAAAATAAGCGTGCTACTTGTGGTATTCAGGAATCCTATAAAACAAACAAGACACTTACTCTATCCAGATTTCTTGTCTGTCGTTATGTCAGGAAAAAAATTAGATATGCATTTTGCGCTTTGTTCCAAAGGTGACAAGGATGAATTAGCGAAGAGAGATTGGCAATATTCTACTATTTTATTTCCTGTAGCATTTCTCTTATTTCGCTGTGGTCCTTGTATAAGGCAAGTCTGTTTTCGTGTTATGTTATACTAAGGAGCAGCGACAAAACGGCATACAAAAGATTTACACTGGAAGTATGCGGCAGATTAAAATGAAATTCGGTCTTAGTTTTTACCACCTACTAGCTTTGCCTTCGAATCAAATCTTGCAAGCACAGTACAAGACAAACACGGAGAAAAAGCTCCATGTTAATCTTCAGGAAAAAGTACTCCCCACATACACATAGCACTTGCAATGAGTCGAAAAGGTAAAAACTATACCTTGTTTGCCTAATATATTTGAGCAAAAAACTACCAAAAGGTAAGAAAGGTAAAAATGCATGTTTGTTGACTGCTGCTATTCTCTGCAGCCGCTTGTGTTGACTGCAGTTGCATGTTATTTCGGTATTTGTAGATAAAATACATGGTCATTTCGGCGTGCCTGCTCCGCCAGAATGTCACGCACAGAAATAACGTGTTATGACACGTGTACACTGAGAAATTACGCTCCCTTATCAGTCAATACTGTTTCTTTCACATTTATTTTGTCTTGTCATATAACGTTCATAGTCATCATAAATGATTCCGAAATCATTAGGGATGTCGGAAGACTTTTTTTTTCATTCGAGAAGTGTGCCATGAGGTATAAGTTGAAAAAAGAAAAGGGGTAAGGAATGCACGGGATTGAAAGTTAAAAGAAGGAGTGAAGAACCGTTGCGCTGAGGTAGACGCAGAGGTTGTTAATGAAACGGTTGTCCATTGTCCACTTCACGAAGTCACTTTCGCGGTTCCACCGCAGGCCCACCTCCCTGAGGAGCCGTTTTCTGATAGCAGCCGTCACTGGGCACGTCCACAACAAGTGCCGCACATCACATATGTCCGGTGCAGCGCTACAGTGAGGGCACCTGTCAGGTAGTGGCAGATCTTTGGCACGCCACCGATGACGGACAGATGGTGTCAGAGCCGCCCCTGCCCGAATCCGGCGCACGGATACCTCCTCCTGCCGAGTAAGACTACGGGGGAGAGGGTGCGAACACGGAGGAATTAGAGCGCGTGTTCGCTGGCGCAGAACTTCGGAATCTGAAACGTGGGACAGGAACGGATCTCGGGGAAGAGGGGAAGGTGGCGGATCGTCCAATGTATGAAGATGAGTCATAGCATCCGCTTGAATGTTATGTGGATCCTGGGCATGGCTGCGAATCTAGTGTATGCGCACAGGACGTGGATACTTTGCGCAGAGCACATGAATAGATTGTGAAATCTGGAATGTTCGTCGAACAGACTTAAGCTGTTTAAGGGCGGCGCGGGAGTCGGTGTAAATGTGAACTGTATTGAATGTTGGAACGAGCGGAAGGGAAGCAATGGCATTGTAAATGGCTTGAAGTTCCAATGCAGACATTCACCACAACGCACTTTAAGCAAATTTACTGGCTGCAATGAAGTACTAATTGTAGTTTTCATAAGTAAACGCATCTCTTCTTTGTATTCAACGTCTATTCAGTCTTCCGTTATTATTACAGCAGCACATGTTCATTGATTGGGTTAGGCCACGCTGTTACGTTGTCTGTTATCAGAAAACACATTCAGTTTACGTATGCTTCTTCCCGAATTCCAGAATCGCCAAGAGACGGAAGCACGTTCATCATCGTCAATGCTCTGTCCAGACCACCACGTTGCATTTCCGTCACCGACACGAATAAAGGTTCTTCCTTCTATGTAAAATGCTTACGGTGCATAATAAATGTTGTGAAACTCAGCTCGTCGGGAAGATTATATCAAATGTTTACGGTGCATAATAAAAGTCGCCAAGCTCAGCTCGTCGAGTAGATGCTGCAAAAAAAATTATACCCAAACTGTTTATTGAGTGCGAATGAACGTTCGATAGACAACTTTAAGACAGCAAAACAACTGCCCACTTGAGCAATATGCAGCACGTCTATTTTCAATAAGTTGCTTAATGAACGCATACCTTTAAGAAGTCGTCTACTGTCACTATGAAAGGTATTCTGTACGTCGTAATAGATAAGCTCTAAATTGCGCCAATGAAGACAGTCACTAAGCCTTTGATAAAACAGAATTGGAGGAACTTTTTGTAATATCTATAGGCCTTTTGACCAAATTTTTGTCTTTGATCCTAGCATTACCATATTGAAATTTATTGCTGCGCTTGAATTTCTTAACTTCCAAGGGCAGCCAGTATCAGTTCACTACCGCAAAAAGACATCCAAATTTTGAAAAAGATCAAACTCTTCTAGGCAGCTTTATTTTGTGTTCATGTTCCTATTGCTGTTCTTCACCCGGTTGCTTATGCAGCTAGGGCCCACGAAGCAGCCTTGTTGATGTACTGCCGATGCATCGGGGCTTGGAAATAGCCGGCGATGCACTTTGAAGAAAATGTTCAAATGGCAAGATTAGGATCCCCTAGTTTTCCCTTGCCTGTATTAGAGTGCTAAAAAATTAAGCACTGGATCGCGAGCACAGGAATAAACTAGGCCTAAATCAAAAGCACTGAAACCTTTCGCACCATAAGAGAAAAATAATGTCACACTTTATTAAATTGCGATCACCTGATATTCTGAGCATCATGATCAAAGCCCAACTACCATCACTGCAGGACAAAAGTCTCTCGCATATCCCTCCAAATAAACGTGCTGTGCGACATAAGGAGCGAAGCATAAAGGACTTACACTTTCATTCTTCCTTTGAGTACATTTAGTGGAATAATATTAAGAGAGTCAATATAAAGAAAACATCAGAAATGTGGTAGGAGTATTGCAGGTGGACATCGAAGATGATGGATAGAGAAAGAAAAGGGACATATACGCCACAGATACACCAGTTACGAAAATAAAAGCAACAAAAGGAAATGAAAGGAAAAAGTAACCAGTGCTAGCCCTCCACGTGAGATATTACTTATTTCCTGAATTTTGAGGGACCACATATAATGAAAGTATAGTGAAGTAGTTATTTCATTCTTGTAGAGTATATGAAAAACACCTAAATGATCTATGGGCATAGGTTCATACAGTTTCTGACTTTTATGGGGCAGGTTTGGTGCCAATTTGTAAGCACTGAAGAATACTTCAGTTTGAAATGGATAAAGTTGTCTGTATAAACTGCGCATGAAATGAACACACTTCCAAGGGTATCACCTGATTAACCCGAGGGATTTTGTGGTTTCAGCAGCAAGTTTCATGACATGCTCCAAGGATGTGAGACTGCTTCTAGTTAAGTTTTGTCCATATCGGTAACACTACACTTTGGAAAGGAGGCCAATACCGTGGGGGTAGCTTAGCTAGTGTGTCCATGCTTCAGAATATTGCATTAATAGATACAAAGTTGGGACACACAGGTAAGGGCAGTTATTGAAGCTAATAATTGAGCACTTGGGTAATAAGTTCAATTCTGCAATTTGATATCGTGGGCTTCACAAGTTTCTAAGAGAGGCAGTAGAACCGAAAGCGACAATTCAATGCTAATATCAGAGGATGGACGTTCAGTCATGAGAGGGTAGCTAACAGGTTACAAATAGAAACATAATTAAAAGCTTTCGAGAAAATAAATTCGATAGCATTTGTATAAAATGAAGAATCTAAAGTTATATGAAAATTTATGATGAATTAAAAAGTTGGATTTTTCATAGTAACCAGAATATAAGCCGTGATTACATGTAAAGAAAAAAATTTGTTTGAAATGTGGTGGGAAGAAATATGCGGACACATTTCATTCTGTAATTGTTTGCGTAAAATACACACAAATAAAATAGGGACAGTTTCCGGCCTGAATTAGCTTCAGGTTGTCAGAGAGAGAACCAGGAGGATTTGATAGGCTAAACATTATGGGGTAGAATCTGTCTCCCGATAGACTAAGTTTAAAGTATCTCCGAAGACTTGTTACCCAGCCCTCTAGACACTCGAAAGCTTGCACTTATTAATTTAGTTCCGAGACACTATGAGCAGTGAAAGTTAATAAAGTAAAATAGTTAATGAATAACTTTTTTTTTCCTCCAGAAAGTGCCCATGGAAAGTGCTGCCAGGCAATAATGTCGAAAGATTCAACTAAATCCAAAATGTCAGTACGCAAGCATGCACTTTGCTTTGCTATAATCATGACACGCAGACAAGAGACACCAGAACCCCCTCTTATTCACAGAAAACAAGGCAACAGTAATAAAACCTGGCATCTCACTTGTTGACTTTCTTTACATCTATCTGCGACCAGCGATGAGTGGCATCACATCATACCTTTAAATATTTGAGAGACACAAGATAATATGCATACATAATAATGTCAGTATTTATAATCGATGTAGTATGACATAATCTAGGCAAAACTATGAACACATGTGACACTGCATGCACAGAATGCAACATTTAAAAGGTGACCTACATTGGACGTCAAATTTCAACTGGACTGCAACAGGCCAGTTCTAACGGTCAAGCAATACGAATACGTGACCATATGAGGCCAGCGCTATTCAAACTGCTCGAGTAGTAAGTTGATTATTAAAATAATAATAGAAAGGAAGGAAACAATTTTTGCTAGTCCCGGCATCTGGCATCGAATCTGGAGCACCTGAGCTGGGGCAGCGGAAATAAAGAATAGCAGGCAGAATAGAGAAATGAAATGAAAAAGGTGAGACAGGAAGGCAGGCTAGGGGGGAGAGTTAACATGCGCAGAAACTATTTACACAATAATAAATTTATACGAAGCAGTGGCAATAAGGAAGAGACCGGCGAAAGTAACAGAACGTTTCTTGAGAATAACAAACGCAAAGCAACATTGCAGTAACAACTTACGACGTACATAACGAAGATATGCCACCTGCAGGTATTCATTCTCTATTAGTGCTGTGACCGAAGCACAGAAAGTAGCGAACTAGGCCCATCAGTGAAAGCCACATGTATATAAAGAAATAAGGAAAAACAGCTTGTATAGAACATATCAATTTCCCTAGCATTAATAAAAGAATATTACTATGAAGAAATAAACCATGTCAATGACCACTCGAAGAACAATAAAAATGCGAAATTCTGCATTCTAGTTAAGCAGAAACGCGATCGACATCATAAAAAAAGGTGCTCACATATTGATGAAATAATTAGATACTGAAGGAGGAAACTTTTATTTCCTTGGTAATTGCGATCTGAGATAGTGGTAAATTGTGGGGTTTGACGTTCCGACGCGGTCGGTCAATAGGCAATAACTGTATTGGGGCTCTTCGGATTAATTTGGACAAGCTACAAATTGGCTGAAGCTTTAGCATTGTTGATTATAAAATATTGTGTGAGAACACTTTTTTTCAAGACGAACACGACCGCCATGCAGCTTAAAGCGCGACTGAGGTATCCACTGACCCAGGGAGGCAGTTAAACGCCTTGAAATGCGCATAACTGCATCGAATTGGAAAGGTGCGTAACTGCCGCGATTTGAAGGTGGCGATCCACCGCCTACACACAGGGCGATTGCACCGCCTACACACAGGGCGATTGAATATCGACGACCAAGTGGTGCAGCTTGACCTACTCAGTTTTCATACACAGACACACCGCTGTAACCTGAGGAGTCAGGATAAAAATGCTTGCGCAGAAATACTATAACGCATATCTGTCAATCGCATTCTATGATCACCCGCCATTATTTTCTTATGTGAACACATCCGATGTATAAAGGCAAATAGGTAAAGATGTTTGTAAGGGAATGGTGTGATTTTTGCAGCACAAAGTCAATGGATGTTTCTGAGGCGTTGCAACTCGGTCTTCTCTTCACGTGGAACAGTAAATTTTTCAGTGACAGTACCAGGCACGTGAAAAGCGTTTAGAGCTTGGGATTTACTCTTCATGACTAACATATTTTGTATAAAAAATTTTTGATCGCTTCAAAAATGCGTTACTCTGATCTGGGGATTTGTGTTATAAATTTTACTGGCACTTACAGGTTAGATTTTATCTTACCACCAATTTGGTAGCTGCAGTGAATTATTCATTTACTAACTTAAGTAGGTCGATTAAGATGGCGGGGCATTTAAATGAACACAAGTAAGAGGGTGTGACTGTGTGAAACTAGTAGTAACGCTAGATACAAGTGTATATATTTTATTTTTGACTCTGAGTGGTTTTTAATATTGTTGCATTGTCAGCCCCAAGATTTCTTTAAAAGACACTTATCACATTTTAACATGACGCAAGCAGCAGGTAAAAAATTGTCTGCGTTGTGGCGGAAGCACCGTTTCCACACCATGGTGCTTTCACAGCAACCAGCAATTTTGCGTATTTTCCGGAGTAGGTTGCGTTCAGACAAAGCAAAGAGCCCATTGCATCATTGCATCAGGCATTTACTTCGCAGAGCTGCCCATGTGCTATAATGTACGCAGGAGGGGAGGGTTCTGCATTAATTTGAACCGCAAGACGAATGCTTCCTCGGTACAAATCATGTAAGCAGAAGTTTGTTGAACCACGTGAAATCCAATATCGGCTGTTAGCATTTGTATGTAGTTCAACTGAATACGGGAAAGGTACAACCGTAACACTTGCCGATTCACAGATCCAATTTATCGGACGGAACTGGTTCGGTTACCTTTATATCAATACTGCTGCGATCCACGATAGATCGAAGAACGAACCTGTGCGAAAAAGTAGGTACGACCACCTGGAGGTTTTAATGGGCCCTGACATCGCACTGCACGCGCAATAGCAGAGGTGGGCAAATGCCCTCCTTTTTGCTTTTCCTCCCTCACCCTCACTTTTGAATCCAAGGCCCCCCTCACCCTCGTTCTCAATTTGAAAAATTATGTGGCCCTCCCTCGCCCTCACCCTCACTTAGAAAAATTTGCTGGCCCTCTCTCGACATAACTCTCACATTGTCAGCTCTCCCTCACTAAAAGTCATCCTGAAATTCAGTTATATTTTTTAGGCTGCAACTTCTGGCGATATTACTGAGTAATAAACATACAGCACAGGACCTCAAGGCTCTATTAGACGAGATGCTAGATGCTTATACTCTTGTGTGTGTGCGGGTACGTGTGTGTGAGCTGTTTCAGCTAACACGTGAGGCAAAACCGAGACAGTTACGAGTTGCGCCATAAAATATCACTCTGCCTTTATTTCTGGCACGCACTGCATGCATACATGTGCCCTGCACTTATACATTTTTATTGCAATCTTTATTTTGCTTATTTTATTTTTTATTTGAATATACTGTAGCCCCATTCTAGGGGCTATAGCACGAGTGGTTACATATGATGTGGCACAATTCCACGCATAAAAGTGTACATGACAAAAATTTACAAACATAAACGCTGCACACAACACCATATAATGCTACAACTCAATTCCCAACGCAAAATCCGAAATTGGTAACGCACGAATATTGCCATGCAGAGAGTTCCAACTCTCCAAAGTACGCGGAAAAAAGTTGTATTTGAAAGCGTTAGTACGGGCAAAAAAGGTTGGATATTAAAATCGTGATGGCTCCTGGTTACAGATGGTTTTAAAAACGAGATATGCTGGCCCTCTGAAAGGCAATTAGCAGAATGCGCTATTGACTATAGAAGTTTTAAGGACTCAGTTTTCCGGCGGGATGCGAGCGTATGAGGGTGAAAAATGAAAGTCGTAGTAATTTCACACTGCTTATAAGGATTCCAAACATCTGAAGCGTATTCAAGAATATGGCGAATTAGAGTTTTGAACATGAACAATGTGGTGTCTTTAGGATCATCCCGTACTATGCGCCTCAAGTAACCTACCTTTTTAATAGCTTTAGTGGTGATGTGATCGATGTGTTTTTCCCATGTCATATTGTGGGAAAAAACAAAGCCGAGGTATTTATATTCATGTACCCTTTGCAGGGATGAATAATCGTGAATAGAAGCTGAGACGCGGCTACTGAAAGACATGACAACTGTTTTGCTGAAATTGATTTTCATCTGTCACGTATTACACCAGTCATAGATCATACCAAAAGACTGATTCAGAAAGTAGTGATCATTGACATAGTTAACAGTGTTGTACAATACACAATCATCGGCGTATAGAAAGATCTTTGAGGTTATACTGTCAGGCAAATCATTAATATAGAGTAAAAACAACAAAGGGCCAAGGACAGAGCCCTGGGGAACACCTGAGGTTACATCAGCTAATGAAAAATCGACGGAATTGAAGCGAACAGACTGGGAGCGATGCGAGAGGATATCGGCAATCCAATCAACGAGTTGAGAGTTATTGAGAATGGTTTTTGGTTTGCATAACTATTTAGAGTAAAGGACGGTGTCAAAAGCTTTTGAGAAATCGATTGGTATGGCATCGATTTGGGTACCGGCACCTGTGCTGAGAAAAATGTCACGTGCAAATTCGGTTAATTGAGCCACTGTACTAAATCCCTTTCGAAACCCGTGTTGAGCCCTTGATAGAAGATAAGTTGCTTCAAGAAATTCCTTAATTTGTTTTTAAGTACTGTGCTCTAGGATCTTACATAAATGTGCAGTTAAAGAGATAGGCCTATAGTTAGAAGTTGTTTGTTGCGGGATTTATAGAGCGGGAGTACATTGGCACGTTTTCATGAGGAAGAGACAGCGCCAGTAGAAAGAGATTTTTGAAAAATAATTGAGATATCGACGCGACCAAAGTCAATAACGTGCAAGAAAGGTGTTTGGGATACGGTCCGGTCCAGCGCATTTTTTTGAGTCAGGGTGCAAGATAATGTTTAAAACGCCCTGAGTGCTAACCGTGATATCAAAGATAGAACGATCATGACTAGGAAGACTGAAAGATGGAATAATGTTATTATCACGTGCAAAGACAGAATGAAAGTAAACATTAAATGCATCCGATATTTGAGCAGGGTCAGTGACAATTTCCCCATTAATAACGACTGAGGCGGATCAAGTGCCGAGAGGGTAGAACAGAGCGCCAAAATTTACGAGGGTTATCTCTAAGCAGCCCTTGGAGCTGAAACCAAAAATATAAATCTTTTAGCAGAGTGCATTTTATTACGAAGTTCATTTTTCGCAACTTGAAATCGAGCAAAATCATCAGGGTTATTGTAACGTGTCATGCGCCTCAGCGGAGACACACGACATGACATCTGCAAAACATCGCGATCAATCCAAGGGAGAGTAGGATTTCTTGTCTTCGTTTTGACAGGAACAAACAGTTCACTGCACAATCTAACAATATTAAAAATATTCAACAAGGTCATTAACATCGCCGTCACGATTGAGCGCGCAGAAGGAGTCGAAGCACTAGGCCAGTTTGTCGATTACGGCGTTATCGTCAGCATGATGGAAATCCAGAAATGACGTGAATGTGCACTGTGGGTTACTAGTGAACCGGGACAGGCTAAGGAGAACTGCCGCTTTATGGTCGTAAACAACGTCGACAACCGTACACTGAAAGCCGGTCTCTATTAGATTGGGGCTTAGGGAGATTAAGTCTAGCAGCTTATTTAGTCTTGTGGGAAACGTAACTATTTGAGTGAGTCCAAGAGAGAGCGAGAGATCTACGAACTCTTTTACTAAAGAAGCATCACGGCCAGAATAACACATCGATGGCCCGTGAATTCCAGGCACGTTGAAATCACCCATGAAGATGATGTTTGGTACTCGAAGACTATGAACTGGCCAACAGAGTGCAAAACATCAACAGAGGTTCCTGGGGGTCGGTAAAAAACGCCGATAGTAACAGTCTGTTTTTCTAAATAAAGCTTGCACCAAACTGACTCAGTGTTGCAAGGAACGGGTAGGATGGAAAATCTAAGATATGAATGAAGAAGTAAAGCTACACCACCGGCTTTGCCATCATTCCTGTCGGCACGGATAGCAAAGTAACCAGGTGGGGTAAATTCAGACTCATATATGTCAGGGTGTAGCTAGGTTTCAGTGCTGCCAATAATGTGAGGGTCATAGGAGGGCACAAGCGAGAGAAGATCGGGGAGCTTGTTTGAGATGCTTTTAGCTTTAAGATTTAAGACAACGAGACTGGTTGGAGAGCTAGGTAACTGTCAACGGGGTAGCAAATTAAGCTCAGTAGGTTCGCTTGCTTTGTGAAGGGGTAACGAAGGAGGCTCAGTAGATTTGGTACCCACGTGACTGGATAATGAAAGAAGCTCAGAGGATTCGGACAAATCATGATGGGGGTCGAGTTTCAAGCCACTCGAGGCGTCACCCCATGTGTACCTGACACCATCAATGAAAACATGGTCGTACCGAAGCTTCACCTTTGCACCACCGTCACGACGCGAGGAAGATGCATTCCATATTTTCTTACGAAGGTCTCGGACATTCGCCGAGAAATCCTCAGTGATGTAAAAATTTTCCCCTTTGGGTTGTGATAGGCTCTTCATGACAAGAATCTTCTCACTGAAATCAAGGATCCTTAGTATGACAGGACGTGTACGTCCATCACTGGGTCTGCCGATGCGATGACAACGCTCAATACGGGGACATTATATGCGAAGCTTGTCAGTAAATATTTTGCAGATTTTGGACAATAAACTGATGCCATCTTCATCAGGTCTCTCTAGTAGACCGTGTACAATAAGATTGTTCTGCCTTGACCGGTTTTCCAAGTCTTCATTCTTTACAACCAGGTTGAAAATTGTTTTTTTAAGGATTTAATATCCGAACGGAGGTTAGCGTTCAAAGACTCCGAGGCTGAAGGAGTTGCAGATGATTCCAGTGATGAGACACGAGTTTCAAGATCAACATGACGAGCGGAAAAAGATTTCTTATTATCTGTACTGTCTCTAGCGATTCCTTTTCGACCAGCCAGCAGTTGCGTGAGCTGAGAAAGCACGTCTGCCTCCTCCAGAGCGGAATACGGGTCAGTATTTGCGCGCGCTGCCCGCTTCCCACTAAGATGTTTAGACAAGTTAGCTGAGAGTGATCGTTTAGGAAGGCCTGGATTTTTTCAACGTTCCCGTTCTGTAGAAGGCGAGAGAAGCAAAGTACAGCATTTGAACAGAGGCTAGCAAAACTTTGTGGGTAGGAAAACAGCAGCAAACAACGATCATCAGATCGAACGCAGTGAGCGTTCTTGAGGTAGCATACCTGCACGAAGAACATGGAACGATTAGACATCTTGTAAAGGCTGCTGCCGTCCTGCCCACTGAAGCGGTAAGCCGGTGCGGTCTGATTTATAGTCCGAGGAAGAGCTGACGTAGACCAAGGGCAGATGGTGATAGGACGATGCAGACTGGCACGTGGGAAGCCGTTAGGGGCCCAGGGGAGCACGCCAGGTATATCACCAATAAGGGTGACACGGCAGTCCGTAGCCAAACTGATGGTCCCATCCACATGCCGCAAGCTAGATGGCTGTGCAGGCGCACTTGAGTCGAAGTCGCAAAAAAGTGAAACAGCAACAGCCGCGAGGATCTGCACGAAGAACATGGAACGATCAGGCATCTTGTAAAGGCTGCTGCCGTCCTGCCCACTGCACGGCAATCTCCACTGGGGATTTTAGCAGGTTGGGATACAGATATGTAAACACAAAGTAATAACACAGGCAATGAACACAAGAAAACATTAGAACAACGTAGCTCAAACATTTTTTAAAATAAGCGTACACAACAGATTTTTAAACAATACTGAAAAGATATGTGGGCACAGATGATTTTATAACGTGGTCATTGGTTAAGAGATTCACTTCAATTGCTGTTCGTGAAAACATTTAAAACGGTTATTACGAGTGGTAAATGGCGTTACTGGGAGGCTGTGTCTTTGCTTAGTGGCGTAACTAGATGAAAAAGAAATCATTATCGTGAAATCTGTCTTATAGTGGCCGTTAATAAATTGAAAGAAGAATTTTAGTCGCGACACATTGTTTCCTTGCGCTAATTGGGGCAAATCCGCTTTAGCTAACAGTTCTGTTATTGACGTACGTCCAAATCTGGTAAAAATGAAGCGAGCTGATTTGCGTTGCGCCATTTCTATATATTTAGTGTAAGTATAAGTGAAAGTGTCCCTGATAACGCTTGCATGGTCTAGTATCGGCAGAATTATGTTTTTGTATGCGACCAGTTGGACAGAAGAAGTAGAGTCTCATAGCTCTCCCCAGAAAGAACAACTTGCAATTAACTATAGCCATTATGTAGCCAATGTTCTTTGTCCAACTAAAGTCCTCAGTAATCAAGAGTCCGAGATACTTATAATGTGTTTCGAGAAAAGTTTCAATAGGATAAATGTTTAGGTTTCTCATCTAAAGCGGTGCGTGCAGTAGTGAGTAGTACAGCTTTGTGATCGGATATTCAATCTACTATCTTGGTATTTGTTTTGGCAGTAATTGATCAGCTAACAAAAAAGAGTTCGAGCATTGATTAGCAATTGCCCTGAAATATGGTATTCCCTTCTACAATCTGCAAAAAGTCGAAGGTAAAAGCAATACACAACATACTTTCCTCATGGTGGCCATGCTTTTAAGCTGGAAAAATTGACCAGTCTACTTCAGGCAAATTAAAATATCTTGAGAGCAAAATAAGATTATTTGGTTTAACATTCGTGCGCGATTTTTGTATCTGTTCCTATAATACGGCCACGGCAGAGTTAGGGTGCCTGTACATTGCTCCAATAATACACCTGTTTCCATTGTACGTTGTGCAAAAAGTGCACTGTATAGATTGGGTACATCAGGCATTGGTAAAATTCCCAGGATGATTTAAACAGAATGCTGACATCTCCACCTCTACCATCACGATCACTTCGGTACGAACTGTAGCCAGTGGTAATGAACTCACTGTCGAACACTATTGTCAAGCCAAATTTCTGTCAAAACCGCTATTTCAGTGTCATGCAGAAGAGCTTCCAACTCAGTTGTTTTGTTTATGAGACTTCTGCAATTAACATTTATTATTTTCAGCGTCTGATATCTCTTAGTCCGGAGTCAGTTTGATTTATTTCTAAGCCTAAAGCGAAGAGCTCTTGTTTCATCCCAGCCATACATAATGCTAGTAAAGCTTAGCTTATCAAAGATTAGCTTTAAACTTTGGTGCCCTGTTTCCCCTCTTCTTCACAGCTTTTCTACTGCTGTTTCTGTATTTTGCAAACACGTTTAGATCCTAAGCTAATTATTTTGAGTTTTTTGGTGTTTGGATTTTGAGCTGATTTTGGTGTTTTTGACTCAATAGCACGACCGTATTATTGAAATTTTTTCACAGAAGCCGAGGAGTTTAAAAAGGACTGGTCGCGCCTTACTTATTTCTTTTTTACCCTCCCTATGAAATGTTTCGATACCACTCCCTGTTCAACCTTGTTCCAGAAAAACACACCATCAATTACTACTTTTTCCGGTTCCTCACCGTCTCCTCGCAGCGCTCTTTTGTTCCATACGTGATCAGGTTATTTCTCCTGCCTCAACTTTCTAAATCGCCTATCTGGTTCCTAACTGTACTAAGCTGCTCGTTTCGACATTGCCGACTCTGCGTCTTTAACCTTCTTGGCTAAGACATTCAGGCCAGACAACTGTTTCTCACTGTCATCAATTCGCTCAGTTAAACCGGGAAGTTTATTTTCAGTTGTGTCTTAGACGCCTGCAGGTCCCCCATTGTTGAATTAATCTTGCTCTGGCCTTCTAGCAACTCCGATAGCATTTGTTTTTCGAACGGGCCAGGATTCGTTTGAAGACCGCCAGACGACAACAGATCTTTGTTAATGCAATCAGCAATAAAAGAAATGCTGAACACACAGCATGCAGGGCAGCAGCACTACAAAGCGATCGTAATTCTTGTAGCAATGTGCAGATTTAGAATCACTGACCTGGATAGCAAAGCAAAAAGGATTGCTTATCATGCTGCCTCTTTTGTTGCTGCCATGTCCACTGTGTTATAATGAACTGCTAAAATCAGTCAGCACATTGTTTTGTCTGTGTAGAAAAACTAATGTTCGCCAAGAGTATTTAGAAAACAATTCAGTAGCGTTTACCACGATAATTACAATATGTGATTAACACAGCATAAAATCAGAACAAGAAAACTTTGCAGATCGCTTAATTATCATTACCCGATTACAATACGATTGCGCTGGGTCATCTGAACTTCACTTGTTCTTATCTTCTATTTCCTGCAGTTGGTGGCTTGCTCGTCTGATGACGCTTCCACGCGCACGGATGGAAGATGATGAAAACCACGCTTTTAAACTATAGCGTGAGAGAACGGCACTTTCAACAACTGTCGTGAACGCGGTTACGTCACAAAGACGATGACATTGCAAGCACAGCACGAGACTTTGGCAGTTCGTGCAGACAGGATGTTAGGATTTCTCCCAACAAATTGTTCAAATTAGGGAAATGTATGAACCGACCGACATAAAACCGGAGTGTCAATCTTTCTTGGTGATGCGCTAAGCGTCTACTGCTCTGTTGCTGTGTTTTTGCGTTGTGTTTCGTGGCGTATCTTGAAAGGCTTGTAAATAATTTAGTTAATGTATATAGAATATATTTTCACTATTATAAATGTCATAATTAAAAAAAGGTGTGGCGACGGCGTAGTGGTCTGAAGTAGCGGCCAGCGGAAGGCATTTATTTCATTTCATTTCATTTCATTTCATTTTATTACCTTAAAGACCCCTCGCGGGGTATTACATAAGGGGTGGGATTAGCAGAAAAGGCACAAAACAATGCCACTGGTGATCATGAACAAAAAATGTTGTTTAGATTGCTTGCAAATGATGAAGGACAGGTGTTGTCGACGATATGCTGGGGAAGGCCGTTCCAATCTTTAGCTGCACGTGAGAAGAAGGAGGCTGAAAAAGTAACAGTTCGGGCACGTGGGCGAAAAACTTGAAGCGTGTGGCTAGTGCGATGAGAAATGTATGATGCTGGCGTGATGTAAGGGGCACGGTTAAGTGATGAGTAAAATAACTTGTGGTACAGTGATAGCGTGGCTATGCGACGACGAACGGAAAGAGGCGATAGTGCTGATTTGGTTTTTAAGGCTGAAACACTGACGTCGTAGGAGTAAGAAGAATGAATGAACCTTGTAGCGCGGTTTTGAACGGCTTCTAGATCGTTTACGAGGTTAATATGATGCGGGTCCCATATGGCGGATGCATATTCAAGTTTAGGTCTAATGAGTGACTTGTAGGCGAGCAATTTCACGTGATGTGAGGTGAGGCGAAGGTGACGTTTAAGAAATCCCAGAGTTTTGTTAGCCGATGATATCACGTTAGTAACATGTGCATTCCATGTTAGGTCCTTAGATAATGTGACGCCTAAGTATTTGAAAGATGATACAGATTCTACGGACTTGTTAGCGATTTTGTATTGGAAGGCATGAGTCTTTTTGCGACGGGTCATGGAAAGAAGCTTGCATTTGCTAGGGTTGAGGGTCATAAGCCAATCTGCGCACCACTGTTCAATTTGGTTAAGGTCCTGCTGGAGGGCTTCATGATCAGTTGTTTGTTACTTGGCGGTAAATTACGCAGTCGTCAGCGAACATTCGAATTTGGCAGGATACGTATTGAGGGAGATCATTAATATATATTAAAAACAATAGGGGTGCAAGAACAGAGCCTTGTGGGACGCCGGATGTTACAGGGAGAGGGTTGGAAGACTGGTGGGAAGACTGGGAAGACTGGGGAAGATTTAGTGCCACCGCGGTTCGGATCCCACTCCCAAGCTTTAAAATTTATATTTCTTTACTGTCTTATCCCAGTTTGATGCCGGCTTTCTGTTGGAGTGGGGCTGTTATGCGGTCACCTAAAATAAAACATTATTGAGGCCACTTGAAAATCAAACGGCTCGCTAAAATGCAGCATTTGTGCTGAATAATAGTAGTCACTAACTCCCAGAGTCTGGAGTGAAAGATTCCTGTGGTTGCCCATTTAGTGCTCTAGGGCTTCCAATCCGACGAGAAGCGATGGCTGGTCTGTCCGAAGCCTGCTTCTAGCCCGTGGGGCACCTTGGTCACGTTATGTTGTGATGTCATCACAAACTTCCACCGGATTGTGATCAAACTGCCAACCGTGGCAGTTCAATTAATGATTAGTCGGGAGAGATTCCCCAGCAACATCATAGGTCTCACAAGCCCCACCGATGGCAGCACCTGCCATCTCAGGGCAGTGCAGCGTAGCTTAACCGCTGCACCTCTGTGCCTGGAGCGAAATCAGGACTCCCAGGTATCTGTGAATGTAGAGAATGACCAATTACATCGCAATACTAGTCCAAAATGATGTAAAAACACGCAGACTTAAATCATATGACATATCAACTAAAGGAAGCATGTTCAGGCCAAGCAACAACATAAAAAGCCAAGCTAAACCATGTGAAACAGGCCTAACGGTGCTAGCACACGATAGTTCATGGTTAACCCCAGGCGAAACCGCCCGTGATTTTTTTCTTTGAACGTCTACGCCTTACCCAAACGCTGAGTGCCTATTACATACCAAGCCTGATAGAAATTTGGTTCACAAAATCATGCGCGCGATTACGCGTTCACACGACTTACCAGGGAGAGAAATAAGCCAAGAGATGCTGATGTTTTTTGGAGAGCAGTACAGCTTTTTTCTTTTTTAGCACATCGTACAGTGCAAGGCGGAGCGAGCGATGATTCAGACTAAGGTGGTTAAGTAGCTGCCTTATATTTATGGAAAGACTACAGTGGTTGCCTCTGAACACCACACTGCGGCACCGCTTTCATATACTGCAGTTCTAGATAAAAAAGTATGTAGAAAGAAGATAAGACGACTCACAGTGTGAATAAAAAAATTCCACACCAACGCTGACAGCAGGCTTTGCTTTGACAGCGGAATTTTGCAAAATCATTTTTTGCGCTGCCGACAGCTCTGTGAAGCCTCACTCATCTGAAATCGGACTTCGTTCCAGCAAGGAAGGCGTAGAAGTTGGGAGTTCAACGGCTTTACTAGGTATAATTTCTACGTGTTTTACTCTACATTCTGATCATCCGACAGACTCGGGGCTGATAATGAAAATATCGACTGCGGTTCTCGTTCCCGTTGGACAGGCAACCACCCGCACTGCCCGGCCAGTGGCCCCTTGTTATCGCATACACAAGGTGTTTACCGAATGCTTTACACAATTTTTAAAAAGAGGTTTTCGAGTTATAAGAGCGTTTGTTTCGGCGGTGTAGCACATCAAGGTGAAGATCTCATCATTTATTCCCTCCCTCGCCCTCACGTCACCATGTCTTTCCTCCCTCTACCACGTCCTCACGTATTTTCATCTGCGCATCCTCCCTAACCATCACCTCACCGAGTGAAACACTCATGAGGTGAGGGTGAGGACGCCCTCATGAGGGTTCGCCCACATGAGGATGCCCATCTCTGGCAACAGGTGCCCGTGTGCAGTGCTATGGCAGTGGATGTTAAATACCCACAGGTGGTCTAAAAAATTCCGGAGCCCTCCGCTATGGGACCTCTTCCTTTCTCCTTGCACTGCCTCCTTTATCCCTTCCCCTATGACGCGGTTCAGCTGTCCTACGAGACATTCGAGGAAGTTACTGCGCCATTTTCTTTCCTCAAAACCAAATTTCATTTTTATTTTTTGATTCCAGAACACCCACTTCTGGACCTGCATTTTCATAATAATAATAATAATTGTTTTTTTTAGGGAAAGGAAATGGCGCAGTACCTGTCTCATATATCGTTGGACACCTGAACCGCGCCGTAAGGGAAGGGATAAAGGAGGGAGTGAAAGAAGAAATGGCAGATATTAGTTCACGTTTAGAGGGTATGCAGCGTTAGCATTGGCCTAAGGCAAATCTGTATTGCCAAGAGAATAGGGTGAGAAGGAACTACAAAGCACATTTAGCGCCTTTCTACATTCCTACATTCTGCATTCTTTCTACACAAACATTTAGCGCATTCTTATAAAAGAAGAAATGTTTATTGGGCTGACTTGCACTCAGAATCGACTGAATTACTCGGCGGTGGGGAAAGCAACAAGGATGGCCTGCGGTCGCCGAACAATGCCTACATGTCTTGGCCGCGCTCAATGGAAAGGTGGCAAGGAACCTTCGAGAGAAGAAATCAAAAGCACTAATAATCCAGCAAAATGCGGAAGTAGTCGTTCCGGGCCACGATCAAACGAGATGAGTCTGGTCGCATCTCACGTCACAAAGTAAATGATAAAACTGCCTGCCGCCGGCTTGAGCCTGAACGAGCAAACTAAAAATATGTGCGTCATTACTCCCCAGAAAAAAGTCTGCTCGATGCTTTACAACAAAAAGAAACAAATGCAGAATAGCAGGTAGTAAACAAGAGAAAAATACTACGACAGCAAATACAGAGCGTCCGTTAGCTTCTATAATAAGGCTGTAGGCGCGGGACGTCCACAACTTCTGGTTGTGAACGACGCCACTTTGAAGCTGTCGCTCCGTTGGGGGATACTTCGTAGTCAAGTTCGCCAAGTTCACGAATAATCCTGTTTGGCCGAAGTTGCGACGCAGAAGCTTTTTACTACGTCCACGGCGGCGAGTGGGAATCCGTATATATATACGATCACCCGGCTTGTACTCCACGTGACGTCGGCCTACTTTGTACCGTCGGGCGACGGTGCGTTCTTTATCTTTGATCCGCAATTGGACAAGTCGTCGGTCTTCTCCACGCTTAAGGTGTCCAGTGACGTCGATGTTGTCTGCATTTGTGACGATCGGGTGCATGGCGTCGAGCGTGGTGATTGTTTCCCTCTCATGTATGAGCCTAAATTGTGTCATCTGGGTGGTCGCTGGCACGGCGTTATTGTAGGCAAAGACGACGCAACGGCGAATGTCGTCCCAGGTCTTGTGTTCGTCGTCTACACATATGCCGGGCATGTCAGCGTCAAAGATAAATTTGTCCGACGCTCCGGAAGACAGTGGGTCTGAGATGGTACGCAATGATTCGCTGTGACTTGTGTGGCTGGGGCTCAGAATGAGCCGTAAATGTCGTTACCCTACATGCGATGAGAACTTCTCGAGCGCCGTGAGGCAAGCGGATCTGCTCGACAAAAAACTCTGCGACCTCAACTGCAGTACCACTGGACAGGACTTATTTTGCTTTGGCATAGAGCGTCAAGTAGTCGGACGCTAGGATGATCCACTTGTTGCTCAATGTTGATGTTGGTAAAGGGCCGAGTAGATGCATTCCAATCTTTTGAAAGGGCTTGCTCGGTGCTGATATGGGCTTCAGAAGTTCAGTTTGCCTGAGAGACTTCCGGCACGTTTTGAGATACTCTGGAACAACGGCGGATAATCGGAGGGCTAATCCCGAGGTCTCAAGGTGCTGCTTACTTGTGCGAAGCCTGCATAATTTCTTGTTGTAAGATGTATGGAACGACCAGGCGGTAATGCCGCCTTGTTGAGGGCGAAGTTCTTTTCACGAGGACGAAAATTAGGAGACACAAGGTAGATAAACCACGCTTGAATGCTGCTGGGGGTGACGAAGTTTTGCTTTCCAGTCAGTGGATGAGAAGCTGTAGGTCAGGACCCGAGCGTTAGTGTTGAGCGAAGTGACTGGTTCCTATCTGTTCCACAAAGGGGTCCTCATCTCTTCCAGCGGCTTTCCGACAGGTGCTCGAGATAGGATGTCCGCATCGGTGTGCTTGCCTATAGATTTGCAGATGAAAGTGATGTCGAACTCTTGGAGGTGCAGGGTCCACGTAGCGAGGCGGCCGAAGGGTTCCTTCAAATTGACAAGGCAACACTGTGCGTGGTGATCACTTACCACCCTTAATGGCCGTCCATGCAGGTAGAGAAGAAATTTTGTAGTAGCCCAGAAAATTTCGAGGCGCTCCTTTTCGGTCGTCGAATAGTACGTCTCCGCCTTCGAAAGAGAGGGGCTTGCATGCGCGATTGCTTTCTCCTCTAAATCGCTTTTCTGAACGCGGACAGCGCCTAGGCGCACGCTCGGCGTTTTCATTAAATTTGCTCGAGGACTCGAGGGAAGTGCAAATGATGCTGAAGTTCCTTGAATGCTTCGGCTTGCAGAGCCTCCCGTTAAAATGGCACGTTTGCCTTTGTCAGATGGGTCGAAGGCTCACAGATTCTCGAAAAGTTCTCGAGAAATCGTCGGTAATAGGCGCATAGTCTCAGTAATCTGCGCACAGCTTTCTTGTAGGTAGACGGCGCAAAGTGCGCGTTAGTGGCTGTTTTCTTCAGTCTAGGCAAACTCCATACTTAGTTACGATGTGGCCTAGAAACAGGAGCTTTCTATAGGCGACGTGGCATTTCTGTGCTCTCAAGCGTAGCCCGGACGATTTCATTGCCTTCAGCACTGCTCGAAGCCTTTTGAGGTGGTCATAAAATTTTGAGACGAAGACAACGATGTTATTGAATTAAACGAGTCAGATTTGCTTCTCCAGGCATGTCAGCAGTTTATCAGTTACCCGTTGGAAAGTTGCTGGCGCTGAACAGAGTACAGATTTTGGCTCGTGAAGCCGTAGGTGGAGCCGCTTTTTTCAGAGCTCCAGCGACTTCGTCGGAATTTAAGTGCTTTTTGGTATTTGCTTTTTTACAGGGCGTAGGGAAGGTAGTTTTAAACCGTGTGAGGGGTAGAAAAGCTAGCGGATGTGTGTGTGCCGTAGGTCTTTGTGTGGGAATTTAGAGGGTTTTTACGGTACGTAGTCGGCCGGAGAATGGTCGACAAGCTAGGAAATCCAAGGCGGACAGGGACCTAGGGCTTTCAGAGGAGTGCGAGGGTTGGTGTTATTTAGACGAGACCGAATTCGGCAGCTTAGCAGAGCCTATGCAGAGCTTTTACATAGCAGAGGCTATGTAAGTGCTTTCAGAAGGCCATTCGGCCGTTGGAAGGGGAATGGTCAACTAGGATTAAAGAACGCAAAGGCGTCCTAAAGGTGGAACGAGAGGACCGGATTAAGCTAGAAACTCAGGTCGCCCAGTCGCTTACGAGGGAGGGGGCTAAGGCCGACCTGTCGGAGCGAATTGTGAGCGAGCCGAAAAAAGAGCAAAAAGCGGACCCAGCAAGAAGAGCAGGTAGAAGCGCTCAAGTCGCGCCCGGCAGGTCACCCCAGTTCAGAGCAGTGTCAGATGGTGAACGAGGACAGTGTGGTAAACCAAAAGGAGCCTGGTCGATCCTAAAGCGCTCTAACGCAGCAGGCTTTGATTCGGGCACGTTGACACGTGACAGTAACCTACGGTGGCGAGAGAGACAGCTAGAGCGATCCGTAGGGCAACAGGCGCCGTCAAGAAGTGAACATTTAGAACGCAGAATGGTTCTGGTAGTCGGTGAATCGAACTTAGCGAGGATTGAGGGAGGCGTTTTGACGACAGTGAAGGCGGACAGGCGGGTGCAGGATGAGGCCCAGTCAGCGAAGTGCATGGTAGATGCAATGACCAAAGCCCAGGAGGTGGTAGAGGACAACATGGATAACGAACATTTTTTCGTTATCCATGCTGGTCTCAACAATGTGCTGAAGGCGAAGAGCCAGAACCTCGATAAACAGTTAGAAGCGGGGATGCGTAGGCTTAGGCCTCTGAGAGTGTGCATGTGATCACATGCACAATCCCAGAGGTCCAGAGGCAGTCTAGTGGAACGGAAAGAAGGGTCGGTGGGGCTAACCGTGTAATTAGGTTAATGAGTCAACGAATAGGATACGTGGTAATGGAAGTTAACAGAGATGTGTACGATGTCAGCTCCCTCCCTTTTGCAAAAGATGTCAATCACTACGGTGGTGCCACTGGAAAGAGGGTAGGGGGAAGGATAGGTCGCCAGGCAATAGCTTTATTCGGGGGACCCAAAGCTCTGAGGGAACGAGCATAGACTAGGAAGAACCAAGGTCAAAGAAACGAGGAAACCATTGGAGAAGAAATAGGCACAAGTGCGTGTGCCACGTTAATTAAGATATAGGTTACATTAACTGCAAGGTGGCAGGAATAGGCTGAAATGAGAGGAATTAGAAGAAAAGTTAAGGCAGGAGGAATTAAGAGTATGTAATTTAGTAGAAACACATCTTAGAGACATGGAGAAAGCACTCAGTAATCCAGACTGCGCATGGGAATATTGCAGTAGTACAGAGGGCTGCAGAAAGGGGTGTGGAATTGGGGGATTCATTCTTAAAAGTATTGAATTTTCAAAAGTTCAGACTGGGATGCAAGGGAATTTTACGGCTATAAGGAAAAGTGGCAGGGGACCAAACACTCCTTCGCTTTGTATACTGTGCACAGGAGTTACTTCCAAACAGGAACAGGAAAATGGTAGAATGTATTGCAACCGCCATTAATGAGCTAGGAGGACAGCGCGAGATAATTATATTAGGCAACATGAATGCACACATAGAAGACTTGGATAGGTATACAGGTTCGACCGGAAGCATGCGTCCTGCTGGATACGTGTGAAAGGCATTCTTTAGTTGTATTTGCAACAGTACCGAGAAGTGTGAAGGGCTCAGAACTTGCCCTAATTACGTGCCCTACTTGAAGAGAACTGCATCCTGACCTTCTGAAGAAGCTCCGGAATTCCTCCCACCGTCTGAGGCCTCCTGGGAACCATGCATGAGTGCAACTGAGCTGGGAACTGACGCTAGGCTTAGTGCCTCCGATGCCACGCTGGCGGAGGTAGCTCTGCCGGCGTCTCTCGTGGCAGCACCTGCCACGCAGTCGACACCTGATCCGTGGCGCCAGGTCCAGCTATGTGCTCCCGGTTCATTGGCAGACGAACCCCTCCT
The DNA here is from genome assembly GCA_030143305.2 of Amblyomma americanum. NCBI lineage: Eukaryota > Metazoa > Arthropoda > Arachnida > Ixodida > Ixodidae > Amblyomma > Amblyomma americanum. The sequence goes on from JARKHS020026870.1 coordinate 138,386, forward strand.
GCCTATCCGAGATGCCAGACTGCTCGTCAGTGGTCTGCCACCAGGGCTCATGGCCATCAACTCTACACCACCGGATGGGCCTCAAACCGCACGTCATGATGAACAGGGCATTCCAATGGACTTAACGGTACCTCTACCCGTGCAAAAGTGCCCTCGCACCACTCACAAGCGTCCCTCAGTCGACAGCCAACCGATTCCATTTTCGGCAAGTGATGGCTCCCAAGGTAAGCGCACTTGTATTACGATCGAGAACTCGGTGGAGCCTTCACCCGGATCGCCTTCTTATAAAGTGACAATCAATTCACTGACCAACAAAAGCCTCACGGATATACCGAACAAGATTTTACAAGCTAACTTGGACGCGTGCCTCGGTACCAAAGGTTTTCGAGGCGTCACAGCCAGGACAAGGTCAACACCATTGCAGTGTGGCTTCCGACTCTGACTGCCGTAGAACGGCTGCAAACGCACACCAGTATTTCACTGACAAGTAAAATCTCAGTGCCAGTACAAGTGTATTTAGTTGGAGGATCCGACTGGCAGCGCTGCGTCGTCTACAAAGTCGATATCACTGAGGATCAAACTGCACTCCAGCGTGAACTGTACTGTCCCAAGCATCGTGTCATCTAGGCCCGACGCATGGGAAAGGGGCGCTCGTGCATAGTCACCTTGCAAGGCCCTCTGACACTACCAGCCCGTCTGTACTAATATAGCTGTTTTTGCGGCCTCGGCCATATAAACCGAGTGCGGTATATTGCTATAACTGCTTCCGTACCGGACATATGCGCCAATTCTGCCCCTTCACTGCTGATGGTGAAAGTACATCGGAAGGGAAAGTGGATTATCGATACGGCCTTTGTAAATCCGACGACCACGAGATAACATCTCCAAGCTGTCCGACAAAACAAAAAACGACGCAACAGGCTCGTCGTCGAATGACTAAGCAGTGGCCTATACAAGACTGTATAACTTCATTGCAGACATCCAGTCGGTACCCAGCTCTCCAGTGCGATGACAACGAATGGCCGGAGCTCCCTGAGCATACCTCGCATGATCGTTCAACTCAGCAGCCTTCTAATGGTACTGTGCGACAAGAACGCCTCCGAAAACAGCCAACAAAGCAGCGCTGTGTGCCTGAACTACCGCAGAACGATATGTCTGCAGTCGACGAACAAATCGCGCATCTCTTAGCGGAGGTCACAAAGCTCCGGCAACACCGTGAACTGCTAGCTCGACGTAGACGGGCAGCGGAATCATCCGCCACATATACCACTGGCACAGAAACATCACCTTCCTGCCGCCCACCAGTGTCATTGCCTGCCGCCTCTTCCCAGATTACCGCAATGCCACTGGGCAACTGTGCTACTTTTGTTCCGGTTTATGGTCAACCAGTTGTCCAACCTGACGTCCGTGATTCCACAGCGCTTGGGCTAGTAACTAGAAATGGCAAGTTCCAGTCGTGCTGGTGTGCTGCAGTGGAACTGCAGAGGAATTTCCTCGAAGGTGGGAGAGCTCAAGACCTTCTGCAAATTCACAAGCTCCAGGTATGGGCCATGCTGCTACAGGAAACAAATGTCTTGCCATCGATTCCAGGCTTCAGTGCCTACATGTCTCCTTCAATGATTTACCGCCGTGTACAAACTGCTGCTCCCCCGGGGAAGGCGGCGGTGTATGTGGACTAACGTTTTCCGCATGTGCGCTTTGCTCTCGAAAAGTGGTGCACGTCGTATCAAGAGGTAATGGCAGTGGCTGCGAAACTTAAGAAGGGAACCGTTGTGGTCGTTTCATTTTGCGTTAGATTAGCCGGTGGTGCTTCCTCCCGTATTAATCTTGGCTGGTTAACAAGTGTCCGTCGGCAGTATCCCGGGTGTCCGATTTTAGTCGGAGGCGACTTTAACGCCCCTCACCAGGATTGGGGGTACCTCACTTCAAGCCCTCATGGCAGGCGTGTACGGGACGCCTTCACGGATGCCCAATTTGTGCTGCTCAACCATCCTGGGATAGCAACACGGCCAGTGCGTCAAACTAGCAGTGCTTCCTATGTTCTAGACTGGACGTGGTGGTCGGGTCCGGGTACTCTCTCCTGGCACATGGATCCAGACTGCTGGGGAAGTGATCATCACCCTATCATCATCGGTCTTCACACCTCACATATCCGACCTCTAAGCTACAAATGTTCTGTGATCAACTGGGACAGTTTCCGCTCCTGTATGGACAATATCTCCTCAGATTCTTCGCCAATCCTCATTGAGCGCATAAAAGCAGCGCTCAAATTTGCTGCAACTACCACCTGGACGGATGTTGGTCGACCGGCACCAGTCCTCGGCCTTCTTAATTTGTGGGCGGCACGCCATCAGGCCGAGCTGGCTGCTACGAGAGACCCTAGTTCATCGCAGGAACGTATGCAATTGCAATATATTACAGCTATGGCACGCAAATATGAACGCGACCTCTCTCGACGGCAGTGGAATGCGTGGTGCGAAAAATGTTCTGCAAAATCCTCGAATGCCTCTCTCTGGCGAACATTCCGTACAATAGAACGCGGTCGCCGTTCGACTGACGCAGCGGCAACCACATGCTTCGCGGCTAACTTGTCGCCAGATGATTTCGCCAAAGAAGCAGCGCCATAGTTTTTACCGAAATACGATGCTGTGCCTTTTTCATCCGCTAGTTTTAATATGGCAGGCATCCGAGCGCATGTATATCAAATGCCGTCTGATGTCGATGTAGATGGAATTCCGTGTCCATTCTCTATGCCTGTGTTGCTGGCTGCAATAGATGATGCGAAGCGGAAAATAGCGCCAGGCCCGGACAATATTCGGTACGATGTGTACAAGAACCTGAGTAGCGCTGCACTCCCTCAACTACTTGACACCATAAAAAAGTGTGGTTAAATTGCGTAGTGCCCGAGAGCTGGAAATCCGCGGTCGTGATTTCTATCCCGAAACAGGAAAGCCTCCGACGGACCTTGCCAACTTGCGACCTATGTCCTTAAATCCTACGCTGTGCAAGCTGGGAGAGAAAATGCCAGCCACATCATTGTCATGGTGGCTAGAGCAGCACGGTTTTTATCACCCAGCACAAATCGGCTTTCGTCCATATATTGGTATAGAGGACGGGTTGGCTGCCTTAGCATCTGCAGTTTTGTCATCTACCCGCAGCCTCAATGTGCGTACTGTTTTAGCAATGGACGTTGAAAAGGCATATGACAACATCAGTCATGCAGCCATTCTGAATTCCATTGACATAAATCATCTTCCTCTTAGAGTGCGTAGTTTTGTCGAATCATTTTTGGAAGGCAGCAAATTTGCAATACGCCTCAGCGGCGAAGCGGACGGATCATTGGTTCCTCTCTGCGGCGTGCCCCAGGGATCAGTATTGTCGCCGACGTTATTTAATATTGCTTTCATCCGGCTGGCTTGGCGCTTACATGCCATCCGTGACATAATATTTCTTCAGTACGCTGACGACATCACGGTGTGTAGTACTCACCAAGATCACCGTACTCAGGAGGCTGCCCTTCAATCTGCCTTGGATGTTAAATGTAATTACGCATCATCCATCGGACTTCAGCTATCCGTGTATAAAACAACATACACGTCAGTCGCCAACCGCTGGGGACGCCATAAACTTGCTGCAAGTCCAATCCGTCTTTGTCTATCAGGCACCCCACTACAGGAAAGTCTGAGTGTAAAAATCCTTGGCTTAATGATACTCCAATCAGAAACAGCGACTGCATGGCTTTATCAGGCAGAAAGGCAAGCTATTCAGACTTTGCGTTTGATTAGAAGAATTGCCCCTAAAACTGGTGGCGCAGGCTCGTTCGTTGCACGGCAATTGGTGAGGGCAGTTCTGCAGCCACGTATTGTTTATCAAGCCCAGTTTCAACATCTTACAAGAGCTCCATGGAATAGCCTTGAAGTCGTGAACCGAGAGGCTATGAGGACCATTACGTGCCTTGCACGCATCACACCGATCATAGTTTTAACAAGAGAATTCGCAGCTCAATACTATTGATGATCTGGTGAAGCAGCGCGTGAAGCGCTCCGCCTCAAGGCCAGTCTATCGCACTCCACGCATGCAGTGAGGGCTTATGCAACGTCACACTTCATTCTTCAACCGCCAACGCCAGTTGTTCCCCCATGGAAGTTTGTACAGCTCAGCGACAGCAAGCCAACATATAATCGCCGGCCAACATCTGCTCATTCGGCATCGTTGCTTCGCCAGGAATTTGATTAACAAGATGCTTTCCTGCCTGAAGGATCCATTGTTTTCTACGTAGACGCAAGCATACAAGGCTGCAAAGCAACAACAGCTATTTACTGCCCGTGCAGACCTGCTTTGAGTCAAACCTCTTGGTTTCAGCTTACGGAACCCCTTTCGTTCTTTTGTTCTGAGCTCGTTGCAGTTCAAGAAGCACTCTCCTCCGTGGCCGACATAACTATGCTCCCTGAGGCCCGCATTATTACCCGCACTGACGGCCTTCAAGTTGTCCGGTTGCCGCGGCGTGTTAACCGCTGTCCAACGATATGTCAGGGCATCCACGGGCTCGCGGCACGCATCCCGCAGCCAGTACGTATTGAGTGGGTCCCACGGGATCTGCTGACCTATCAAAGCCAGGCAGATTTAGCGACCCGCCTCGAGAATACAAACTTATCATCGCCTCGGCTCCTTCATTTGGACAGTTTTACCCTCCTTTCATCAAGAAAGTAACTCCTTGTGCGCCGCACACGTGATCTCATCCCTCCGTGTGCGGTAACCCTCCCCCGCGGTCTTACCCGTGCAGAGAAGGTTGCGCTTAGGAGGATCTGTGTCGGGGTTGCACTAACACGAGCACATTGAGGCCGACATTCATCACTTACTGTGGGACTGCCCAGCTCTCAAGCCTACAAGGATCCGGCACCTGATGGTAGCAGGTCTTTCACCAAGCAACCCTGCTTCATACATTGCCTGCACGCAGGGACCGTACCATCGTTCTCTACTAGACTTCATCAAATCAGCTAACCTTTTTCCATTCATTTAATCTCTACTACAACATTCATCACACCTTCACCCATCATTGATGCCCTGGGGCAATATATTTCGCTTAAAAAAAAACGTCAGGAAGCGTCCAGAGAACACAGATATTCCAAGAAGAAGGGAGAAGCAGAAGCTGAACTAGACAGAAAATGGAATGCCTTCAGAAAGGGTAGAAAGAAAGCATCCTAATTGGTTAGGTAGAAAATTAGAAGAAAGAATAAATGGATGTCAAAATTAAATAAAAATTGAAAAGCAGGTCATAATTTCTGGAGACATCGAAATACAGTGAGCAATAAGACAAGGCTAGAGCAAAATTTATTGCTAAAGATCAGGGTATTCGAATAGAAGGGCATGCTCAAATTTTGAATACTTCAACCCTTCATGACATCTTGTTTAGAGCAACATAACTACATAAAACGACAATTTGCTTAATTCCAGGAATTCTTGTATATCCTCTACCGTACTCTTTATTAAACTGTAATTCAGACGTGATACATTGAGCCTATTTTGATAAGGAAAGCATTCGATATAGGCTGTTGAAATGCAGTCACGACAGTCCACTTTATGTTACTGCCGGCTTAGGTGATTTACTGACATCAGAAGAACGTGCAGGCCCCAAGATGGCGCTTCCTTCTGTTTTCCGAGCACAAGTCTGACCTTCGCGCAGTCCTACGAACGTCCAGTTCTCACATTTTTTTTTCTCGTAGCCTTCCTGACTAGGCGTTACTTCCAGGGCCCAAATGAGGATATACGTGCATGGAAGCTGACTCGAGTCCTCTCCCATCCGACTAAACTGTCTGTTTCTGGCACTCTTCGTGGATAGCATCGCGTTTACGGAGCTGAATAAACTGGATAACAGTGGGCCTAATTAAAGTATATTCCATACTAGTATGCTAAGGCAGGCGGCATTCTAAGAGGAAGAACTGGTTTGCCTGTGCTCCTCCTGAATTTTTTCACAATTTTCTCTCCACTTCTGGCTCCATTTAACATGGATTTGGTCTGCTGTCACATTAAAATATTGAAAGTGCCGTGTGCATGCGATCAGACATGTCTTATTATAATGTAATTGTTTATCCAGGCTAACGTACTTACTGTTTAGATGTACGTGATCTGCACGTAAGCATTTTCGTTATATTTCTTATCGATGCTAGACAAGGAAGTCTAGGCACCCCTTCGTCGTTTTGAAGCAAATTTCGCTCACATGAATCTTTCTGACTATTAATTGTGTTAAATTTTCATTCAAGTTCATCTAGATCAGGAGCGAAGTTTGTGTTCATTTTGGCATGAATGTATATCAGAATAATGGGAAAGCAAATAGTGAAGCACTGAGGACACTTTGAAAAACACCCAGAGAAAAACGTAGACGTGGCGTGGGAGAAAAAAATAGCATAGAAATTGACTTGAAAAAAGTATGTGTCACGAACACGTAGAGAAAATGCGAACAGTAAATGAACGAGGTTCGAGGTGTCCACAGCACTGCTTGCAAGTGCGCGGGGTCGCAGTTGTGTGCCGGTGTTTGTAGTCGCACGATCACAGAAGGCATGAAGCAGGGAGTGAACGAGGGGCCAGTAGCTAAAATGGGAGGGGGTGGTTGCCGGCGTCCAGTATAACAATCAGTCCGTCAGCCTCTCCAACACATTGGATGGCTCTCCACATGGATGGCCCTCCACAAAATAAACGCAGACCAGAAGACATTCCAGACATGGATTCTAAATTACAAACCTTTGCCCAACAGCTCGGAGCCAGTATTCGGGCTCAGACTCAAAATTACATTGAAGCCGCCATCACTAAGCTTACAGAAACTATTATCAGTCAAGTAACCACTGCCATTCTCCAACAAATTCCACAAATAATTGCTGGAATGTCTTCACATATCCCAGCTAGCAACCCCATAGCTGCTCCCATCCTCCGCCCCCCACCCTTCAGCATGGCCCAGTTGACGGGCAATAATCTCCAATTAAGCATCTTACAATGAAACTGCAGGGGGTTTCGTCGCAAACGAGACCCCCTGCAGCCGCTCCTCTCTGCTTCCTCCACACCCCCCGATATAGTAGCACTTCAGGATGCTGGCACAAATTTATCGCTGCCAGGATACGTTCTGGTACCCTCTGACACCACTCCAAACCCCAGGGTTACCCCGTATATCCAACATTTTGTACCATACACTTGTCATGTACTAACCTTGCCGGTAGCTCACACATTCCTAGAATTTATCCCCTCCACTCACAGATCTCATCCCCTCTTCGTCCTCAACTGTTACCTCCTTCCGAGGCAACCGGTCTCAGATTTAATCTCTCTAATTAAAGCCGCCTCCAACGCTGCAAAAAGGAACCCCCTCATTATATTAGGAGATTTCAACTGCGCACATGTAGACTGTGGGTACACACGCACTAACAAGAGAGGAGCGGAATTGCGCAACATCCTTCAGATGCACGGCCTGTCCATATATAATGATCTGAGCACACCTAGAAGAATCGGCAATGGTGTCACTGCCGACACAAGCCCAGATCTTACTTTTGGTCGCAACCTTCCCACACCGGTGTGGACAAACACAAATGAGGCCCTGGGCAGTGATCATAATATCATAACTATACAGCTTGATTTCGCCAAAAAAGCTAAAAACTACCGTGTCCGAATTACCAGCTGGGATAATCTTCAGAAGCACAGAGAGGCCAAAACATTAGAATCCCCATTTAACCTCCACACATGGATGACAGAGCTGAAACACGATGTCCAGGCATTCACGCAAACATTAGACGCCACCCCAGAGACTCCCGTTGCAGACAGTCGTTTAGCGCAACTACTCCAAGCTCAGAACAGTATCCTCACACGTTGGAAAATCCAGAAGCAAAATCGGAACCTTAAGCTAAAATTAGCGCAACTACAGAAACAAATAGAAGAGCACAGTGCCGCACTCAGTAAATCTAATTGGCACCAATTATGTGACGGATTACGCGGTAATCTCTCCTCCACCAGGGCCTGGCATCTTCTACGGCATATGATAGACCCCACTGAATCTAAAAAGCAAACACGGCTTACACTCAAAAGACTTACCCATAAAAATCGTCAAAATCATCAAGCACTGTTACGCCAACTACAATCAACTTATACCACTGTGGGCCAAGCTGTATCATATCCCGACTATGTAGGCCCCGATCAACCCTCCCTCGTCGCCCCCATTATGGAGGTTGAAGTCAGAGCAGCCCTTATCAAGCTCCGAAACTCAACCCCTGGGGAGGACCAAATCACAAATGTCATGCTCTGAAATCTAGATGACCGTTCAATTTCCCTTCTCACCGAATACTTCAATGAGTGCTGGGAAATGGGGGCGCTACCCGCTGAATGGAAGCACGGGAAAATAATTTACATTCCTAAACCAAATAAGCCCATTAACGCCCAAAACCTCCATCCCATTTCGCTGACTTCGTGCTTGGGCAAACTGTTTGAGCATGTCATCCTCACCCGTCTCACGCAACACATGGAATCACATGGACTATATCCCCATACTATGGTAGGATTTCGATCGCACCTCTCGGCACAGGACGCCCTACTGCAGATTTCACACGCTATCCTCAATGACATGTTACATCACACCAGAGCAATCCTGGCAGTTGATCTCACCAAAGCATTCGACAAAGTTACGCACAGCACCATCCTGCAGGGCATCCAAGAGCTGCAGTTGGGGCCAAAGACCTACAACTATATTCGGGCCTTTTTAAACGGTCGCACAGCCTCACTGCATATAGATGATATACAGACCCCCCCCCCTTCACACTTGGTAATGTTGGTACCCCGCAAGGAGCGGTGTTATCTCCCTTCCTCTTCAACCTCACCCTCATCCCCCTGGCCAAGGCTCTCAGCCGCACTCCGCACTTAGGACACACACTTTACGCGGATGATATAAGATTTGGACCACATACGGCTCGGATGGCGACATAGAATCGACCCTTCAGGAACCCGCCACCACTATAGCTACTCACGTGGCAAACATTGGGCTTGAATGCTCCCCCACAAAGTCAGCACTCCTCATAATCCGCCCGCGGCGCGTCCCTACCTCGCCCATCACTATCTACCTGCATGACACTCCCATACCGCAAGCACCTACCCTCCGCATTCTTGGCCTGCATTTACAGGACACGGGGGAAACAACCTTACCCTGAAAGCACTAAAACAGTCCACTTACTGCGTCATCCATCTTCTTAGAAGGGTTTCACATTCACGAGCCGGTCTAGACGAAGCAGACAATCTCAAGGTGCTGCATGCCTTTGTGCTTAGCCGCATTCTTTACGCCACTCCTTACCTGAACCTCTCCTGTGCGGATAAAGACAAGATCAATGCTCTAATCCGCATGGCTACCAAAGCAGCGCTAAATCTACCAAAGAGCACTAGCACGTACAGGCTCTTCAAATTAGGAATGCACAACACTATACAAGAACTTATAGATGCACATAGCTACACACAGTACCTTCGTCTGGCTGGCACGGAAACCGGACGATATATACTGGATTCTCTGGGAATTCGCATACCGGCACACACGACAGACTTCATCTCTCTCCCTCGCGCCATACACACCGCGCTTATCCTGAAACCCCTTCCTAATTATGTCCACCCTGAATACCATCAATCCCGTCGCGTCGCGCGAGCCAAATCTCTCCATAAAGAATATGGCACTTCAGAGGATGTGCGCTGGGTGGACGCCGCGTGTGGTCCAGACCGTTCAGTAGCTGTGGCTTACCATCCAGCAGCCCCCCCATTTACCCATTTCATAGACCCCCCTTGTACCCCGCAAGAAGCAGAGGAAGCAGCTATAGCAATAGCCATTGCGCAAACCAATGCGGCTTATATACTTAGCGATTCCAAAACAGCCGTCCTTAACTACGCCCGCGGACGCGTCCATCCCCCCGCGTGGCAGATATTGAGAATGTGCACCCTAAATCCCGATAGGCGTATTGAGCTCGTGTGGGTGCCGGCTCACTCTGGCAATCCCGGAAATGAGGCAGCCGATAACATAGCCCGATTACTTATTTGCCGGGCAAATGGCGACCCCAGCCGGGATTTCTCGTTGGAGCGGGCACACACGTTTTCAGAACTAACTCAACAAGCACGCCTTGCCCGTCGACTCTATCCCCCTCCCCACCCCCGCCTATCCCACTCCCAACAAATCCTCTGGAGCCGACTCCAGACCCGAACTCTTCCTACCCCTCAGCGTCTCTCCTACCTCCGCCATGTTTCCCCAGAGTGCACTCTCTGCGGAGCTCCGCACGCCACCCTGGACCACATCCTCTTCGGCTGCCCTGCCGATCCTCCCCCGCAGGGACAGCCTGCCATCGGTACATGGGAGGAATGGGAGGCCCTCCTTGCGTCGCAGGACCCGGACACGCATCTTCGCTGTGTGAACCGGGGTGCCAGTGCCATGGCCCTACGTGGCCTGGACACATGCGTGTAATGTGAGGGCTGTGCTGTGGCCCTGAGACCTTGCACGGTCCAAACTCGCTTGCTTAATAAAGTTTTCCATCCATCCATCCTGAAGCCTCTCATGTGCCTGCAGAAATAAAATAAATGTGGCTGCGGCACGGTTTCGAACCTGAGACGTCGCGAATAGATCAGCTCCGCTGGCCACTGTACGAGAACACTATGCTTTTGCGGCAGCTGATCACGCCTCCTAATAAACTGCCACATTGTCGCGCTGTGCATTGCATATCATCCTCATTATTAACTACCAACCGTGCTCAAAAGTCACGACGGAAAACGGAATGCATACAACTGGCTCCATGCGTCAGTGGACACCTGAATCGCGCTTTGACCTACGTCGCGGTAGTGGTAGGTGCGCGCTGCTTGCTTTTGCGTTGGCAACGTTTTGGCAGAAACGGGGCACTGGAGCAGTGCATTGGTCGCCGGCGTACACTGAGTGAAATGGAAGTGACGTTGAAAAAGTTGAAGACGCGCATAGCTCGCACCCAGGTTCACTGGACACCTCAATGGTGCTTTGGGCTACGTGGCGGTGGTGTCCAGCTATAAAAAACCCGGCTTTGCTCAATATTTCTTGCTTGGCAATGCTAAACTGCCAGTAATTTTTATATCCGCTGTCATTATGTTAGAAGTATGAAACTACTGTAGAGCTGTATTAGCGCATTTATACCAACAACAATTTGTATTTGAACTATCATAAGTTCTGACATGAGATCAAGCAACGGTGCGCCTCTCCTCGTAGAACATTTTAATTTGCCTCTTTGTAAACAGTTTTAGAGGCTTTTTTTGCTTTTAGCAAGGCTTAATGCGCAAATAACGATGTGGCCCTATATAATAATATTCATCGCGGTTACCATGCGACAATATACTTACTCTTACCACAGCAATAACTAATGCTATTAAAAGTGACCATCCCAAAGCATCTTGCTAACAAATTAAGAAATTGGGAGTTCTGCAATAAATTACAGTTTTCAAGCTATAACGAACGATGGAATATTAAAGATGTCTTACAAATATAAAAAGTTTTATGTAATTATTACGTACTTTGTGGCTAATTATTTGATTGTAATGTTCATGGCAAGTATCCCTTTTTCTTAGCGCAAAGTGTTTCTGGTATTCATTATTTCTTTTTTAAAATGGTGAAAAGGATCATTTTCACTCACTAGATGTTCTGTAGCATATATCATATTTGCGTTTAAAAGTAAAAGTTGTACACGCATACTCACAACATTCATGGGGAAATTAATTTTTCTTTGAACGTCTGAGTTCCGTCCAGATTCGAACTTTACAGCTTCAGTATTCCTCACTCCAAATAAGACACCTTATTCTGGTGCACAATAGCTCGAGATAGTATGTGTATTATATATCTCAACTGTCTGATGTCACTAAAAGGCAAGCATCCTCCATCCCACCTTTCTAATTTATATAGAGCACAACATACCTGTATATTGTAAAAACCAGAGCAAGAACCCAGGTGTTGGGGAGGCGAAAAATGAGGTGCTGCATTCTCAGTTGCAACACTTCTTATAAGCAAAGGTATAGCTATACAGCAACATCAGATTTTTTTACATTGATATCAGGCACAAGAAAGGGTATCGAAATTAAAGCTCGTTAAAGAGACTTGCTTTGTTATCTAAGAAATTATAGATTTCATCTGGTTTTTTATAAAATAATATTCTAAAAACGTAGCGCTGTAAGAAATTTGAAGCAGAATGTCCCTCTGTGCGATGATTTCAGCAGAGAAAACATTTAAACACCTGGGTTTACAAAGTTATTAGATTGGGCCAAGGAGAAAATGCAGGTACTGTCATACTAATCGAAATAAACAACAAAAGGGCCTTGGGCAGGTCATGTCATGTCAACAATATTGTTACGTGGGCCAAGGCGCGAACGACGCAACAACGCCCCGAGCGCAAGCACAGCACACAGGCCGAGAGCACAGGGCCCACACAGAGGACAGAGCACCCAAGCCCAGAACACGCACACCACCGAGACACTTCGTCCTCACCAAGAATATCCGTTGCACGGTCCCCGGGCGCAAAAACACCGTCTCGGTGCAGATTAGAGCGTGGTAAGGGATGGCAAGACGTAGGGCTTGACGCGAGAGACGTGGACAACGTCACGCTGAGGTGCACGGGAGGTGGTCTCCGGGAAGGCTGGGGCAATCTCGTAGGTGACAGCGGTGACCTGGCGGAGCACATAGTGTGGGCCAACATGCCGGGACAGAAGTTTTTCGCAAAGCCCGACGCGGCGTGATGGTGACCAAAGAAAGACGAGGGCTCCAGGGAAGAAAGTGACCATGCGATGGCGGCGGAAATTGTAGTCCTGCTGCGAGGCCTGCGATGCTTGTAGTCGGGATCGCGCCAGATGGCGGGCGTGGTCGGCCCGGGCAATTGCGTCGTGTGCATATTCAGAAGGCGGAGAAGGAGATGTCGGAAGCAGCGTGTCCAAAGGTAATTAGGGCTCACGGCAGTACAAAAGATGGAACGGTGAATAAGCGGCTAGGTCATGACGGGAAGAGTTGTACGCGGAAATGACGTATGGAAGGCCGATATCCCAATCCGTTGGTCCGGGGAAACGAACCTTGCGAGCATATCCGAGAGAGTGCGGTTGAGGCGCTCTGTCAAGCCGTTGGTTTGGGTATGATAGACGGTGGTCAGCTTATGAATAGTGGAGCAGGAACGAAGAATGTCGTCGAAAACTTAAGAGAGAAAGCAACGGCCATGGTCGGTGAGAAGATGGCGGGGTGCACTATGACGGAGGATGAGGTCGTACAGTAGAAAGTCGGCAACGTGAGTAGCAGTACTGCTTGGGACGGCCCACGTGATTGCATAGCGAGTGACATAGTCTCTGGAAACGGCAATCCATTTGTTGCCGGAGGTTCACTCAGGAAACGGACCCAAAAAATCGAAGCCAACACGATAGAAAGGTTTAGGGGCCACATCAACAGGTTGGAGCATACCCGCTGAGAGAGTGGCAGGACATTTCCGGCTCTGGCACTGGTCCCAGGCACGAACATGGCGGCGTACGGACTGGTAGAGGCGGGGCCAAAAGAAGCGACGACGCACGCGGGGGTAACTCCTCGAGACAGCCAAATGTCCAGCAGTGGGGAGGTCATGGAGCTCGTGGAAGACATCGGTGCGCAGGTGCTTCGGCATAACGAGCAGGAGGTTGGGGCGGTGGGGTTCAGGCTTCTGCGGAATAGAGCACAAAACGGCGCCGAGCAGGGCCAGATGGGAGGAGTTTAAGCGGTCAAAAATAGAGCGGAGCTCGGTTTCCATGTGCTGCTCATCGCCAACGTGAGCAATAGCAGACAGAGAGAGAACAGGTCGGCGGCACAGTCACTGCCAGAATGGTCAGAAAAGTCAACGGGCTATCTGAAGAGGCAATCAGCATGGGTGTGTAGCCGACCGGACATATAGACCATGGTGTAGTCGTAGTCTTGTAGGCGGAAAGCCCAGCGATCTAGTCGGCCAGCAGGATCTTTCAGTGAGGAGAGCAAGCAGAGCGCATGGAGGTCGGTGACAACCTTAAAAGGACGGCCGTATAAATACGGGCGAAATTTTTCAGCGGCCCACAAAAGGGCTAAGCAATCGCGTTCCATGATGGAGTAATTGCTCTCTGATGTAGAGAGCAGGCGGCTGGCGTTGGCGATGACACGGTCAGACCCAGATTGGCGCTGGAAAAGGACCACGCCGATTCCAAAACCACTGGCGTCAGTGCGGACTTCAGTGGGAGCAGCCACATCGAAGTGGGCCAAGACGGGTGAGGTGGTGAGCTTCGAGATTAGAGCGGCAAAGGAGTTTTCTTGTAGGGGTCCCCAGGTGAATGTCATATCCTTTTTTAGGAGATCACTGTGGGGACGGCCGATGTCAACCAAGCCGGGTGCGAATCGGCGGAAGTAGGAGCACATCCCCAAGAAGCTGTACGTCGTTGCAGGAACGCTCGTCACCGGGAAGTCTTTCACGGCTGGGATCTTAGCTGGGTTAGGGTGAACACCCGTGGCATCGACGACATGGCCCAAGATTGTGATCTGACGACGCGTGAAACGGCGTTTGGAGGAGTTGAGCTGCAGGCCGGCATGACGGAAAAGTGAAAGAAACTTGGAAAGGTCATCCAGGTGAGAGGAAAAGCTGAGGGAGAAGACAATGACGTCGTCGAGATAGCACAGACACATGGATCATTTATTATTATTCTTAAAATCATTTGGCGCCACCACATTTGGGTTCAGCCACAGATCTGTTTGTACCGCTGTTCTAAATTTCCTGATAGAATCTCACCGACTGCCTTGCTAAGTGTTCCAACCTTTTCTTTTCTGTCAATTATTACATTTTGACTAAATAATTAATATTTAATCCCTCTCTTTATTATTATTCTTAAAATTTTAAAATGAAAACACTCATCCCTTTTCTGTTCATGACGAAAAATTCACCGGTGTTGCGCTCCCACGTGCTATTCCTTTTTGTTAACTGCGTTCAGGTGAATAGCCACCCGATTCTTGGCCGATCTCCCAGTGTGGGTATGTGCCATCTTTTGATAGGCTAACAACAACAATAACATTTGAATCCGTGCAGAAGGGTATCCATCATACGCTCGAAGGTGGCCGGCGCGCTGCATAAACCAAAAGGCATAACTTTGAGCTGATACAGCCCATCAGGTGTCACAAACGCCGTATTCTCACGGTCCTGGTCATCCACGGCGATCTGCCTATAGCCGGAGCGAAGGTCTATGGAGGAGAAGAAATTGGCACCGTATAGGCAATCAAGAGGGTCGTCGATGCCCGGGAGGGGGTACACGTCCTTTTTCGTTATCTTGTTCAGGTGGCGATAATCAACAGAAGAAAGCCATGAGCCATCCCTTTTTTCACAAGGACTACTGGCGAGGCCCAGGGGCTGTAGGAGGGTTCAATAATGTTCTTATCAAGCATCTTCGTAACATCGGCGTTAATGACCCGACACTCAGCGTGGGAGACTCGGTATTTTCGGCGACGGATAGAAAAGGCATCTGCGGTGTCGATGCTGTGCTTCACAGAGAGAGATTACCCGAGCGGGATGTTATTCAGATCTAAAATGTTCGAAAAAGTTTCGAGAATGGCTCGAAGTTGTGCAGTTTTGGCAGGACGCAGGTCGCAGGGCATGATGGTCGCGAAGGCGTCTGTAGAATGGCCTGTGGAATGGCCTGCGTGATCTTGAGAAGGGGTGGCGTTGAATGCAGCGACTTGGCACAGTGCGAGGGGGGAGATCGTTGCAACGCAAATGCCGGATGGAAGAAATTGAGGAGAAAAGCCGAAGTTGAGGAACGGCAGATACATTGTGTTCGTCTTGACCGAGGCGATGGTATAGGGCAGAGCAATGTTGCGGGTCAGCAGGAGATTGGTACTAGGCGCCACGAGGTAGTCGCCATTGGGAACGGCGGGAGAGCGTGTCAGTGCAACGAAGTACACTGTAAAAAAAAATGCTCCGCAGTGCAGAGAAACCCGCTGGTAATGCGTTGCCGGAGGGTTTTCCGCAACATGAGGTACGGACTAAATGTCAGAAACAGAGACTCCGTATGACGACTGTCACATTTTTGGTAACGGAAAGTTACGCCATGCTATGCACGAGACCGAAATCGTTTTTTCACAACGAATGCTTATGTTTTGTTCTTATTGAAGTTTCCGCAATGTGTATGCATACGTCCTCCGTTCATTCGGAAGTCATTTCATCTAGAGCGAAAATTATCTGTATTGTAATTATGTACTTTCTGTAGTACATGAACATGCGTCTTCGTATAGCTTCTGCCCGCAATGTTCACTGCAGATATAGCCGTCCAGGTGCCGAAGAAATAAGTATTATGTACCAGGCTTTCCTTTACGCATATTATGTAGAGCATACGTACAAAGAATGCAGCTTAGAATGAAAGAGTGGCAAGTGTTTGGGTGAGTACAAGTACATACGTTTTATTTTCATGGCAAACTACACACATTGTACATCTGCACATTGCTGTCGGATCCATCTGAAAAGCATAAAAAAATCCTCATTTAGTGGTCACACAACACCAAATATAAATTTCACAAATACATTTCAACCATCCGCTATTGAACAATCGGCTTTCATAGAAGCTTTCAAAAGCCATTCACCGAGAACCAACCCGTTATATTTTACTGCCCAAAATTCATTTCTCATAACAGTAAACAGTAAAAACCACAGGTCCAGAAAGAAGCAGACAAAATGCGCTTTCCCGGGCGGCACTGTGCGCATGAAAGTCTTTACAGTTGCTTATCATTTTGTGCAAATAGAAAGTAGCTCAGGATGGGGGCCAGATGCAATTCAATGCAGGTGCCTTTCTGTACATAGTACTAAATGCACAACTTAGCGAGCAAGGAACATTGGTAACATCTGAAAAAGGTGGGAGACGCTTCCCGAATTTATCGTCCATCCAATTTGTTATAGGCAAGACAAGACGAAGCGAAAGCCCCGCACTCAGTTTATATCCAGTTCCCGGGCATGCCCGTTGCGGCAGAATATGATGCTTTTTATTATGACACAAACTTGGAATACGGCCCCAAGAAGCACACTTCCCCAAAACCGCATGTTTTCACTCATAGCTTCCATTATCTCAGCATGTGCAAGAAAATGTACTAATATCTGATGTCAGTGAAAATGCAGTCACACGTACCGGAAACAGCTCACTAAGGCATTCCAATATCTCTGCAGTGTGCCTCACAAGGAACGGATGCTCAAGCTTCAAAAAAGGGCTCTTGGCGGAAATTTAACCAAAGGCCGTTGCCATGTAAACCTTTTCAAAAAGATGACCCAGAAAGACGAAGTGTCCTCATGTGTCTGATGCAAAAGAAGGATGAAGGCATGAGTCTTTCTGCTTTTTGAACAGCTGTGATAAGTTTTTTCCTGGTACTGCTTGGTGCAGCTTCAGTCTCCTTCTTGACATTTTGTGAAATAATTATATATCTGCGAAAGATCTCGCTAGCAAACATTTTGGCACTAATGGAGAAGCAAAAAGACCAATGTCCTAGGCCTTTTTGTGACACTAAAGGAAGGCTTGCCTTTTAGAGTCATTGATTACGAAGAGGTCCATGTGGCAACAAACTTTGAGAGAATTCCTTCAAGGGCTCTTTGTTCTCATGAGGTGCCCTGCAGATATATCACAACACCTCAGTGAGCTGTTACCAGCCCTGCGAGTTCACTGTCACTTGACATCAAGCGTATGTACTTTTCCTCGCCACATGCAGCAATGATGTATATGTCAAGAGAAAGCATAAAAGATTTCTAGGTGCAATTCCAGATTGCTTGCGGAGGAAATCACAAGAGTGGCAATGCTCAGCTGTTACCTTTGCTTCTTGCTCGAGTTCTACAGTGAGTACTACGTAATGACAGGTGTCTGCATCAACTCATATTTAACACCCGTCCTGTGCGACCTCCATCTTGCACTACATGACAGGCAACTTTATAACACCCTTCATGCAAAGAGTGTCATCAGGGTCGGTGTGTTCTGTCACTTTCCTGGTCCTGTGGTTTGTGCTGTGTTTTCTGCTCTTAAATTATTTACTGCCTTCATTTTCCACTCCATGAAGCCTGACTGTGCTACACTGGGCTGCTCCACGCGTCGTGGAGCAGCCCAGTGGCCATTGTTTTTTTCATACGTCGGAGGCACTCAGCTCGAAAGCCATGCTTACTATATTCAGCAGACAAGGGTACATGTGAGACACATCATTAATAACCAATTCTCACAGTGGTATCTGGTGCAAGAATATCTAGATACTACTCAATTTTTGCTTAAGTTTTCAGATACACTTTTAGATTAAAAACCTAATTTGGCTACATTAGCAGAAGCACAGCACCAAGGTACTCACCAGTTACCTGAAGCACTGTACGCAAGTTCTCGTGCCATCATGAATACAGCACACTGTCCACGTCTTCATAATGCCATGTCACTCCAGCACCTCGGTAGCAAAATTTTCCTTTAAAAAAAGTAGTTTTGTTTATGTAAGACTGGTCATATTTAATTTTACTATATACTATGTACTTCTCATTGTACTGCCCCAGACTAAAAATACCAATGATCACGCTTTGAATTATGTCATATGTGATCACCAAATTATGTGATCACCATTATGTGATCACCAATATGTTCTTAGAAATTCTGATTGAAATAAATCTGACAAAATAATATTTCAGAAAATGTGGCACAAGCCAGAAGGACGCTAGCTAAATAACCTGGACGAATGTTTTCAGTTGCATGCAGCCACCGGCACCATTGCACACAAAATGTACAATAAAGTGGGTTTTACTTTTCCGAATAGAATTTAATGCTGCAAACATTTAAGTAAAAAATTTCAACCTTCCATTCCGCATAAAGGAAAGAAAATTCCTCTCGTTTTTTCACAAGCCTCTGCAAGTACACAATTCAGTGAATCTACTCTACAAGTACTTGAATCTATCAGCACGAGACAGGGACGAGAAAAGAAACAAAACAGGCACTGACTGGCAACTGAAGTTTATTGAAGTGAACAGAGAGTATACAGAAAATCCACACGCCACAAACTACACAATTACACATAAGCTACATCACAACATAAGTAAAAGATTGCCCTTAACATTCCTCTCATCTAGACAGTCCAACCCGCTGCATGTTAACGCTATGGGCAGCACACTCACACATTCGTCACCGAGTCATAAGATGTGTCTAGCCTCGATAAATTTCTGGTTAATCTGCTGTGAACGTAGTGCCAAAATGCGTGTTGCCGAAAGGAATGGCTAGCAGCCTTCACATCCCTTGTAATATGCAGATAAGTTACAACCCCTACCAGTATCCAAATACCTCTCATGCTCCTGTAGTCTTACATTGATACACATTCCAGTTTCACCTACATAAACCCAACCACATGATAATGGTATGCAATGCATGCAATGGTTGCAAGGCACATATATGTTGCCACGTTTCACTCGACACATGTGCTTTTCCCTAACGAAATTCACAAACTTATTAACAATTTTACAGAAGGTAGACAACTTATTAGGGGCCGAACACACCATTTTTACGTCATACCTTCTGGCCACAGTTTTCAAATTTTGCAACAATTTATGTATGTACAGTAACACAGTCAGTCTTTTGGCATCTCACTGGCTGGCCCCAGCCTGATCATGCCAGTCCCTGCGAAGTGGTTTCAGCTTTTAACATGCTAAAGGGAAGTATGGCACAGCATCAAGTAACGAAGAATGCAGGACAGCACACCCACGCACAAGTGCCAACCCTGGAGCAGATACAAAATCCAAGAGCGCGTGCTTCACATTCAGCGTTGACAGTCAAGGAAACGAGGAAACACGGATTTGAACGCTAAAGATTGAAGGAGCCCGATCCTTGGCTGCCAACGCTGAATGTAAAGTACACGCTCTTAGATTCTGCATCCGCTCCAAGGATGGCACTTCACCTGTGCGTGTGTGTGCTCTCCTGTTGTCCTCGTTACTTGATGCTGCGCCATTCTTATCTTTAGCATGTCAGACCAACTTGCCCAATCTTATATGCTCAGCTTTAACAATTTATCGCACGCTTCTGCAATAGCATGGTTGGGAAATCATGCTTTCATTAGCCTTAAAATCTTCTCTTGGAAACCAGTTGTCACGCTGTAAAAGCATGGCTTCACCAATACCGAGCCTAGACTTGACGACGCAATGCTATCTTTCACTAGCTTAGAATCGTTCGACCAACAGTCAAGTAGCTGCTTAACACTCCTGGGTGAATATCGCTAGCACACATGGCGTGTGCAGAACATCAAGGTAAGGTTCAGAAACCGCAGCTCTTTTTGTTGGGAGATTTTATCCAAGCTCAACTTAAGACAAAGGCCTTGCTCCTTAAACAAGTTCACAATATGTACAGGTCCCACACTATCACAACCTTTCTAAAAGACCAGAAAATCATAGACGTAGCGAAAGATTTCCCCCCAGCCCATGCAATTTCTTGGCAATCATTCCATCCACCCTGCTTAAGAGAATATTGCTTAGCACAGGGGCAACCTTCGAATCGATAGATTTAGCAGACATTTGAACATATGCCGCACTGCGATACTCCACAAACATGCTCTTCACTTCAAATAAAAGGAGGCAAGTGCCAAAAAAGACATGTTACACACCCGTTCCTAAACACGAGCTCATCGTTGTGCTCCGATATACACATTCATAAGCTTTTCACAAGATCTTCATACGGGATAGAATAAAATAGTTCTACATCGACACTAATCACAAGACAATCCGCTGGATAGTCATTCTTAAGATGCTCAACCACACTGCGAATTGAGTACAAGAAATGGATCTTCAAGATGCGAAGTAGACAGATGCTTTTGCAAATAACCAGAGATAATTTTGCATGAATCCTTTTCTGAATTTTATCTGAAGAGCATGTTATTGAATAGCATTTATTTGAAGAGCATGTTTGTAGAGTAGCGCAGTGCGGTATGTGTTCTAAAGTCTCGAATATGTAGTGGTTCAAAGGTTGACCTTGTGGTAAGCAATATTTCCTTGAGTAGGGTGGATAGAATAATTGTCCAGAATGTGCATTGGCTGGGCGAAAAATCTTTTGTTATGTCGATGATTTTCTGGTCTTTTATAAAGGTTGTGATAGTTCGGGACCAGTACATCTTCTCAAGTTGTTTAAGGAGCAAGGCCTTTATCTCAGGTTTACCTTGGAGCAAATGTCCCAAGAAAAAGAGCTGTGGTTTCTGGACCTTACCTTGATGTTCAGCACACTTCATGTGTGCTGGCGAGTGTTAAGCTGCTACCTGGCTACATGTCGACCATTCCAAGCTAGTGAAAGACAGCATTGCACTTTCTAGCGCGGGTCAGAATTGATGAAATTATGCTTTCACAGCATGACGACTAGTTTCCAAGAGCAGATTTTAAGGTTAACGAAAGCAGGATTTCGAAACCTTGTTACTGCAAGAGCATATGAAAAATTGTTAATGAAGCTGAGACAGTTTTGCGGTGACCGGCACAATCAGGCTGGGGCCAGCCAGCGAGATGCCAAAAGACCAGTTGTGTTACCATATGTACATAAATTGTCGCACAATTTGAAAAATGTGGCCAGAAGGTATGATGTAAAAGTGGCTTTCTAGACCCCTAATACGTTGTCTAAAGCATGTAAAATTTTAAGAATAATTCTGTGAATGTGGCTCGAGAAAAGTACACGTGTAGAGTGAAATGTATATGTACCTTGTAAAATGAATGTGGTATCAAATATTATTATCTTGTAGTCTGGTTTACGTAGGTGCAACTGGAAGGTGTATGAATGTGAGACTACAGGAACACAAGAGGGTAGGGGCTTGGCTAGGTGGTTGGGGTAACTCTGCTGTACACTGCACGGGATGTGAAGTCTGCTACCCTTTCCTTTTCGCAACACGCATTTTGGCAGTAAATTCAGAGAGATTAAATGGGAGATTATCGAGGCTAGACACATCTTATGACTCCGTGAAGAATGTGTGTTTTGTCTATCGTGTTAACACACAATGAGTTGGACTACCTCGATCAGGGAAATGTTGAGGGCGATTTTTGACTCATGTTGTCCTGTATGCTTATCTGTAACTACATGGTTTATGGTATTGCTTGGCTTTTTATATATTCCCTGTTCACGCCAATGAACTTTAGCCGCGAGTCAGCACCTGTCTTGTCTCCTTTCTCATCCCTGTCTTTCGCGCTGGTGGATTCACCGCAATGGCTCACCTCTGCAGAAATCCAAAGCATGACATTTTCCTCTTCACACTCGTGGTTCAGCGCATAATACGGCAAAGGCTTTTGAATTCCAAGGAAAGTTCATGGCTCCATTGAACACTGCCTCCTGCTTACAAGACACAGAGCAGCAATCATTGTAGATTCTACCTGGGACACAAAGAGCAAAGTTTTAGTTTGAGTGGACTAAACTAGGAAAGCAGCACAATATATCTATAGCCAAATAACAGAACTGAAAGAAATAGAGGGTAGTGTAATAGTGAACGCACTGATATATTGCAAGTGAGATATATGCATAATATATTGCAATATCCAACACTGCTGCCATTGCCTTAGCCAACTACTTCATAAATAACTAAAAATGCAGTATCACAAAAATACTGATAACGTACTATTAGTGTTAATAGTAGCAGTGCAGGTTCCATAAACAAAAAAGGGCCCAGTGCTGACTGTCGTTCCCACAGCAGCCTTGTGACCAATGGCCGGTGTAAAGGAAAGAGGAGGAATGACTGAAAAGAGAAAGAGCCAGGGGGGAAGGAAAATAGGTATGGAAGGGCTTAGGATATCATAGGCAAATAAGGTTGTTTAGACAGTGAGCACAAAATAAACATTACCACACAAGTAAAGACATACAAGACCAACCATATATATCATTGTGCAGAGTGGCAAACTTGATGCTATTTAGCCCAAAATATGTTTTCAATAAAGTGATTATAATTATTAATAGAACAACTGACCGAGTGAAACCATAACAGGGATGAACAAGGAAGTTGTTAATATTCTGGCAGAAATTAAAAGAAGAAAATGAATCTGGCCAGGGCATACAATGCAGAGAATGAATCACCAATGGTATCTTAGGGCAACAGAATGAATTTGATGGATTTTAATGGCACAAGGGCATCTGTGGCCAAAGAGTACCTTAGCACAAGTTAATTTCGTCTACTGAAGGTGAAATCAGAAACCCATTTCCCAAGCATTTCATTCCAGATAAGCTGAGCACCACGCCAGGAAACAGCTTTTGCATTGTATCGCAACAAAATGAATTTCACCCTAAGGAAAATATAGCAGGAGATAGCTGATTATAAGCTCACTAGATAAGATTAGGTGATTTCTGATAGTGTGGCATGTAGCTGGTGCAAGACACAGATAATTAAACTGGAAAAGGCCATTGTCCTGAGGTGAATGTAAACTAAGCAATGAGGATAATGAAATTCGCTACACTAGAGCTATTAAGAATCAGCTCAAGTTCCATGCTTCAAGATGATGCAAGTTTGCTCAGTGAAAAAAAAAATCATGTTCACCCAAGAATTGGTATCTTGGCGGTATCAGTCTGCAGGTCCAGATGAATTAATCCTGCCTCAGAGAACAGCTACATAGAGCACAAAACATTTTAGGCCAGTCCTACACTGACAGCTGTTAATAACTATTTTAAAACTGTTTTTCATTGCACAAACAATAATACCGAGTTTGTGTTGGTCATGTGATTGTGTTACTGAGGCTCTCCTAAAAATTCTAGCCAGAGCTAAAAGACAAGCTGTCTCAACTAAGTTTTTATATTAACAATGAGAACATAAACACATGCAGATTATTTAAGTAGAAGTTTTATTCTTCATGACGTGCCCTACAAATTTTAAATTATACTGAAAAGTAATAGAGTGGAGTGCTTATGCCAAAAATACTAAACCTCAACAACAAAGAGGACACAAGATAAAGGCAACAACATATTGCCCAAAATTTAAATGTTTGACAGAACAAATATGAAAAGAAAACCTCTCCTCAACTGGAACAAAACAGCGTGATACCGAGCACACGTTTGAAAATTGTTTCATCCAAATCCCCAGTCTGGTGCTCCAGCACTCTTCAGCCAGCATGTCATGAAATGTACCATAGTTCTGGTAGCTGCAAAGAGTATACAGCTGATCCTGCATTTTGATATGTGAACAGTAACCCTCAATGACCACCAGGCTGAATACTTTCAAGAGGCTGTTCTAGTAACAAGACTGCAGTGAAACACTTAGCAAGTTATGCTGGCGTAATAATGCAAACCGTTAATCTGAGAGTTCGCTACCACGCAACTCTGCAGCGACTCCTAAAGTGTTGCAATCGAATGAAAAAAAGGACTGCCTATTATATAAACAAAAGTCAAGAGGCTGCAATGCAAGGCCACGACAGAAGTGCTGCAATACAGCAATAGCGATACAATGTACACTTTAAGCAACACAATGAAACATGATCTTTTATCCTTAATTGTCAGAATTTAAACATTTCTTTTCCTTGCTCTCTTGCAAAATTAAGTTTAGATCGTGAAAGCGCTCAAAAAGACAAGGATACAGAAAGAGATTTCCACACAGTGCGCTTACTTCCAGTGTCTTTTTGAGCACATCTACTATCTAAACATGGTAACCCAACTAGTCTAAACGCTGTCGTTATTCCAAAATTAAGCCTTTCACAAAGTGGGAGCCCCTTTCCCCATACAAGGTACACCATAACTAATCCAACACTTTTTTCATGATATGTTTTCTCTGAGAATAAACACTGTTTGAAGATTTTGCAATAGTACTTGTCTTTTCGATTCTACGAATGTATCATGCAAGTGTTCAATGAAATGACCATCTGCCTATCTTGATCATTGCTCAAAATCAGGGTATAATGCACCATGAAGGGCAGGCTCTGCTTGATATTTATGTTTTCCTAACGAAGCATGTACGTGCAACCCTTGTGCTGGCTTGTATGCAGCAGGTTTGTCTAGCTAGGCGAACTGTGGTTTTGCTATAAAGATGAAATGGTACTTTGGAAGTGAATGGTTTTCTAAAATGCATTTAACATACTTACCGGGGCTTTAACAGCACCTGGTTTAAGCAACATCAGTGGCGGGACCGCAGGAGTGGCCTAGTGGTCCGAGCATCTGCCTCGCAAGCAGGAGGTGCGGAGTTCGATCCCCAGTGCCACCGGGTAACCAGCGGCGATACAATGGGTCGTTTCAATGGCCAGTTTAAAACTTGAAATAACCATGCTGCAATATATACAAAAAATGATTTGTGTGCCCTCTCTGACATCACATAGTTAATCATATCATAGTGTTAGTAGTACACAAAATGCATGTGTGGAACATATACATGCACTGTTTTTGTTCACATCTTACCTGCTATGTGCTGTTATGGCATGTTATGTGCTGGGAAAGCAACAGCTAGTGAGCAATGTTGTGTTGCAGCCTTTCTTCTGGTGGAATTTGAATCATGCGAGGTGCAGCTGAAAGAAATTGTTTCATACATAAGTATATTTCATGTAACACAACAAAAAGTGCACAGCCACATCATGAGTTGTGGTTTAAACTAACAGCGAGCTTTTTACTACTCTATTTAACATATGATGCAAGTCAGTGATGCTGGAGGCAAAAAACTAAATACTGTGAGGTAACAAGAGCTAATATGGACAATCATGCCTTTAAGAGATATTGTCAATATATATTTTCCTGAATGAACTAAAGTTATCCTTAGGAGCATTCAGAGGAAGATAATTTTGCTAAATGCCTTTTGCCAGAATAGGCCTTTTATGAACCAGTTGCAAATGAAAAGAATAACTTTAAGACCATGCTATGCATGCTCTAACGCCAAAGTAGTTGCATACAAGCAGTGTACTATGCCCCTAGTTTTATGGTGGGCCTGTACTGCACAATTTTCATGCAAAATAGTGGAAAGTATGTGCCATGAAACAGACCTCTTCTTGCTGAAACTGGCAAATAAGTACTGGGTTTTTAAGGCAGGAAAGAAGTTACATAGTTCCTTCTGCAGGTTTTGAACTTCAGGTCAGTTATTTGAAAAATATCAATCCCTGAACTGCAATGATTGAAGTTTTTAGCAAATAACATTTCCATTGTAACAGTGGAAACGCTCTTTTATTTGAGGAACGACTTTTCAAAAGCCTGCGTTTCATGGTGGCTGTCATGTAGCCCTGATAAAGAGAAACCAGTCACGACAAACAACCAAGCTTCCGTAGCACATTTTCAACTATACCCTCATGATGTAGCTTTAAAGTAAGCGTTAAGCAATACAAATACAAATCCCTTGATTTCCTTCAGGATTTATCACTGGTGTACACATACAAAGATAACCGTACAAGATGTGGAGTGCATGGTACAGAGAGAGTAGGCAGATGGTTTCTTGACACTCAAAAGTGAACAAGGGAAGGAAAAATCTCAGGGTGCTTGCCGTTTCGACAAGACAACTTGTTTTCGTCTGGGGTCAACATATACAGAGGAAACTTAGAATCAAGTACAGGGTTGTCCACTCTTAGTGCGAACACGCGAGCACATGGCTGTGCTCTTTGGGCCACTGTGTCTGACATTGCCACACATCGAAGTGTAACATGACCCGAAGCACCACATCCAGGTGCATCTCCTCTTGCGCCATTTTGCAGCGATGAGTGGCTGCGCCGCACACAGTGGACCTCTAAAGAGTGCGGCCATGCGCTCACATGTTTGCACTAAATGTGGCCAGCTCTGTACATTCCGGAATTGACATAATTATTTGAAAAGGCCTTGCACATGGTCAGAGGTTTCCCAACCCATAATTTCCCCCTCCTTTCCTGCTTTCTTTAATTTATCGTTATACTTTAACCGTACGACCTGCACCTCCTGACATCACTTCTCGGAACCTTGGCTGCCATACTCCTCCCCCTCCCCCTTCTTTTTGCCTTTTCGCCGAACCTGCCCTTATTTTCTCTTTTTCCTTCAAATCATTTCGCCCCCCCCCTGGTATTTTATTCTGCCATGCTGCTTAATTACTTTATCCTAGTTTTTCAGGAAAAGGCAGCCAGCCATACCAAGCCACCTGTTGCGGCTGGACATAAAGCTCTTCAAGCCCACTATCCACACTCCATACCCCGAGATTCATTTCTACTGAATTGGGCTTTTTTGTTTTCAGTTTTGCAGGTCAACCGGTTAATCTTCTTTAGCAGCTATCATGCCTGGTCAAGGTTAACGCTCCCCATCGTAACGCCCTTCCCATATCGCACCCTCGTCCCACACAACAGGCCTTTCGCCTCTTAGCGAAAACCTTATTTAAACCCCACCAATGATGAACAATTTGCCAGACAAATACAAGTCCTCTTGCCGAAACGTCAGCAAGCACCCTGAGGCTTTTCCCTTCCTTATTCAGTTTGTTAGATACCAGGGACAGGTGTTCAAGCAGCCATACCACACTAATACCCCTGTCACACGGGCACCGCAAAGGCCTTTGAGAATTATATCCAAAGGCGTAAGGAGTGCAGCTACCCGGTACAAATGTTGCGCCTTTGTCGCTAAGGGCCTTGGAGGCGAAGGCGCTCAACCGAGACCTTCGGAGCCCGAAGACGCAGCATTCGAGAAGTTGCGATCGCAGTACCATCCAAAGTCAAAAAGTAAAAAGCAATAAAAAATAGATAAGCTAATAATGTTTGAAAACATTTTTTTCAAATACGAAATGTGTGTCTGGCTTTGGTTTTTGTACGGGTGTTTATGTTTTATGTTCAAATTTCAAGACAGTGAAAGTGTTGCGGCAACACCGAGCGCCCATGGTGGCCAAGGCAATACACGTACAAAACCTGCTCCTGCTGATGAGAGTAGCTGTTGCAGTACTTAAGGAAGCAATCAGAATAAAAAAATTGTCAAAGCTCAACGAATGAACAGAATACACCACTTTAATTTTAGAACACTCACTTCAGCCACCTCGAGTATAGCAGCGGGTGCTAAGCCTGAACGACTTTCACCTTTGGGCTGCACCGTGTAGCTGCATCGCTGCTCCTTTTAGCTTTCGCTCCTTTGGTGAAAAATGGTGCCTTTGCTGGAAAGGCCTTCGAGGAATGCCATGTGTTCAGGGGTATAAAGCACATTTTTTACTGACACGAAAGACTCAGTGCCTTTTGTTCTGACAACATTCTGAATCATGCTTTGGTGGCTTAGCATATCAAAATACTGGACATGACAAAATCAGCTAATTAGTGAGGGCTATTATTTGCGATAGGTAAAATTATAACATTCTCCTAAAATAATGAAAAGAAACCACCAGCACTGACATCAATGTACAATTTGGCTGTAACATACTGACATGACAATATAGTTACACGTAAATTCCCGTTTCGCACTTCAAAACTGCATGCATTATTTCTAGACAGTGCGAGAACAGAAGCTCATACATAGTGCCAAAGAAAAGAGTGCATAATAGTACCACTTATGAGGTGTTTATCGGCAACTGCAATGAGCAAGGCTATGTTAATGGCAATCCATAGTTATTATGTGTCTTACGAGCGCATGCACTTGGGAGGTGATAGCAGCTGTGGACGCAGCTGTCCATCGCACTTTTGAGTCTGTCGAGATAACACATGGGGTAAGGTATTCCCTGTTTTGCTGCCGAAGGCAAAACCGTCAGCGAGTGGAGTTGCCTTGCTATTCACTGTCAATATCTACTGCTCAAAGTAAAGGAAACTAGGGCATAAAACATACAGCATTTCATATTATGCTTTGACCAAATGCAGTGAGAATGAAACAGACTAGAGACTTGTCTTATGACGTTTGCACTCTTTACTTTGCACAAGAGGAAAATAAATTTATGTACAGTTGACCTACTGCTTGCCACAGTCCTAAAAGAAATGAATCCAGCTCTCAGAAATTCTAGCGAGAGAATACTGATGCTGCATGTGCATTTCTCTGAACTGTTCTGAAATATGCAGAAGTTACCAATTTTTTTACTACATGATTACATACTGTAATCTTTGCAAGGAATATGAGGTTAACGGACTGGGAAAAAATGTCAGGAATGGTACCTTTGGTACTGGGCACTTGGACAAACAAATGACCCACTGGGCGTCCCCAGGAGCTCTGCTATCAGGCACCCCTAGCAACAGTAGTCAATTTTCCAGATCCAAAGGAGCCATGCGAATGATTGCTGAAAAGTCAAGTTTAAGGATAGCAGATGCATGAACACAAAATATTTTCCAACTTTGTTTCAGTCTGATAAACGGTTTCAAATCTCTAGACTATATCTGGTAGTACACAAATTATCAGAACACCATCTCCCGCTCAGAATCATCTCAAAACACATTCGACACGCAGTACCAACATGGACAGTTCGTGCTTAATTGAATCCAAAAGTTTACGCTGATCGACCAATATTACTCTAAATAGAGACAGAAAGCGCATGCACGTTGCACTGATGTTATCGTGAACATAACATGCGACGAGACGCTGGGTTACAATACAAACAAAAAACCGCTTTCAAAATTTGAGAACAAAAGGCTCACCTTCTCACAAGTTCGCCAAACCGGAGACGTTGCCGAGTGGCTGCCGCCAAAGTCACTCGCAATGCACAGAAACAATAAAAATGCAGTGCCGCTGACTTTCCTTGAGCAATTCCAGTCGATTGAAATTCCAACTGTTCGCACCGACTACCTCTGCAAGCATGTCTAAAGGTTAGCGGCGCAGCCACGCCATTTGCAATTTACGGCGCTACACGGAAAATTCATAGCGCCATTCGCATATTCGCGCTCAAGATCACGTCGCTGATGTCGCAAAGGCGCACAACGGCAAAAACATATAAGATGTATTTAATTTTCGGTAGCTTTTTTAGCTGACAACTTGAATCGTTTGATATATTGTTTTTTTCTTTTCGTGTCATGAACGTTATTACCACCAGCGGCAGCGCAGCTTGGCCATGGCTAGCAATGGCGAAGTCGAAGCGCTAGCCGAGCCCGCAGTCGGAAACATGTGAGCAGTTAGCGCAGTGTGGAGTTGAATGAACAGGCTTTATGGAATGGGTTTTTGTTCTTCCGTGTTCGCTGCGTGCTTCCTGCGCGTTGTGTGTCTTTAGTATGTGTGTGTGTATGTGTGTGGCCGGAACGCTGCATTGGAGTGTACATACAACAGCTCGCTGTCCCGTGCGGCATCGGTGCGTAGTAAGACGATCATGCAGAATGTGCGTTACAATGCCAGTGGTCCTGCACGAAAGAGGAGACTTGAAGCCGACGGAAAAGCTGCTCTCCCTCGTGGGACTGCAAGAATCTGGCGAGTAACAGTCGACGCGCGTTTCGGTGGATGATTCCGTTTACCACGCCAAAAAATTCAGCACTGGCCAACAGCAATGATGAACTGCTGCTGCATCATCACCTGTGTGATATTTGTGACAAGCTTGTTGGATATGAACGTGGCCATGAATGGTATTCGCCGAGCAGTGGCCCTCAGGGCTTGGCACCAGTGGATACCTGAAGACGATTACTGTTTGCCCGCGCCCTGGCGCCTCGCATTCAACCGAATGCTTTGGCGTTAATTATTTATATCTGAATTTCACACGTAGTTGGACTCGCAAATATTACAGCGTACAAACGTACCGTCGGAAGAGCACCCTTTTTCATTTTTTTAGGGAGGGGGTGGGGGAATAACCGTCTGCTCAAATTTAATGTCACTAATATTTTGAGCTTATTTTCTAAACAGGTGCCGTGGTGGCACTGTAAGCAATGCATTTACTGGGCAGAAGTTTATTTTATGTTGTGTTGGCACAAGGTTAATGATTGTCATTGTAGTGTGGTGCCATTCTCAAACAAAACACATAATTGTACACTCTCTTTGAAGAATGTCTAATGAGGTAATAAATTACTGAGCAGCGAGTATGCACTGTGGTAAATGCGACGAACGTTACTGAATTACTTCACACTTGTCAAGTTCTGTTGTCGTTAGTGATTACGTATGCCTTGGTGTCTGCTGCATTCCAGTGTAGGGGTCGAGAGGCATGTCGAGCTCCACTTAGCAGCTTTTTTTCCTTCCACTCTCTACTGGCCAACGTGGTAAAATAAACTCAACATAATGCGTGATTGCTCAGACCTAGATTAGACTACCATTTCACTTATTTACTCTCAGGGCCAATTGGCATCGAAGAGAGGAGAGCGACTAACATAAATACATATGTAGGCAGATTAATTAAAATGATTATACACAGCAGACTTGAAGGCATTGGATGCAGTGGTGGACATGACGAAGGCAGAGAAGATGTGACAGCTGGAAACGTAGAAAAGTGGAGATCTGCGTGAGTTTGTACGCGACTTAAGGTGAACGCTAGCAAAAAATTAAGAAGGCGCAGGAGTCTGAGGCCAGAGTTAAAACTGTAGTTTAACAGAGGAAAGCACCTCCCAGCAAGCCAAAATGTGCACATGCAAGTAGTTATGTGAACACAGAACATAGAAAATGAAACTCCTTTTTGGACAGAAGGAAAGCTAAGGCACATTGCTTATAGTGATGTTGCTTAAAAAGTTGGTGTCTAGTTGTTGCCCTTCATATCTGGTCCTTCCACACCCAGCAACTGAAATGCCATCAAAAAGGAGCATCTCCAATACTCTAATTACATGGGAGGTACACATCGCCAGATGTCAGAGTCTTGGCGTCTCATCTTGCAGACTAGCTAGTTTGGCAGATTTAAACTTTACCGCATGTAAGAGGCATGCGGTAGCCTTGAAGGGGAGTATTTCATAAGTGTTACAGCATATTGTACAGTCTGGCATTCGTCATTATTTACATCACAGTAATATGCTAGCACAGGCTGGAAAGTTTGTAAGTGAAGAGAAAAAAACAATGTTCATGCCATATCTTAGCCACATTCTTAGTATTGTATAAAAAGTGCAAATAAGGAATTCCTCATTTTTTTGTCAGCTTTTTCTTTCTGTGCATTAAATTTTTGCAAGTTAGCAAGGTTCTACAGTCTTGTGTGCCTATCGGCTGGCCCCTTGTTTGTCAAAGGTACCGAGTACACAATGGGTCGTGTCAGTGCAAGCTAAGTAAACGATGGATAGAAAATTCGTGCTTTCAGAGTATTTCCAGAAAAAAACTGCTGTTATTTCCTACTCAGGATGGGGGAACAGCATCGATGGTGCACATCCTTGTCACTGCAGCAATTATGGCTGCTCGCTGCTTTTTGTTGGCGGTTCATTTATCTGCAGGAAGAGCAGGCATGAATGGGCGGCAATAGGTACCTACTAAGTTAAACATTGCATTGAGCAATATGTTGTTGTGTCGGTGCTTTTGTTATCCATGAAGGAGTTGGTGTTTTTGATTAATGGTTGTGTAGCAAAGATGTAACTGCTACATTGCACTGCATTCACAGATTTGTGTGCACATGCTTTTGGTTTACTCAGTTGTTTATTTCCTTACCAAATGGCAGATGGAAATTCGGCTTTCAACTTGTGCACTTTCATCATATTTGCAATGTACTTTCAGCTGGTGTTCAGTTTCACTTTGGAGAAGTTGTCCAACCATTGTCTGTGTCTAAATGTTTTCTAACAGTTGACCTCATTACGCAGCATTTCTCACAGAAAGCAAATGTTGCAGTAACATTTCTATTAAATGTTACTCTATTATGTGGCTAGCAATGTAGCGAAAAATATTTTCATCAAGTCAGCTTTTAGCATTATAGCAAATTAAGGCCTTTGTTATTTAACATTGCTCACAATTTGTACCAATCACTCAACCTTGAAGCAACGTAATGCGTTATCACCCTTCCTCGGCTCTTACATTGTTGGCTAAGAGTAAACCAGACAAATAAACATCGGACGTCATGTGATGCCTATAGTTCGCGGGCGAGCAGTTCATCGTGTAAAAGTGGCGTCACATCATAAGCATCATCTGTTTTTGCTGCCTTTAAGCAAGCTATTAGTGAGGTTGGTGCAACACATAGTCGATGGGGTCAACCGTCCTGTCGTGTTAAGTTTTGATCCCTTAAATTGAATGTTTAGTATTTTTCTCTGCAACGACTACAGAGGAACACGGACGTTTCCTTCAATACTGGACTCAATATACGGTCATTCCCTACGTTTCATTGAAAGCAGAAGTGGTTCTGTATTTAAAACGTACATAGTCTACGTTATAGGTACGGAATTTTTTTACAGTGTAGGCGGTTTGATACGGCAGTCGAGCATAGTCTGCATTGAACAGGCGGAGAGAGCGGTCAACGTGCTCGGAATGGAGTTCTTGGAGCTCGAGTGGTAGGACACCCTGCGAGCAGTCAATCAGAGCTGAATGGTCAGAGAGGAATTCTCCATTTTCGGTCGTCCATTCGCTTATGGTAACTTCTAGCAGGAACGCAATCACCACATATTTAAATCACGTGTGTACAGCGTGATAGCATTATACTGGCAACAGCACCGTGCGCACCTCCGGGCCCGAACAGGCCAGCGAAAAGTACCGTGACTAACAAGGTCCACCGGCTCTCTCAGACGGCCATTCATTTTTTGTTTCACAGTTCGCCTCCTTACCAATGCCTGACGCAAGTTACGACTAGCACTTGGGTTTTATGTAGACCGCAGATTCGAACGCGACAATTTTTTGCGACAATTTGGGGGGTCACAACTCTTTGCGCAAAAAGCCCCTCACCGGGCAAGATAATGGGTCTCCTCTGGGGGGGGGGGGGGGGGGAGTTGGTGGTATATATAAGCCAAGCCAAGTACCACGGTTGTCGGAGCAGTGCCTGTTTGCTGACGTCACTTTCCGTTGGCATTTGCTTGTGTGGGGACATCATTCCCGTTCAGGCCCCGTCATGTGACCTTCCACTGTCATACACTCTTTGATGAAAGCGCGTTTTCTCTAGGGTTGTCTCTCTCCTGATCCTTACAGCCAGTTCAGTCATTACTTCTCCTGTTGATCGGCATTATCCGTTGAATCCGACTGGTACACCTTTTTGAAGCCGAGCCAAGGTTCATTTAATGTTAATGTAATAATTGTATACATTTAGTGTATTTTAATTGTAAACTCGTGTATTTAATGTACATTTTAGTATATTTTAATCTATTTAATGTATGTTTTTTAGTATATTTTAATGTACAAGAAATATACTGAGCGGACAAAAAATGTATTTTTGATGAAATTCTAAGATTGTTCAAAATATTACTTCTAGCATACTTGGAAACCATTCGTATTGCCATTTAAGCATAGAGACAAAGAATGAAAAGTTAATATAAAATTAATAAATGTGTTCGAAAAGCATTTTTAGCACAACCTTTTTCGCTAAGGGGAGTGGTTTAGTAATGGGTAACGGCTGGCAGCACAGGCAATAGTCAGGGCGCAGCGGAAAGAGCAGCCTGAGGACAAGACTAGTGCCTAAGCCACTAGCGATGGCGGCGAAGCGCGGCGGCGGTGCGCGATCCTCATACTCTTCTTAGAATGGCCCCGGCGGAAAAAAGTAGCCATCCTGATGTCTTCCTGCGAAGATACGAGCAGTGGGTTATAGTGAGGCTAAAGGCGGCTAACGTGGAAAACGTAGCGACGACGTCTTTGGTCCTTGGAACGCGTGACTTTGTTAATGAGGTGGTGTATTGGACGCGTACGTTGAACCACCCGGTAAGGGCCATTGTATTTGGTAGAAAATTTGCTGCTTGCAGGAGCACAAATCAAAACGAGGGAATCGGTGGAGAATATCGGAGCAGATTTGTCTTTCGTCTTAGGAGTAGCCTTGGGTTAGAAGTAAATGTGCGGGCCAGCTGACGGTACTACTCAGTCTGTAGGGCGATCTCTTAGAGCAGTGTGCACAGAAGGATTAGGATGGCAGGATAAAATCGTGTCAAGGGTAGGGTTGTAAAATTTACAGGAATTTTGAATGCCAAAAGAAATCAAGGAAAATAAGTTTTTTTGGAAACAATGAAAACATTTGAAAAATACTACAAACAGGCATAAAACAGTAGGCACTACTGTATATTCAAGACCGATTTTTTTGCGTACTGTCTTGTCGTTAAGAACTATATTGCAACACTTTTCATGATTTCAAAGGTCTTAATTGCACGTGTGACGGTTTTAGCTCATTAAGTATTCCTGTTCGGGCAACAGTGTTTGCAGTCGAGACCGTTCAGTAACGTTAATTGTGCTAGAGCGCGCTTTGTCAGAGCGGTCCAGCGACAGTGAATTTTGATTTGTTGGGTGCCCTGACTTCTCTAGGACTGCCGCGTGAGTGTTCGGCATCGGACTTGAATTCCTTGCCGTCGCTACTATTGTGAGACCTCGTTGGAACATTTGGATGAACTTTGACATATTGAACAGCGGTAAGGGACGAGTGGTATGCTGGTTTTTTGCGCCAAGTACGAGTTCTCGAATGCAACGCGCTTGAAGAGCAACATTGCAAAATGCCAGAAATGTCCAACAGACATTAAATTATCTGCATATTCAGTACAAGATGAAGATTCGTAAACTGCTTGTGTTTACATTGGCTCCAGAAGCCCATACGTTTAAGTTCTGAAGTCGGGGAGTCTGTCATCAAAATATGGCAGCATGACGGACAAGGAAGAGGATGGCGGACTAGCCACTCAGTGTTTCCATAGCAACGTTCACTGACACAGTGACATCGGAGTTTCGAAGGAAGCTTCATGCGGCCCTTGCAAGATCGATATACAAAGAAATATATAATGGCAGGAAATATTCAAGCTTCCAAGGCCCACATTTGTACCACTGTCAAGGCAATCGCTGAGCTGGCTGCTTTTAGAAGCTGAGTGCGTCCGGATTGTGACACAAGTTGAAGAAAAAATCAGTTCTGCGCTCAGCATCTCGTTGCTTACTGAGAGCTGGACCGAAGTGCGCGGGTAGAGTTGCCATGAACTATGTTGTGGCTGCACTGGACGCAATCTTCTACAGTGCCGTGGAAGCAGATGATCATAGTCACACAGGAGTGTACATAGGTGGTGAGGTTTCGAAGGTAATAGAAAAGCTTGGTCAGCAGATAGTTTATGCCTTTCTTACAGACAGCGCTAGTAACATGAAGGCTGCATATTGCTGCCTAATGCAGCAATATCCCGCTGTCACTTCGTTGGGTTGCTGCGCCCACGCACAAAACTTGCTTTTATGAGACATGGTTGAGATGATGACTCATCAAGAAGTTATTAAGAAGGCGAAGTGTGTTCCGAAGTATGTGAAGCACTCTCTTTTGTTCTCTGCTCATTTCGCAAAGAAACAGCTATAGTGCTGCGATGGAAATAAGACCACTCTCAAACGGCCCGCTGAAACGCGCTGGGAAGGTGTTTTGACGGCACTTAAAAGTCTTCAGAAGAACAGAGAACTCTGGGAAAAAACCGCGATTACCACTGAACTGAAAGTGAGCAAAGAAACCATGATGACAGTGTTAGATGAACACCGTTTCTAGGGCGGTTCGCAAAGCACTCCTGACATGCTGAGGCCGATTGCTCATGATATTTCTGAAACCAAGTCTAATAGCGCTCGATTATCAAACGTTCACGAGATATTGCTCAATGTGTCTAAAAATTGGAAAAGTGCCTTCCTAATTTTATTCTTCCAACAAGCGAGAAAGAAACTCTACTAAAATTCTCCGGCACTGACGCGATATGACCTTCCGTCCATCAGATGCAGTTCCAAATTTGCTTCATCCGAGGTACAGAGGACACTCTCTAAGTCAAGAAGATGAGCAACACATCATCATCATCATCAGCATGACTACACCCACTGCAGGGCAAAGGCCTTCCAAATGTTTCTTCAATTAACCCTGTCCTTTGTCAGCTGCGCCCACCCTATGACTGCAAACTTCCTAATTTCATCCACCCACCTAATCTTCTGCCGCCCAATGCTACGCTTGCCTTCTCTTGGAATTCACTCCGTTAGCCTAAGGACCAGCGGTTATCTTGCCTCCGCAGTACGTGTTCTGCCCAGGCCCATTTCCTCCTCTTGATTTCGAATAGGATATCATTAACACATGTTTGTTCCCTCAACCACTCTGCCCGCTTCTGGTCTCTTAAAGTTACACCTATCATTTTTTTCCATGCTGGTTGTATTGTCGTGAGCTTAAGCTTAACAATTTTCGTTAGCCGCCACGTCTCTGCCCCGTACGTGAATACCGGTAAGATACAGCTGTTGCACACTTTGCTCTTGAGGGATATTGGTATCCTGCTTTTCAAGGTCTGAGAGAACCGGCAATATGCGGTCCATCCCATTCTTATCCTTCTAGTTGTTTCCCTTTCATGATCCGGATCAGCTGTCACTACCTGCCCTTAGTAGACGTATTCCTTTACCACTTCAAGCACCTCCCTTCAATTTGTGAACTGCTCTTCCTTCGCTAGACTATTGAACATTTCTTTGGTTTTCTGCATGTTAACTTAAAGACCCACCTTACTGCTCTGTCTGTTTAACACAATGATCATGCTTTGCAGTACATCTCCTGCGTGACTCAGCAAGGCAATGTCATAAGCGAATCGCAGATTATTTAGGTTTTCTTCTTTAAATCTTATCGCCAACTGTTCCCAATTCAGGCCTCAGAATGTCTCCTGTAAACAGGCAGTGGATAGCATTGGCGAGATTGTGCCTCCTTGCCTGACGCCCTTCGTTATTGGAATTTTATTGCTGAGTGTATAGACTATGGTAGCTGTGCAGTTTCTATATATATCTTCCAGTATTTTGAAATAAGGCTCATCTACACCCTGATTACGCAATGCCTGCAAGACTGGGGAGTCTCCACTGAGTCTAACGCTTTCTCGTATACAATGCAGGCTATATATAGGGGTTGGTTATATTCTGCGCATTTTGCTTAAACCTGATTGATAGTGTGAATATAATCTATAGTGGAATATCGTTTGCGAAAGGCCGGCTTATCATTTGGCTGATTAAAGTCTAACATTGCCCTTATTCTATCACCGATTACCTTAGTAAATTCTTTGCAGGCAACGGACAGTAAGCTGCTCGGTCTGCAACTTTTTAAGTCATTGGCGTCTCCTTTCTTATGAATTAATATTATGTTTACGTTCTTTCAAAGTTCTGGTACGTTCGAGGTCATAAGGCATTACGTATACAGGGCGGCTAGTTTTTCTAGCACAATATCTCCTCCATCCTTCAACAGATCTGCACTTACCTGAACCTCGCCAGCTGCTTTTTCCTTTTTCATTGCTCATAAGGCTTTCTTTACTTCCTCTTTCGTTACTGTCGGGATGACGCATTGCTGTGTGCTACTGTCTATCTCATTAACGCTCTGATTACATTGGCTACTACTTCGATTTGTGTAGAACACTACGACTACATTAAGTATCTTATCCATATTGCGAATGACATTGCCTCTTTTCTCTCTTAGGGCTTGCATCTGGCTTTTACCTATGCCTAGTTTCCTCTTCACCGCTTTTAGGCCACCTCCGTTCCTTGGAGCATGCTCGATTCTCTCCATATTAAACTTCTTTATGTCGACTACCTTGCGTTTATTTATTAACTTTGATAATTCTGCCAGTTCTTTTCTGTCTGTAGAGTTAGACGCCGTCATGCTTTGGAGTTTCTTAACATCTTTCATCTACCGAGATAGCTTGCCGGTACCTTGTCGAACCTTCCTACCGCCTACTTCTAATGCGCACTCCTCAATGATATTTGTCAGATTATCGTTCACTGCATGAACATTAAGATCGCCTTCCTCAGTTAAAGTTTAATATCTGTTCTGCAGCGATATTGTGAATTCCTGTATTTTCCTTCTTACCGCTAGCTCGTTAATGGACTTCCTCTTCTCTAGAGTTTACCGTCCCCTCATCAAGTCTCAGCTATTGCGAAACCTTACCATTCTGTGGTCGCTACAACGCTACGAATGGCAAAGTCAGTCTTTCGCCGCTCCGTTTCGCTGGGCGTTCTTTCTTCATCTTCGGATTCACTCTCTCCCCCCTCTCTACCCCCCATTAAATTTCTCCGGCAGCTGCTCCGCACCACGTGACCAACCACGTGATCGGCCACGGCGCCGCAGCGGAGCTCAAGGGCGGCCACGCAGCTCAAGGGGTGCCGCACTGAAGGCTCTAAGTGCTAGCGTAATGTAGGTATCACTACAACACTCATTGGAACTTACATGACTTGCACCCCACTGTAGATTTTCTTGTCTGTGTTTACTTCGCAAAATTTATAATAATCCTCTTCTGCGTAATGACCCACTTATTCCTCCCTTGTGTATCTCTCCTCGCATTAATAACGCTCAAAAAGATGGCATCGCATTTTTCCACGCGAAAACTTTCTTCATCTTTCATCCCCCGTCCTTCACATGGATGGAATGGCCTTCCTGGATCGCTGACTTCCGTCGATGGTTGTTCGCGTTCTCTCAATGCCTTAGCTAAGATTATATAATATAGGAATATAACACACGTTTGAAACAATTTTAGCGAACATTGTATAAATAGGAGCCATTTATAAATGTACTTTTCTACCGTAACCACTCACCTCTTTAATGCTTTTGGCCCAGGGAGTATTTCAAACAAAAAAACAAAAAAAAAACGATTCAGATGATTGACGGCAACGATTGTCCATAGAGAATGGGTCCTTAAAGATCGATGCCGACGTGATTGTATCGGTGAGCAGGGCATGTTAATGGCTGCAGCGGTCCAGCTCAGCA
The DNA here is from genome assembly GCA_030143305.2 of Amblyomma americanum. Lineage (NCBI taxonomy): Eukaryota > Metazoa > Arthropoda > Arachnida > Ixodida > Ixodidae > Amblyomma > Amblyomma americanum. Next base: position 177,933 of record JARKHS020026870.1, read on the forward strand.
GCAAAGTGGTGCCTTCTGTTTCGGACAGCCGATGCATTTGCAAAGGCACCTAAATAGAATACAATGTATTTTACATTCCACGCCAATAGCAGCACTGACGACGGCGAAGTCAGGTTTTCAGAACGCGAGGATGAGCGTTTTGCGTGTCAGAGTGATGACGGGCACAGACTTCGGAGCGAAGATGTAGTGGAATGGTAAGTAACCATTTTTTGCCCTCAGAGGTGTAGCTAAGGATAGAAAGAAGAGTCTCAATCAAAATGAACAGCTTGTTAGCGGGGGCCCGAGGATGCGCAGGCGTGGTAGTTGCGCAGCAGAGACAGAGTAGGGCAGGAATCCAAGCGTGCCGTCATTGCTAGGAAGGCGTATTTCAGGTGTTGAGGGCGGAGACTGGAGGATCGGGTGCAGGAAAACGGGACTGGCATGGGCATCAAAGACCGGGAGAGAGAGAATGCTTGCGGCATGAGCAATACACGACATGAATATCGCATTCTTGAACCCGGAGCGACCAACGGCCGTGTCGTCCAGACCGATCCTTGAGAGAAGCGAGCCAGGAGAGCGCATGATGGTATTTAACGATATCGAAGGAGTGGTTGTGCTCGTAACGACAGTGCTTTGTTATGGTTCACATTAACGCCAAGCCCTTCGGTTCAGTAACGAAATAGTTAGATTCCGCTTTCGTAAGAGCACGGCTGTTACACGCGACCACATATTTGGAAAAGCCAGCCTTGCGCTGCTTGATAACCGCTCCAAGGCCGACACGGCTGACAGCGGTGTGTTCTGTTAGGGCAGCGGGAAGGTGACAAAGTTGGACGTCGAAGAACGAACATTAACGCACTGCCGTAGGCCGGTGCCCAAGAGAAGGTGTTAGCAGAGCCATTGAAGCGGTGCTTATGGGAGCTATAATTCCAGCGAAATTCTGGGCAAAACGATAAAAATAGAAAGAGAGTACCCTGAACCTGAGCAGTTCTCTGATAGAGGTAGGTTTCGGCAAGTCAACAACGGCTCTTAGCTTGACAGGATGAGGTATGACCCCATCTTTACAGACGACGCGCTCGAAGATTGTGAGCATGTGGACGCCGAAGTGGACACATTTAGGTTGTGTTGAATACCGGCGCCACTGCTGCAGATCAAGACATCAGTGAGGTGACTATGACGGATTGGAAAATCAGGGCACAATGTGAGAAATTGTCCAGATAAGAGAGACACATGTTCCATTCCAGGTCATGGTTCATGACTCATTAGAACGCGTCTGGAGCGTTGCAAGGCTGTGCGGCATAACCTTGAGTTCGTGCACCCCGTCCGGGATCACAAAGGCATTCTTCGAGAGTTCAGCCGCAGCCATGGGTATCTCCTATTACCACAAATATTGGAATAAAAAACCTGCATTTTTCAAATATATGTATTGCATTGTCGCTCGGCGTCGGATACACATTCATGCAGGTAATTATGTTAAAACTGCGATAGTCGACGCAGAAGTCATTGCACCAATCCTCCTTCACATGGACAAGAGAAGATGACCAGGGATTACAAGATTCCTCAAAAACACCGCGGTGCGGATTATCGTCGACTTTTCGACGATGAAAAGACTCTTTTTAGGCGACATACGGTACAGGGGCTGGAGTAAGTGAGGATGAGGGCCGGTTTTGATTTCGTGGATAATGGTCGTCGTCCGGCCCAAGTAAGCTTGCAGCGTGTCGAACGAGCAGCGGAAACGGTGCAGCAGGTCAACCAGCTGCTTGGGCAGGCGCTGTTCGAGGACGCTGTGAACAGAATGGGTGAATATATCGTGTAGAAGCAGGCCCGAATGCACACACGAGTTGTGGTCAAGGCATGAACGTGGCTAGCATGCGAAGGTGCGACAGCGTCAAGATGGAAGAAAAGGTCCACTGGCTCAATACGGCCTACGAACTCCACTCGAAGCAATGAGAGGCGAAAAATTATTGGCGACAAGATGTGTGCTGGCACCATAACGCAGGTGAATCACGGCGAACATCAGCGATAAGTGGCGGCTGCGGCGGCAAGCACCTTAAGAAGAAAAAAAATATCTGTGGAGTCGGCGGCAGAAGCGGCAGTAAGAGTAACGAGAACAGCGCGACGGGTGGGATTGTGGTGCACTTAGCGATGAGGAATTTGGTAGCAGCACGAGGACTCTTCTCGTGAAGCACCCTATTGGATAGCAGAACACACGGCTCGGAGAATTCGACATGTGGACGGGCGCACTCAATCAGGGCAAGATGCTGGATCAGCTAATCCTAGTGGAGAATAACATCCTGAGTACAAGAGGGGCGAACGACAAACTGAATAAAATAAAGGTCGTTGGCAATTACAACTTGGGTGATGCAGGGAGCTGTCGGCTGCAGAGGCTGAGTGTTGGCGGTGCGTAGATATAGGCCAGAAAGAGGGGTCTTCATCACGTGATGCGAGCGACAGTTTTTGACTCATGTCAGATACTGCTGCAACAGTGTCTACGAGAGCAAGCTTCGAAACACCTTCAATGCTGGCGGCAACAACGTTCATGGGAAAACGACGACGACTTTGGTCTTCAGACGAGTACATAGTGCACCATGAACTGCGGCTGTTAGTTTCTCGACGTGTCAGACGGAGGCTGTCGGTGGCTGGGGGACCGAAGTCTTCGCCATAGTTGCGAGGCGCCGCCAGAATGGCCTCCGGTGCGTCGGCGTGACTCAGTAGCGCATCGCCTAAGGCCGGTGGAGTGAGGGCGGCCTGTGCAAACCGCAAAGGGAGTGCGACAGGAGCTGAGGACGGTCAGAAACAATTTCTGAGACCTGTCGCTAAATTAGATGCCTTAAATATGGCGCAAATAATTATGTTGGCTCCGGTCATCAGGCCAGCAGAGACAGCTGACGGGCGGCCTCCTAAGTTGCAAACTTCTTCATTTCGGAGTAGAGGCAAGATAGATCGCCGTCCGTGACCAGACCTGCGAACGATGCGTCAGCCTGTTGGCTAACCAACACACGGTGCTTCCGCAGCTCTTAAAAATTATGAAAGAGTTCGCCGGCCATCGCGTTGCTAGTCGGTCTCTTAGCATTGAGTGTGTTGAAAGCACCATCACAGATCCCATTGAAGACGTACTGAATCTTATCTTCCTCCGTCATAGTAGGGCTGGGTCATTTGCGCAAGGCAATGGCGTCCTCGATACAACTCGTAAAGCTTTCTTCTGCCTGCTGCGCTCTCGAGCGGAGAAGCTGCTCAGCACGAAGTTTGCATAAGACTGGGAGTCGAATACCTCAGCATATGCGCTCTTGAATGAAGCAAGGTGGCGATGGCCAGCCTGTGGTCACGATATCAGATTGGTGTTGTATATTAAGTGAAATATGACTTTGTCCTGCTTCTCGGCGCCGTCCCACTTCTTGTGCCGGCTCACCGCTTCGTAGGTCGAGAACCAGCAAAATAAACTTCTCCACTCCTCGACGTCTTGGTCACTGCTGGCACTGAAGATAGAAGGGTCTCGTTGACAGAAGGCGCAGGGCAGGTAATAGCAGCAAGCTGAGTTAGGCTGATGTCGGAAGTGAAGATTGTGGTACCTCGTTCAAGCGAAGAGGGGGGGATTAGGTCGGTCACGGCGACCGATACAGGAGGCAGTCAGCGTGCGGCAGGGCAGAGCACTCAGCCGCAGAAGACCAACTTCAGCGCAAGTCTCGCGCTCTGTCCACCACAGATGGCGGCGATGCGAGCAGCACTGAGTGGTTCTAATCTCCTCCTATATCGCGCTCTTAAATTTGACTGCATTGCTCTCCGGAATTAAGACGAAAGAATTACTGATAAGCACTCCCCTATGAGAAGTGCCAGCCAGAAAGAAATGCCGGCCTTTTAGATTTAAACCATAGGCTATTCGCCGGTTAAAAATCATGTTGTGACGCGAAAGCGCTGAAGCTTTCGTTCGCCAGAAAATCCGGTGTCGGCGTTGTTGGAGTGGGCCTCGATGCATTCAGCGAAAAATCAGAATCCTGGCTCTCGCAGTGTGTAGCCAGAGAGCAATAGGAGGCAGGAGAGCCGCTTAGGTCCCGTTACCACAATCTGCCACCGGATAGAAACGAAACTGCCCACCATGGCAGGTGGTAGGTAAATTAATGATTGCTCATTCGTAAAGAGCAAACTGGGTGGCACAAGGCCCACCGCTGAGAGCACCTGCCATCAAAGGGCAGTGGCTCATCGCCTCACCAGTGCACCACTGTGCCAGGAGTGATGTGAGGACCTGCAGAATCAATGACTGCGAAGTATAAACAACATTCTGCTTATATGAAATTAATCCTTTACGCTGCCGTGTCAAATTCCTTAGGTGGAGCATAGAGGTCCCCTCTCCGTTTTCATAATTCAGTTCAAGCGGGTTTAAATTCGTGCCTGCCCTCAGAAAACGTTCAGTATTAGTGTTCAAAGATTTTTTGGTACGAAACGAAAATTGCATCGAAAACCATATCTAGCTTGCACTTAGTACACTCACCTGCATACTGATTGTAAGTAGATTTGTTTTAGAAAATCGGTTGAATTTTTTCATATTTTATGTCTTCCACTACTGCCAAATACAGCAGACGAGACAAAGACTTCTTTTTCGACTTTTGGGCAATACAGACTTTTTTTCTTCCCCAAAGCGCGTAGTGGCTTGTTGACAAGGTAAATATTTTTAGTTGAGCTTTCTTTCGTTCCTCCCGATATTACAGGGAATGAGTTCAAACTTCGAAAGCACTGATTTAAATGAAAAATATGGCAGGTGGTGTGGCATGGCTAGCCCAATAATGAATTAGGCGCGCTAGCTGTTTGGGTTTTACTTCGGTTTACTCAAAAAGTACGCGGGTTGATCGTTTGCGGCGATGTTTGTCGCGATGTTCCGCCCACCTGCCCCCCGTTGCAGGTGGGCCATCCATCAAATGTTTCAGAAGAAGAAGCGTCACTAAAATTTGAATTTGGATATTTTACTGCTTGTACACTCTAAGTGCTCTCATAGTTTTAATGCTAGCGCGTTAAGAGCATGCGATGAGAATGTATCCAAAATGAACAGTCTCCTAAAAATATAGCTTGCTGAGGCAGTCAAAAAAATATGCTTGCTTACTGCAGCGAGTAATAAGTGAGAAACAACGCATCTTAGGTAAAGCTGCAAGTCAGACAACGCAAATATATGCGTCCCTTTTGTGTTCTTAATTATAGGTCGTTGATAAAACGGGCTTTAATGTGGCATGGCTCAGTTCCTTGGAACATGTAGTTAATCAGATAGCTTTGAAGGCGCTCTTAATCGGAGCGGTGCAGGTTTGCTCAGCGACACGCTATTCAGGTTGAATATAGTGATTTGGAGCTGCTCCATCGTGTAAGTTCTCATGTTATGGTAGACTCTTGGGCATGGTATTGATCATGAGAGAAGGATCAAGAATGTTGCTTTGAGGCCCTAGTGTATGAATCTTTGTAACTGACCTAACTCTGATGCAATTGCCTTTTTGGTGACGGTTTCTGTACCCATTTACACGTTTTTTCGTTGCGCTGTCATTTTGACGGGGAAGTTTTTCAAAACATGAATTGAAAATACACTTTGAATGCTATGTTACAATCGGATTCTGAAGCAATGACTTCAGTGCAAAGCAAGACAAGGGAGATTTACCTAGACGCACTTTTCTCATCTATGCGAAGGAAGACGAAAATACTCCTGTTTTTAAGACCTGTTCTACGCATGATTGATAAAGCTTTTCAATAAAACCGCTGTTTTCGAAACAGTCTCCCCATTACATCCTGTTCTTAGTAAACCACGCAAGGCTGGAACCTTTGTAGTGGTCAGTTTACTGATCCTTTAGCGAAAAAAACTGAGCCGCATTACTTCGCGGGAAAAATGTTGCGGCAAAAGAATCAGATATTTTAAGAGCGTTAGCTCTTACTCATAACATTTCAAAATTTAGTGGGGCCTGCTACCACTCTTGATCACAGCGCCATCTGTGGCAGCAACTAGTGATGTTTCGAGATTTCGTGAGTTCTCCTCCCACCCTGAGATCAAAGCGCCATCGGTGGCTGCAACTTGAAAACAGGACATCTTGCACATCGACTAGTCGCTCCATCTAGAATAGCATTGTAGAAACACCCACCTGCCACGTGCAAATGATGATGTCACGGTCTAATATGGTGGATAGACGTGGAACTACGTGAATGTGACGTCACGGGATGAAATGACGTCTTATTTCCGGTTTCTCGAATTAAAGACCACGGCCATTAAAATCGGTTATGTCCTCTCATTCCTTCCCCCCCCCCCTCACCAAAAAATATCCAAACCCGGGTAGGAAAACTAAGCCGTTAGGGGACCGCTACTCATGTACACATTCGTACCGCTATATATAATCCGACAACAACGGGCAAACATCCGGGTACTGTTGTGTACCGAATTTGCTAGGAAAATAAAAGGTTATGGGTTGCGCTATAGAAATAAACCACAAATAAATAATAAGTAAATATTTGATACATGCGATTACTAATTGAAGTGTTACCACGTCGGACCGCAAGCCGAATGTTTTGCCCCCTAAAACCCCCAAACGAAGCAATATTCCGTTTGGGACGTATCTTGAGGTGGTGCAACTCGACAATGAGTAGACGTGCATCGTAATTTCTCTGATAGATGGCGCTAGGCGGCGACGGTTTCGCTAGGCGATTTGCGTGCAGGCGTAGCCGAGCATGGTGGCAATCCACCTCGTTTTAAAGAGTATTACATTCCGTTTCTCGAGACGAGCGCCGCGTTCTTCTTCGCTGTGTTCATCTAGTGAACCAAACAACGAATGCTCGGCACTTCAACGTCTTCCAGAATGTGGCGGCCTTTTCTGGCGCATGTTGGAATACAAATCATATTTTAGAAAAAAGGATGATGCCCTTTTATTATTATAATGTCTGCGGAAAGTCATCTAGCTTTAAAGTTCAAAGAGCAGTTACCTACTCTCTAAGAGCATGAAATGATAGGTCTTCATCGATCATATATTGATATATTAAAAACTTAAGGGAAAATTGTTCACTGTTAGAAAGGTCGTGACTTCTGTTTAATATTTGCCTTAAATGCACACGCTCTGAATAACCACGGGGAAATAAAATTTTTCTTGGAACGGTTAAGATTAAAGATTGGAATTTAACTGCTTCCGCACTGCTCATTTGGTCTAAGCCACCTGCAGGTCATAATTGGTTGGAATACCATATTTGTCTCATGCCTTCAGGACCTGATACCCGTTTAAGCTTGCATTGGTACTTCTATTTTTTTTAATCCGCATTGACTATACCACATATTTATATTATAAGGAAACAGTGCAGAACCTGTTGGGCTAGGAGTGCGGCAGGAATGGCGCTGTATATTTAGCTCTATCATTTTTTACTTGAAAAAGTCGAGCCCTTTAGCAGTGTTTGCTTTTTTTTATATCAAGGCCAGTCTCTAGAAACCGTTTGCAAATTGCAGCTTGACAAAAATGTTCGCAAAACTGCTAAGCGCGGTTACTATCCTATCAGGCTGGTTTACAAGAGCAGAGTGATTGTTAGAGTTTTAAAAAATCTGAAATTGTGTATAGTGAAGAAAAGCTCGTAAAGACGTAGCCTTATATACGCAAAACAAGCAACGTAATTTCTTCCCACAGATGATTTCAGCTTCCTTTTTTTTCCTGCTCATATTTTTTCGTTTTCGTTTCAAGCTTAGTTATGTGCCCGTACTACAATAATAAATATATAGACAACCAAGAAAGAAATAAAACGCAATCTTTTGGATTTAATACCTTTTGTTTCTGTTTCAGCATATTTAGCTTTAGAACTTATCCGTATTTGGTAGTGTATCGGCAAATGATGTGCCTTACTTAACTGATTTTTAGTATTTGTTTGATGCCCTTATTTATGGCGTTGAGCATCTAAATATATAAATATTCAGTGACCGGAATAGTTGCCATCGATTGGTGCGTTATATATGAGGCTCGTGCGTTTGACTCGCGGCTGGCCTTAACACTCAAATTAAACCAGCTGTGTTATATATTTGAGATTATATAACGAGTGCAAAAGGAATACGCAAATAGTAAAGCCTCGTCACTCATTACAGTCGATCTGTGCCAGAAATTATGTGCTGAAGCCAGGCTTCGCAGTATTGAGACGTCACTTAGCTTACAGAGACACTAGAATAAAAGAGCGGCTAAAAAAGGCTAAGTGTTGGAGGTGCGTAGATATAGGCCGGAAACTGTAGACTTCACCTCCTGTAGCGAGCGAGAGTTTTTGACTCATCACAGATACGGCTGCAACAATGTCTACTAGCGCAAGCTTCGAAACACCTTCAATGCTGGCAGGAACAATGTTCGTGGGGAAAAGACGAAGACTTTGATGTTCAAACGAGTACATATCTCGTGCATCATGAACTACGGCTGTTAGTTTGTCGACGTGGCAGACGGAGGTCGTCGGTGCATGTGCGAGATATAGCATTGACGAGGTGAAGGACAGCGGCCAAAGGGAAGACATGATGAATTCACGACTCTGCCGGCAGCCCCTGTGGAACCCTAAACTGAGGTGCTGAACAAGACGTTGCAGGCATTGCGTCGACAGACAGCGGCATGCGACCTTGGCAGGGGCATGCGACGGATCTTCGGATCCTGCAAAAAAATTATATATGGGGCGGTTGTCCGATGTGCGCCATGGAGCTGCAGCCGGGGGCGCACGTCGAGCAAACCTACGGGGCGACCGCACCACGAGCAAGCATAAGCTACGCCGGGGAAGCGGTTGGGGAACCGAAGGCCTCGGCATAGTTGCGAGGCGCCGCCAGAATGTTCTCCGGTGCGTCGGGGTAAATCCAGAGCGCATCGCCTAGGGCACGTGGAGTTATGGCGGCATCGGCAAACGTCAAAACGAGAGCTACCGGAGCTGGAAGATGTTCCGAACGAAGAAGTTCGAGAGCTGTCGCTACATTTTATGCCCCAAATGAGGCGCAAAGAATGATGGTGGCTCCGGTGATCGGGCCAGCTGGGATAGCTGACGGGCGACCTCCTAACTTGGAAACTTCTTCATTTCGGAGTAGGGGCAAGATAAATCGGCGTCCGTGGCCAGTCCTGTGTACGACACGTCCGCCGGGTTTCGATCCAATATACGGTGCTTCCGTAGCTCTTCTAAGCTATTGCAGAGTTCGCAGGCCATCGTGACGATAGTCGGACTCTTAGCAACGAGTTTTGAAAGCGCCATCATGGAAACCCTCAAAGACATACTGAATCTTATCTTCTTCGAACATTGTAGGGCTGAAGCATTTGCGCAAGTCCATAGTGTCCTCGATACAACTCGTAAATCTTTGTTTTGTCTGCTGCGCTCTCGAGCATAGAAGCTGCCCAGCACGACGTTTGCGTAAGGCTGGGCGGTCGAATACTTCAGCATTAGCCGCCTTGAATGCCGCCAGGTTGCGATGGCCAACTTTTAGTCATGACATCAGATTGGTGTCCTCTCTGAAGTAAAATATGACGTTTTTCAGCTTCTCGGAGCCCCCCCTCCCCCCCCACTTGTTGTGCCGACTCTTCCGTTCTTAGGCCGAGAAGCAATAGGGTAAATTGCTCCACTTCTCGACATCTTGGTCACTGCTACCACTGAAGATAAAGGCGTCTCTCGTTGACAGAAGGCGCCAGGGCAGGTGACAGCTGCAAGCCGAGATAGTCTGATGTCGGAGATGAAGATTGTTGTACCTCCTTAAATTAAAGAGGGCAGCTTATGGTCGATCACGGCTACCAACACAAGAGGAAGTCAGCGTGCAGCAGGGCAGAGCAGTCAGCCGCGAGACTCGCGCCCTCGCCACCAGCGATGGCTGCGAAACGAGGAGAGCTGAGTGGTATAGTCATCTCTTTCTATATAGCGAGTTTAAATTTGACTGCATTCTACTCCGGAATAAAGACGAAGGAATTACTGATAAGCACTCGCCTCTAAGAAGCGCCTGCCAGACACAAATGCCGGTCTTTGAGATTTACACCATAGCATTATTATTCCTTGCCAAGGAATGCTTTAACGCGATAGCGCAAAGCCCTCCTTACTCAGAAAATCTGGTGTCTGCGTTGTTGGAGTGGGCCTCAGTGTATTACGCGAAAAATCACTATCATATGGCTCTCGCGGGTGGTCTCCAGAGAGCAATAGGAGGCAGGTAGGCCACTTAGGTCCCGTTACCTTGCGTCGTCAGCACAACCTGCCACCCGATAGACACGGAACTGCCCAGCATGGTAGGTGGCAGGTAAACTAAAGGTTGATCATTCGGAAAGAGCCACCTGCGTGGCACACGGCCCACCGTTGCGAGTAGCTGCAATCGCAGGAGAGTGGCTCATCCTCTCCTCACTGCACCATGGTGTCAGGAGTGATGTGAGGACCTCCAGAATTTATGAATGCGAAGTATACAAAGACATTCCGCATATATGGGAATTAACCCTTGAAACTGTCGCGTTGTATTACTTATGTGGAGCATAGAGGTTGTATCCCCGTTTTTATAATTCAGTTCAAGCATGTTTGAAGTTGAACCTGTCCCCAGAAAAGGTTCATAATTACTGTAGGAAGATTTTTTATTAAGAAACAAAAACATTTACAGAGAACCTTAACAAGCTTGCAATTTGTACGCTCAGCTGTATAATTGTTGTAAGTAGGTTTTTAGAAATCGATGAATTATTTGTTATTTTATGTCCTCTATTAATGCCAAAAACAGCAGACGAGGCAGGTAGCTGCTTTCTGATTTTCGGGCACAAGATATTTCTTTGATTTCTTCCCCCATAACGCCTAGTGGCTGGTTGACTAGGTGTATATTTTTAGTTTAGCTGTCTTGTCGTTTTTCGCGTAATTACAGGGAATGAGTTGAAAATTCGAAGGCACACTTTTAAATGAAAAAAATGGCGGGCGGTGTGGCATGGCTGCCCAATAATGAACTAGGCGCTCTAGGCGTTTGGGTTTAACCTCGGTTTACTAACCTGCCCCTCGTGGCAGGTGGGCCATCTGTCAAAAATTTCAGGCAATGAAGCATCAATGAAGTTTGTATTTCAAGATTTTAGTACCTGCACACTTCAAGTGCTGGCATGCTTTTAGGGCTAGCGCTTTAAAGGTATGCGGTGACACTATATTGTCACGAGGTGGTGACGGGAACTCCGCCGGGGTCACGTAGCACCGACTGGGGTCCGGTCTTGAGGAAGGCACAGAGCAGCTCGTAAGAGAATACTTTAATAGGCTGGCTTACGCCCACTAAGAACAGCTCTGAAAACTCAGCGGCGGCGATAGCAGCGAACGTGCTCGGCGGTCGTCGACTAACAGAATGCCCGCCGCTGTCGGCCGTGCTCAATTTAAAGCTGATAGCGAACATTCGAGATAAAGGGCGCAAAGTTACTAGAACATTCCGGAACAACGTAGAATCAGCTTTGCCTGGCTGCGATCAATCGAGATAAATCTAGTCGCGTCTTGCGTCGCAAACAAAGCGATAAGGTGGTGTCGCGGCAGATTTGATAAACGAACAAACACTGCAAATATTGGCGGCATTACTCCCCTCTCAAAGAAGCATCGACCCGATGCATTAAAACAAATAATGCGACTAGTAAGGGAAAAAAACGTATCTTGCGAAAATAGAGCATGGAAATGCAGCGGCCTTTAGCGCGCATAATACGGCTTCAGATGGACTACATGGACAACTTCTGGTCGTACGCGGCGTCGCTGGGATGCAGTCATTGCGTCAGGGATGACTTCATAATCCAGTTCACCCAGCCGACGAAGAACCTTGTATGGGCCGAAATAGCGGCGCAAAAGCTTTTCACTCAATCCACGGCGGCGAATGGGCGTCCACACCCAGACTTGGTCTCCTGGCTTGGATTCCCCGTTGCGTCTTCGTAGGTTGTAGCGTCTGGCGTCGGACCGCTGCTGATCTTTGATCCGTAATCGTGCAAGCCTTCGAGCTTCTTCTGCGCGTTGAAGGTAGGCGGCAACGTCGACGTTCTCTTTTTCTGTAACGTTGGGCAGCATGGCGTCTAGCGTGGTCGTGGCATCCCTGCCATGGACGAGCCTAAACGGCGTCATCTGGGTGGTCTCCTGCACTGCGGTGTTGTAGGCGAAGACGACGTAAGGCAGGATGACATCCCAGGTTTTCTGTTCGGCATCGACATACATAGCGAGCATATCGGCGATGGTTTTGTTCAGGCGCTCGGTCAGTCCGTTGGTCTGCGGATGGTACGCAGTTGTCCTCCGGTGGCTGGTTTGGCTGTAGCGCAGGATGGCTTGCGTGAGTTCCGCCGTAAATGCTGTTCCTCTGTCCGTGATGAGCACATCGGGGGCGCCGTGTCGAAGAAGAATGCACTCCACGAAAAATTTGGCCACTTCTGCTGCTGTTCCGTTCGGTAGGGCTTTCGCCTCGGCGTAGCGGGTCAGGTAGTCGGTCGCTATAATGATCCACTGATTTCCAGATGTTGACGTTGGAAAAGGGCCAAGCAAGTCCATGCCAATCTGCTGAAAGGGTCTTGAGGGAGGTTCAATGGGGTTCAGAAATCCTGCTGGTCGTGTGGGGGGAGTCTTTCGTCGCTGACAATCTCGGCATGTTTTCACATAGTGTGCGACATCGGCAGACAGTCGGGGCCAGTAATACTTGTCTTGAATGCGGCGGAGGGTGCGAGTAAACCCGAGATGTCCAGCTGTCGGCTCGTCGTGTGAAGCCTGTAGAACTTCTTCGCGGAGACAAGTAGGTACAACAAGGAGGTAGGCTGTTTTGTTCGCTCTAAAGTTCTTCTTCACAAGGACCTCATTCTGCACACAGAAAGAAGACAGTCCTCGCTTGAATGAAGTGGGGGGTGAAGAAACCTTGCCTTCCAGGTACTCGATGAGGCCTTTTAGGTTGGGGTCCGAGCGTTGCTGCTGAGCAAAAGAGCTTGCGCTGATGGGTCCCAGGAAGGCGTCCTCATCGTCGTCCAGCGGCGGTGCATCTACAGGGGCTCGTGAGAGGCAGTCAGCGTCGGAGTGCTTTCGCCCAGGCTTGTAGACCACCGTGACGTCGAATTCTTGGAGGCGCAAGCTCCATCGAGCGAGACGGCCAGAGGGGTCCTTCAAGTTAGCCAGCCAGCACAATGCATGGTGGTCGCTCACAACCTTGAACGGGCGTCCATACAAGTAGGGACGGAACTTCGATGTAGCCCAGACGATCGCAAGGCACTCCTTTTCAGTGGTCGAATAGTTCGCTTCTGCTTTCGACAATGAACGACTTGCATATGCTATTACTTTTTCGACTCCTTCGTTTTTCTGGACGAGCACGGCGCCTAGACCAAAGCTGCTTGCGTCGGTATGGATTTCTGTCTCCGCGTTTTCGTCAAAGTGCCATAGCACCGGTGGAGACTGCAGGAGACGCTGAAGTTCATTGAAGGCTTCCGCCTGTGCCGAATTCCATGTGAATGGTACGTCTGCCTAGGAGAGCTTGGTCAGAGGTTCCGCGACGCGCGAAAAATTCCTCACAAAGCGTCTGTAATAAGCACACAATCCCAGAAATCTGCGGACCGCCTTCTTGTCATGAGGCTGCGGGAAATTGGCAATGGCGGCTGTCTTCTGCGGGTCGGGGCGCACGCCGTTCTTGCTGATTATGTGGCCGAGAAACAATAGTTCGTGGTAGGCAAACCGGCACTTTTCAGGCTTCAGGGTAAGTCCGGATAACTTGATTGCGTCGAGTACTGCCTTCAGCCTCCGGAGGTGTTCCTTGAAGCGCGCTGCGAAGACTACAACGTCGTATAGATAGACGAGACAGGTTTGCCATTTGAGGCCTGCCAACACTGTGTCCATTACCCTTTGAAAAGTTGCGGGTGCGGAGCAAAGCCCAAATGGCATGACTTTGAACTCGTACAGTCCGTCCGGTGTGATGAAGGCAGTCTTTTCCCGGTCTCTTTCGTCGACTTCAATCTGCCAATATCCACTCTTGAGATCCATCGACGAGAAATACTTGGCGTGGCAGAGCCTGTCCAGAGTGTCGTCGATCCTCGGGAGGGGGTAGACGTCTTTTTTCGTAATCTTGTTCAGTCGCCGATAATCGACGCAGAATCGAAGAGCACCGTCTTTCTTTCTCACTAGAACGACCGGTGCCGCCCATGGGCTCTTCGAAGGTTGGATGACGTCGTCGCGAAGCATTTCCTCTACTTGGTCCCGGATGGCCTGTCGTTCTCGTGGCGACACACGGTAAGGGCTTTGGCGGAGAGGTCTGGTGTGTTCGCCGGTTATAATTCGATGTTTGGCTATCGTCGTTTGTCGCACCTTTGATGACGAGGCGAAACATTCGCTGTAACTTTAAAGAAGAAGGGTGATTTTCTCTTGTCGGTCCCGGGGTAATGCTGGGTTGATGGCGAACGTGGGAGCATGGTCTTGCTTTAGGCTGTCATTTGCAGGTTCGTCGGAGATGATGAAGGCGTCCAGTAAATCAGTTGCTTCGTCCAAGAACGAAATTGTAGTGCCTCTGTTGAGGTGTCGGTATTCTTCGCTGAAGTTCGTGACCAGTACTTCGGATTTTCCATGCCGCAAATGAGCGATGCCTCTTGCGACGCCAAGTCGTCTGTCTAAGAGCAACTGCGTGTTGCCCTCGATGATGCCTTCTGCGTCTTCGAAATTTCTTGCACAGACGGGGACGATGACGCTGGACCGGGGTGGGATGGTTAGTTCTTCATCGAGAACACTGAGGGCCTTTGACTGCTCTGGGGTCGTTTTCGGAGGTAAAGCTTCGTCCGTCGAAAGCGTGATGGACTTGGACTTGAGGTCGATGACTGCGTGGTGCTGTGTCAAGAAGTCCATCCCCAGAATGACGTCACGGGAACATTTCTGAAGTACGACGAATACTGTCGGATATGTGTGTCCGTTGACAGTCAGTCTCGCAGTGCACCTTCCTGATGGCGTGATGAGGTGTCCGCCTGCTGTGCGTATCTGCGGGCCATCCCAAGTCGTCGTCACTATCTTGATCCGGTCGGCGAAGGAACCACTCAGCACGGAATAGTCAGCTCCCGTGTCGATTAGAGCAGTAACGTTTCGGCCGTCGACAGTGACCTCTAGATCGGAAGTCCTTGCTCTGGCGTTGCACGTAACTTTCGGCGTCGGGTCACGGCTTGGTCGGTGATTGCGACTGCGGCTGCAGGGGCTTGTCGATGTCGGTGGCCTGGGGGTCTCTAAGTTGCGTCGTGTCGTCGTCGGTGCGGCGTCGTCGTGAGTTCTCGTCGTTGGAGGGTCTTCGTTTTTTTGCCGGGAAGCAACCTCACCTCCTAAGGTTGCTGTTTTCAGTTTCCCCTACGGGGGCTGGGGGACCTTCCTCGCACAGCCGCTGCGTAGCTGTGGCGGGGCGACGTGAAGCGCGAGGCTCGCGGCGAGGGTGAGCGGGAAAATCGGCTCGACACGTATTCGTCGCGGCGCAGGTAGTCGTCGATTTCTTGTGGATGTTGGCCGAAGCGTGGTCGTGGTGCGTCAACGGCGAATCCGCGAAGACCGATGCGTCGGAACGGGCAGTGACGCAGGACGTGACCGGCTTCACCGCAGTGGAAGCACAGCGGACGGTTGTCACGGGTTCTCCAGGTGTCGCATTTCCTTGGGCCCGAACGTTGTTCGTAGGTCGGGTGGGCGGGGCCCGGAGGGCGGCGGTCCAGCACTGCTGGCTCACGTCGAATAGGGCTTGGGGTGGCACGTCGAGGCGCGGGCTTGCGTACTGCAGCGACGTAGCTCATGGCTGGAGCTTGAGGTTCAGTCGTCGCAGAAGGGGAGCCAAGCGCATGCCGCACTTCTTCACGGACGACTTCCGTCAGGCTCGCTACTTGAGGTTGTGAAGATGGTGGCAGCAGCCGGCGTAGTTCTTCGAGGGCGATTTCACGGATGATCTCCCGCAAGTCGCTGGTTGTAGTCGTCGTGTCCGGAAAGCTGGAGCAGACCTGCGGTGGTCGGTTGTACTGCCTTGTGCGGGTGTCCAGGGTCTTCTCAATCGTTGACGCTTCTTCGGCGAATTCGGCGACAGTCTTGGGCGGATTTCGTAGGAGGCCAGCGAAAAGAGACACCTTTACGCCCCGCATTAGATATCCGGTTTTCTTCTCCTGCGTTATATTCGGGTCAGCTCGGCGGAAAAGACGCTGCATTTCTTCGACGTACATGCTGACAGTTTCATTTGGGTGCTGCATCCGTGAGTCCAGCAGCATCTGCGCCTTTTCCTTCCGGAGAATGTTGGTAAACGCCTTCACGACTTCAGACTTGAATAATTTCCAGGTCTTCAAGGTAGTCTCGTGGTTTTCGTACCACGTTCTTGCAGGACCGTCAAGGGAAAAGAAAACATAGCGGAGCTTCATGTCATCTTCCCACCTGTTAAATGTAGCCACGCGCTCAAAGTTGTCTATCCAATCTTCCGGGTCGTCTCCAGGGTAGCCGTGGAAGGTTGGAGGCACCCGTGGCTGGTGGAGCATGACAGGGGTGGACGTCGCTGGCTCGGTCATGGTGGGCGCTGGAGCTTGTTGTCGAGTAGGATCCGGTAGTAATCCGTGCTGAGCTTGCAGGCCTTGAAGACGACGGCTGTGTCGTACCTCGGGATCTTCTTGGCTCTCGTTCTCTACGGTGGATCTTCCAGGTTGGGTTGGGTGCATGTACCCCGCACCTCCACCAGATGTCACGTGGTGGTGACGGGAACTCCGCCGGGGTCACGTAGCACCGACTGGGGTCCGGTCTTGAGGAAGGCACAGAGCAGCTCGTAAGAGAATACTTTAATAGGCTGGCTTACGCCCACTAAGAACAGCTCTGAAAACTCAGCGGCGGCGGTAGCAGCGAACGTGCTCGGCGGTCGTCGACTAACAGAATGCCCGCCGCTGTCGGCCGTGCTCAATTTAAAGGCGGCAAGAAAAGTTCCAGAACATAGCAGGCACACTTGCGCGAGGCTAGGAAAAATCAAGATAACTCTGGTCGCGTCTCGCGTCCCAGAAAATTGATAATGCGGCGTGCCTGCCGCGATAAGATGATCCCCCAAGCGAAGCAGCGCCGGGGGGTGACTGAGCCAAAAGTTCGCCCCGCGAGCGAGAGCAGCAGGTTCCAGACAAAAAGCAAGCTTCGCGGCAATATCCAAAATAAACAAAATCGGCAAGAAATATAGCTGGCTCAGAGAGCCAAAAAATATGCTTGCTTATTGCAGCGAGTAATAAGTGAGAAAAATGGCGTCTCAGTGCTGCGAGTAAAGTAACCTGAGTATGTGCATCTCTTTTGTGTTATTTATTATACACCCTTGTTAAAACGGTCCTTTTTGCGGCACGACTCAGTTTCTTGGAACATGTAGTTAATCAGATAGATCTGAAGGCCCTGTTATTCAGAGCGGTGCAGGTTTGCTTAGCGACATTTTATTCGCGTTGTATATTGTGACTTGGAGGTACTCATTCCTGTGAGTTCGCCTCTTAAGGCAGATTCTTGGGCTTGGGAATATTTTTCGGAGAAGGTTCAGGAACGTTGATTTCAGGGCCTAACGTATGCATCTATGGAACTTGCACAGCTGTAATATCAAAAGCCATTTTTTGTTAATGCTTTTTGTTTCCATTTAAACTTTCGTTGGTTGCACTATCTTCACAACTGGGCAGTTACCCGTACCGAATATTGAAAATATGCTTTGAATGCTTAATTACAATCGCATTCTGAACCAGTGTCTTCAATAGAAAGCAAGGCAAGGCAGGTTTTCCTAGACGCACCTTTCCCTTTTATGCGCAAGAGGACGAACATACCCGTAATGCAGGAAAAAGCTGTTGTCATCTACCGGCAAAGGCGTAAGGGTAAAACATTACAGATATCAATAGAGCGACGGATATATTTGTGCAGATCTTGTGGGTTAATTCTTGTATTTGGAAAGCAAAATAGAGTCCTTTTTACGCGCAGTGTGCAATCCTATTTTCTAAGGCCCGTTCCAGGCATGATTAATAAAACTGGTGTTTTCAATAAAACCGGTGTTTTCTGAACAGTCTCCACATAACATCCTGTCAATAGTAAACCACACAAGGCTGGCATCATTGTAGTGGTCAGTTTACTAATTCTTTACCGAAAAAAAGTGAGCCTCACAACTTCGCTGGACAAAACCTTTCGGTTAATGAAGAAGATATTTATTTCGGGAGCTTGCATATCAAACATCTTTTACAAAAAAGATGATGCTCTTTTATCATTGCACAGTCTGCGGAAAGTCATCTCATTTAAAGTTCAAAGAAAAATTATCTACTCTCTTAGAACATAACATGAAAGGTCTCCATCAATCATATTTTTTAGAAATTAAGGGTATATTGTTTACTGTTTCAAAAGGTTACGACTAATGTTTAATATTTGCCTCTAAATATACAAATTATGCTAGCTTGCTCTGAATGACAACACAGAAATAGAATTTTTCTTCGAACGAATTAGTTTAAAACTTGGAATTTACTAGCTACTACAGCGCTCCCTTTCCCTAGGCCGCCTACATTGAATAATAGTTGGTAATTCAGATTTGTCACATGCCTTCAGTACCTGATACCTTTAAAAGTCTGCAAAGGCACTTCTATTGTTCTAATCCTTCTAGACTACACCATATATTTATATTATAAAAAAATCAGCGCAGAAACCGATGGACGAGGAATGCGGCAGTAACGGCGCTGTATTCTTAGCTACATCATTTTCCTCTTGAAAGTTCGATCTTTGTAGCGGTGCTAGCTTTTTATTGCATAGGCAGCCCAAAACCGTTTGCAAATTGCAGCTTGCCAAAAGTGATCGTAACATTGCGAACGCTGTTGCTATACTATCAGGCTGGTTTACAAGAGCAGAGTGAATGTTAGCGTTGTAACAAATCTGTATTAGTCTACAGTGAAGAAAAGCTATTGAAGAAATAGCTTTATATAATGTGCGGAACACTGAGACGTAAAACAAGCAACGTAATTTATTCCAACAGATGAGATGATCATCTTTGCTTATTTAATCTTTCTTTGTTTTCCAACTCATATTCTCTGGTTTCGAGTTTAGTTATCTACCCGTACTACTTTATTAATTATACAGACAACCAGGGAAGAAATAAACCGCTATCTTTTGGATTTAAAAACATTTGTTTTGTGTATCAGCACAAAAAGCTTTAAAACTTGCCTGCATTTGCTGGCGTATTGACAAATGATGTGCGTTCCTTAACTGATGTTCATTATTTGTTTTATGCACTTATTTATGGCGTTCAGCGTAACATAAAGACATAACTATTCGGTGTTCGGAATGGTTGCCATCGATAGGGGCGTTATATGTGAATTTTCGGTGTTTGACACGCAGCTGGCCTTAAAGCTTAATTTAAACCACCTTTCTGCATCTGAAATGATGTAACGAGTGGAAGAAGGATACGCAAAGAGTAAGACCCTGTCACACTGTCATTTTCGATCCTCACTGAGCTCGATCTGCATCGAGATTGTCGGGCACGCTCGAAACATCCGGTGCTTCGCGGGCATTTTCAATGCTCATTGAGAAGTTTCCCTCATGTGAGTTTGGTGGCACCAAATGTTCCGCCGACAGTCATAACATGTCGATGTCCGGCAACACTGTGCAGTTGGAGACAGCGGCAGCCAAATCCGTAGCCAAATCGGTACATCTGCGTATCTGCGCCAGGTTTCTAAACTTGTGATGCACCTCTGCTGCTGTGCGATGGAACCCGAGGGTCCGCAAAGCCTCCGCGATTTCTGCATAGAGTGCGGCGTTTCTTTTCTGGCGCCGCAAATGATTTAGGCGGTCCTGCCAACTGTCGACGAGTGCGGCTATCTCGCGCTCGGTCCACAGTTTCCGCGCCGATGAACAGGAGGACGCCACCTTGTTTACAGACGGCGAAGCTTGGAGCCTGGTTAGGGTCCCTAAAGGTGTTTCTAGGGACCCTAGCGTGGTGTAGAGATTATTTTAAAATGTTTGCATATAAGCAGGCAAAGTACCTGAAAAATGTTCTGTATTACATTTTAATCCATTACAACAACAACAATTGTGGTTTTGTTTTGTTAACTAGTGTTTTTTTATAGCTTCATGAGAGCGAGAGTGTTTTCGATTGTGGTTGGAACCACAGGCACTCTTCAGGAATCGGCATCGAGTCAAGCAGGATCGAACTCGATTGCGCTTGAAAGTGGCCGTGTGACAACCGTCGATCTGCATTGAGTTCGATGAGCATTGACTCAATGAGGATCGAAAGTGCCCGTGTGACATTGGTATAAAGCTTCGTTGCTCATTATACTCGACCTGTGCCAGAAATTATGTATGTGCTTAAGCCATGTTTCGCAGTATCCAGACATCACTTAGGCTTGAGAGACACGATAATAAAAGTGCGACACAATTGGGTTATTTTACAAGTGATGGTTTCTGTTGTGAGGGTAGGAAAAGAAATGCATACTACAAGTATTTCCAACAGCGTGATACGGTGAGTGCATATAATGCGTGGCTCGCGCATGGACATTTACTGCCGTATTTTTATGCTTATCCTGTAGTTTAGTGTACTAACCTTCTCGTGTGAGCATGCTAAACCAATGTCAAAATCTGATCTTGCTAACAACATTATTGATATCTAGATAATATTTATTATTATGACTTCGATGCTTAAAGTGTGTTGAAAGAACGCAACCAAGAAGGTGGAATGGCTTGTTGCAAGAACCGCACATACACATCAAACTTCTCTGTTGGGGTCAATTTTCTGGCCCGATAAAGTTCTGAGTGACGTGATACTGTTAGAGTTTTCGAGCAAGCCCACACGTGAATGGTAGCGATATTGTTATATGGATTTATATTCGGTGCTTATTCCTTCGCTAGGCTATATGATTCGCAAAGGTGCTGCTGCTCACATTTTGGGGCCGTACCAGAAGAAATATGCACTCTGTATATATTCCTGAATTTATACATATAGAATATTTGGGTTCGAATATTGACGATTATTTTTTCAACGCTTTTTAAGTAGGGACATTCAATAGAAGCAGGGTAGCACGGGTGCCGGATGCCGCCACACTACCCCGCCGTTCCGTCTATGTATAGGTGGGCTACATTAGTAATGTATGTGTATGCCCGTGGAGTCTGTTGGTTTTTCGAAGTGCTACAAGGGGGCGCACACGCAAAACATTCATGGTCACGCCATAGAAAACGCACTGTGGCGTACGTATTTTCTTGTTTTCTCCGGTTTCACGTTCATGCACAAGTGTTGTGTACACTTTAGTAAAACTAACTTTTGGGAAGTTGGTAGCTTAACTTAGCAATAACTGCAGCGGGAAAAAAACAACCACACTGGGAAGAACGAAGTCAAGAAACGGACAAAGCTTTTGTGCGTGTTTTTACTGTGTTCTCCCCTGTGTAGTTGTTTTTCTCGCGCTGCTGTTAAGTCTAAGTTGTGTACACCATGCAGCAACAATAGACATAGTTATATGTCCTTTAAGTATTATTGTTGTGTCCACAAGTTACTTTGGTACAAATTTATTCTGTTAGTAGGCAGTAGAACCCATTAGTAACAAGAATACCTGAGAAATCAACAATGTTTAGAAATTGACAGCACCAAGATATATCACTGTACTCAGTGCCGAGAATTGAGCATCACAGGCTGCCATCGAAATAAAGCCACCCAAGATAGGTGGCTAAAAGAGTTCTGCTGGGTCCTAGCCCAGCACTCAAATGACTCAGTCCATATGTGGAATCTCTGCGGTGGTAGCGGGTGTATCTGAATCGAAAATGACACCTCACTCGGCCAAATCCTCACCATATGGCACACCCTGCTATCAGAAATCACGCAGCAGAGTTGCACCCTCCTTTTAATGTGCAACAACGCTGCATTTCATGGCCGCTTTCGCGACGAGAAAGACTCCTGCGTTCCAAATGCATTCGTCTACGCCGCAATCAAAGCCAGCCTGAGTACATTCCCCCAAGAGTACACTCTGACTAGCCGCCGTAGGAACTTCGACCACCGCGAGGTCCCCGGCTAGAAGCATGCACACGTCCATGTCATGCACTCAGATTTTCTAGACTCCCCCTGCTATCTTAATTTAACGTTTCTGCCACTCGACATCCACGTAACGATTAACTACTTGGAAGTTGTGTTCAGAGTTTTGGAGGATGCGAAGAGAATCTCCGCAAACCTCGAGAGCCAGCCGCATTTTCACGCCCTGAGCCAGCGAGAGGACTTCCCACCCTGATTCTCTATTATTTCTCGTTAGCCCCGGGAGAAAGCAAAGCACCCGCATTACCGTAAGTACTGTATGAAAGGAAGAAGTTTGGGAGGGCCACCGTTCTGTTCAAGATTGAGCAGTGAGCGAAGACATGTTCCGCGGCAGCTTACTGGCACCGAAAGAACGAGACAGCAAAAAGTTTAATTTCGTTTACTTAGGGAATCCATTTAGAGAAAGAGATCTTTGTTGCAATCTGTGCTGTTATTTTTGAGCACAACTGAAAAGTGTTACGGGCGACTAGGTGATCTCGTTCTGTTGAAGCAGTGCGAAAGTCTATATGATTCAGTGTGTGTATGCAAGTAATGGTGGGAAGGTGAGTGGATATGATGGCGTGTGCATGCCCACCATAGAGGTAAAGGTTGTAACCAGGTATGGGCTCACAGCGTGCAAGTTACGTGTAAGCAGCAATTATGAACTTTTTTGAAAGATGTCTCCTTGTGTTTAAAAAGGGAGCTTCTCTCATATTAATGTAGCAATGGTAGTCTATAAGCTAATTATTTGTCCTACGCTCCTGCGTGTGGAAGAGTCGGCGGACCCTGCATTATTACTGCAACAGGTTCTGCGTTCCGAAACGCACTGCCGTTCTTAGAGTTCTGCATACAGAAGTTTTAAACTTAGCATCAAGCTCCGTATTCAATCCTGGAGAAGACAGCGAATTTCCTCATTTTCTATCTTTGTACTTTGCCCGCTGTGCCGGATATCACTTTCTAGCCAAATGACATTATCAAGATAACTGACTCTTTTAAATTAATCTATTCGGCTGGTTACCGATGGATATAGCACGGAATTACTAAAACCACGAAAGACCCAACTAACGTCATGTCAAATATTTTTCAGCAACCTTCTTTTCCTATACCACGTGACTGAAAATATGAGAGGTCATAGCAGTCCCAAGGAAGGGTCCTCATCTTCTGTCATAATTATCGACCAATATCCATCACACGTATCGCTTTGAAACTAATGGAGCATATAATATTTTCTCATTTTATAAATTTTCTAGTGTCTATTAACTTTTTCATCATAACAAACATGCTAAAATTGGGAGTGATACGTCTGGTAAGTAGTTCATGGAAGTTCAACACACTTAACTTTTCACAGAGCGAGAAGAAGACACAGCAGCACAAAGCGCGAACCCAGAACAAGTTTAAATGGAGGAAACGGGTGATTGTTTATACACAAGACGTGAGTGGCATCAGTGGCACACAAATAAATAAGAGAACATATTGATGTCAGCAATCGTAATAAGATGCATAGGACAAAACACGCTCCTCGCGATAGCCTATGCAGATAAAGTTCTTTCTCGGTCAAAGACACATTGCTGATACACCTTTCGGCACCGGAGGATTTGATTTCAGAATTTCAGCGATATCACTTTCTATTTTGTTACCGGGATGCGAAATAACTGTTTATTCGATCAGATGATTGCATTCTTTGCAGCGATGCCGGTGCGTCACCAGCTAAAAATTGTAAACCATCCCTGATTCAGGAAAGCTGGCTACGCGTCATCGCTCCAAACAATGCAATCCTCTCCTCTAAAGAACCGCAGTCATTTCGCTTTACATTAATCAAACAGAAAAAGAGATCGCAGAAGCTTTTGAAATCAAATCCATCGGTGCAGAAATGCATATCAGCAAAGCGCCGTTGCCGTTGTCCGAGCAAAAAGGCTGATCTGCTTAGGCTCTCGCGATGACTTAGTTTAGTCCCATGAATCTTCATACGGTTGCTGATATCGCTATGTTCTCTCGTTTCATTGTGTGGCATTGATGACGCGCACTTCTTGTGTACAGAAGATCACACGTTTCCTCAATTAAAACCAGTTGTAAGTTCGCGCTCTGGGTTGTGTCTTCTTATTCTTTTGAAAAGTTAAGCGCGTTCAGACACCTTTAACCAACATGGCTTCCGAAAAGTATTATCATGCGAAGTGCAATTAGAACTCTTTACAAAGACTTAAGCAGCATTGACATTAAAATTCAAACTGCCCATACTTTTCCTCGATTTGGAAAAGATCTGTGATAACATTCTTCACAAAACACGTTTTCTAAAACTCTCAGGCAGGAATCTTAACGAATCTGTTTGTAGTTTGGTCTGCAGGTTTCTCACTAGTCGGTAGCAGTTTATTCGCGCTAATTAATGTTCATCCTATTAATCCTCGGTCATATCGGGAGTACGTCTGGGTACTGCCCTGGGCCCCTTCTTTCACACACAAAAAACGATTTACTTCCTAACATACGTTCTTATGTTGGTATTTTCGCAGATGACTGCGTCATCTGCCGCTATATTGTTAACAGCGAAAACCCTTTGTTCTTTCAGTTTGACATTGGGCTCATATTAATCAGTAGTAATAAATGTCGACTGTCTTTAATTGTAAAGGAAACATCTTTTTAATGCTTATATCGATGTCATTCGCAACAATCTTCTAGGTATAATTTCGACAAATCCGGAGATATTAGCAGTGACAACATAAGAATTATTTAGGCATTGATTTAACGCGCAATTTGAACAGGTCTCTTCACATAGCTCAGGTTGACAGCGATGAAAATTCTACTGTTTGTTACATTCAACGAAGCATGCGACTAGCCCCACCCCTCCCTTCCGCGTAATTATATTGCTTGCATGTTTAACATTACTCGGCCCACGCTAAAATGCGTATGCTGTGTTGGGGACACCTATTAAACTCGCTCTGCACATATGAGCACCGTACTCTAATGGTCATTCTTCGGTGAATCTCCTCCGTGTTCGAATTTTCCCAGCAAGGCTGCCCACATCACCTCAAACCTCTCACATATTTGCCACTGTACCCTCACATTCGATCCGACAAAAGCCCTACCGAGTATCCCTGTCTCATAGAAGTGACCAATAAACATATAAAAGAATTGTTCACCAAAGGTGTTTTACACGAGAAATCGAGTTGTTCTTGTCCAGAAAAATGACGGCTGAGGGATTCTTTAGCTGATTACCAAGGTCAAACTATCGTCACTGGAAAGACGTACGCCCCAATTGATATTCGACTGCCGGTTTTTGGCCTCCTAGTGTTTTTCTGCTGACCTTCGATTGGGGTGTGTAGAAATTACTATGCACAACAGGGACAAAGAGAAAATTGCACTCACTACACATGACGACCTTTATGTGTTGAATGTTATGATATTCGACTTTTGCAATGCGCCCACCACCTTCGAGAGATTTATGGCCACTATTCTTTGTTACTTTAGATAGAATGTAGACATGTACCGCCTCAATAATTTTATATTCAGAATGCCTTCAGGGAGCACACTAAATGTTTAGCTTTTGTCCTAGAGTGTATGCGCAAGCTGGCATTATGTTCAAGTCTGAAAAGTGCCGCTTTGACACGCGTCAAGCGTTGCAGTTGGACTCCTCGTTGACAAAGACAGCGTCAGATGTGATCCCGGAAAGACTGCAGCAGTCGAGTCGTTCAAACCACCACAGTCTGTCTAAGAGCTAGGGATATTTTTGAGCTTATGCTGACATTTTCGCTAGCTTAAGCATCTCTTTGAAGATATCGCATACCAGTGAAAGGCCTCCTTGAAAAATATGTAGCCGTTGAGCGAACGCCTTGTGCCATGTCTCCTTGCGACAATTGAAATTTCTTCGGACGTCGCCGGCTGTGCTTCAGCACTTTTTTTTGCCAGACAAAGAATCGCTTTCAATACATCGCATATCAGTGAAAGGTCGCCTTGACAAAGATGTGCCTTTCGAGCGGACCCCTAATGTGACCTCGCTTTGCGAGAACTGAAATTTCTTCTGACGTCGCCACCTGTGCTTCGGCACTTCAATCCATCCAACCCCACAAAGGTTTATTCTGTCACAAGCGGCGTCAGAATTAGAGCTGTTCTCATTCTGCATTGTGAAAACAAAGAACACTTTGTTGCGCACGGGAGGCCCTCCCTTAGTAAGCAGGAGCTCAATTATACTGTCACTGAGCAAGAATGCCTCCCATTCGTCCTAGCCACAATTTCCGCTCCTATCTCTATGGTCGCCCGTTAAATATCATCACTGTCTAGCGAGCCCTCTGATGACTCGTTAACCTTCGGAACCCATGAGGGTGGCTCGCAAGCTGGGTTCTCCAGCTAGAGGAGTACGACTGCACCGCCGCCTACAAGAGCGGTTGACGTCACACTGACGCTGACTGCTTTTCGCGCCTGCCCCTCCCTGAGACCAAGCGTGACATTGACAATATCGAGCACATCACCGGCTCAGTTTTCTCCGCTTTTGCCGATATCCGCATTGAAAGAGGAACAACGAAAAGATCCAATCCTGCGGGCTCTCTTTGCGGCGGCTCAGGATCTCTCAGATGCTAAGGAGTTTTGCATGCGTGACAGATTCAGTGCAAATTTGGGTGGAACCTCAGGAAATGTTTAGACATACGTGGTACTGTGTGGGCTACAGCAGCATTATTTGTATAAAGAATGTGCAAGTGCTCAAAATACGAGGACAGAGGGCGTCCAGGTGGTACCTGTATACTGTGCGCTTACTGGCCGGTAGTCTGTATAGACTCCTGAGTCGTCAAGTGCTTTCTTCGAGTATCAAAGCTGCACCTTAAGATCGTAACCAAACAGATGCTTGCGCAGCTCGCAGAGAATGCCTGACCGTTACTTGTCTCTAATTGCGTTAACTTGACCACTTTTGACACTGAGGTTTTAAAAAGAAAGAAGGAGCTCAGCTTATGTCTTGTACAGATAGGGTTTGCATACAGAAGATTTGGCCGCGGGATTTCTGATCGAACTAAGGGCGGCTTTCAGCGCCCGACACATCGAAGCACGTTCTGAAAGCAGCATCAGCGACTGTACATCGTCACCGATCCACAGAAAGAGGAGCGCACTCTACGGCTCCAAATCCACCACTTGACTCGCTCTGCGTCCCTCTCCAGAACGAAGTAATAAAAATCTAGGGCATGTGCAGCGCTTAAGTTCGTCAACCTCGACGGAATGCAAGTCCCCTGATTAGTACGCGTTCTCTTAACAGAGCTGGTGGCGGCAGATGCTTAGAGCAGCTGGCAACGTTATGGTCAGCTCAAGCGCATGTCCCAGTCTCTCCACCTTTATAGAATGCCTTTTCCAAAGCAGACTTAAACGGAACTTCAGGTAGAAACACACATTCAGTTCGGCTTCATTCTCAGACTGGTTTGTGCTCTCCTCTGAAGCTGCCATCTCCTCGTTCTAATTTCGGGTGCTTTTTTTTATAGTCCATCAATTCCCATTCGGATTCATAGGAACTGCTGGCGCATTTTCTTCTGATTTTTTGCGACCCTATTCTGTCCTCGTTATCGAGATTGCTCTTGTTGAAGTATATATGAAAATTTTGTAGTTTATTATTTTTGTTAATATCTTCTCTCAAAAGACATTTCTCTCCATATCTAAAGTGTTGGGTCTGAGCGGCCTCTTTTGTCGTCTTATCTCTGCAGCTTAAGGAAGTATTAACGATGAAGAGAAGAGTAAGACAGTGAATTCGGGCACCTGTGCGGTGCGGAGCGCATGCAACTATAGGCTGCTGAGAACAGAAAAGCGAGATTGAAGTTCGACCACAGAAGCGCCGTTTAGAAGAATGCGGAGTGTGTAAAGAAGACGACGAGCATACGCGCAAACCGCATGGTCATCGCCTGGTGCATGCTCCTGGCTCCATTGTAAAGAAGACGACGAGTATATGCGCGACCTGCATGGTCATCGCCTGGCACACACTCTCGGCTGGACTAGCTGACCCGCTGTTGGCGTGCTCCCGTTAGGAAGCTTCTCAGAATAAACCCCACCTTACATTTGGTGCAGGTACTGGGTAACGTCCTCTCGCGCTGGAACTCCGCAACCGAACGCTACCACCTACCGCGATGCCTAACCACCAAGCCGTCCAAGTGAGCCCGGCCGCCGTCATCTGTGCAGGTTCTCTCCGCCAGCGAGATCCCGCTATCTTCAGTGGCACGGACGACGTGATGTTGAGGATTGGCTCGCATCGCATGAGTGGGTCAGCGCATACAACAACTGGGACGCGGAACCCAAACTGAACAATGTGATTTTCTATCTTACGGGCGTTGCGAATCTGTGGTATCGGAACCACGAGGCGGACATTACATCATATTCTGTTTTCAAATGAAACTTCTCAGAGGTATTCGGCCGCCCGGCAGTCAGAAAACTCCGTGCCGAACAGCGCTTGCGTGCGCGGTCACAGCAGGTTGGCGAGAACTTCACTAGTTACATCGAGGATGTCGTCGATCTGTGCGCGACCTCGTCCACCTATCTATGCTCCGCCTCCTGGTCCCGTTCGAGAGCCCGCTGCTTCTATTTCTCCGCCTGCTCATCTGCGAACCTCCTGAGGCACGCCTGATAATAATCGACCGCCTGCTCAACTGGGAATCTCCTGGCGCACGCCTGACAACCGCCCGATCTGCTACTTCTGCGGCTTGCCAGGTCATGTGGCGTGTCTTTGCCGTCGACGCATGAACATCTCACGAACACCTCCTGAAGATTCCGGTTACTGGTCCCAGCGTCAGTATCACCTCCTGCTGAGCCGCCCCTAAGCTGCCGTCTGTCTCCTGAGCGCACCACCTTCTCTGGACGCCGCCCGCCTTCTCCACGTCGGCGCTCCATCTCTACGATGCAGACGGCGTCCCTCGACCACCAAAGAGGAAAACTAGATGCCGCAGTTCCTGAGGCGAGAACTGCGCAGTCGTTGAAGTTTGAAAGGCCTTGTTTGTCTCCTGCTAATAAAATTGAAATTTTTGTAAAGGGCGAATCTGTGATGGCGCTTGTGGACACCGGTGCTGCGGTTTCTGTCATGGGTGCAGCACTTTGCTGATCTTTGAAGAAAGTGAAGACGCCCCTTTCTGGCCTGTCGTTACGAACTGCAAGTGCGCATATCATCCAGCCGTTAGCAGCGTGCACTGCTCGAGTAGTCAAAGCAGACATTCTATATTTGGTTGAGTTCATCGTTATGCCGCCATGCTCGCATTCGATCCTTGGGCTGGGACTTCCTATCGCTTCATGACGCGGTCATCGATTGTGCTCGGGCTCAAGTAGCGCTCTCCACGTTGCCGGATCCCGCGCCAGAGACTGAAATTTGCGGTGCCCCTGTTTCTGCAAAAGCTTTTGTCGCCGACAGTACCGATATTCCTGCGTGCTCTTCCGTGATTGTGCATCTCTCCTGTGCTAGTGTTCGCGATGCCAGTGTACTCTTCACGCCGTCTCCTACTCTTCTGCGTCGCCATTGCTTGCCGCTGCCTCATGCCCTCCTCACTTTCTCCACCGGACTCACCGCACTGTGGGTCTTCAACCCGTTTTCAAGCCCCTTCACTTTGCGCCGTGGAGAATGCGTCGGTGCCGTGCAGCTCTGTGTTTTCAACCATCCCGACGGTGCCACAGAATCACCGCCGGTCGCCATGGACGCTCTCAGCTCATCTACTCCTGCGTCCGCCCCATTGTTGACCGACCTATTCCTTCGCTCTATCGACGCCACTCTAGCTCCAACTCAGCGAACCCAGCTTCTTGCGCTTCTTGAGGAGTTTCGCTCGTCCTTCGATTACCACCAAAGCGGTTTGGGGCGCACGTCGACTGTCGAGCATCACATTGACACCTGCGTCCATGCCCCTCTGCGACAGCGCCCATATCGTGCTTCCGCCGCTGAACGAAGAGTTATTGAAGAGCAGGTAGACACCATGCTTCAGAGCGGCTTTATTCAGCCTTCCACCAGCCCCTGGGCCTCCCCGGTTGTCCTCGTCAAAAAGAAGGATGGCTCCGTTCGGTGTTGCGTCGATTACTGCCGCATTAATAAGATCACACGCAAAGACGTCTACCCTCTGCCTCGTATTGATGACGCCCTGGACTGTCTACAAGGCGCGGAGCTCTTTTCTTCCCTTGATTTGCGCTCTGGTTATTGGCAGGTCTCAATGGCAGCTGCAGATCGTGCCAAAACCGCGTTCGTGACCCCTGACGGCCTCTACGAGTTTACCGTCATGCCTTTCGGACTGTATAACGCTCCTGCTACTCTCGAGCGAATGATGGATACCATTTTGCGTGGCCTCAAGTGCAAGGCGTGCCTGTGCTACCTGGACGATATCGGTATCTTTTCACCTAACTTCCAAACGCATCTATCTCGCCTCCGGGACGTCTTTACATGCCTCACAAACGCAGGCCTGCAGCTAAACATAAAAAATGCACTTTTGCAGCCCGTGAATTGACAATTTTAGGTCACGTTGTGTCGAAAGGCGGTGTACGCCCTGACCCAGTGAAACTTCGTGCCGTGACTTAATTTCCTAAACCTTCCACCACTAAGGAACTTCGCAGCTTCCTAGGGCTCTGCTCTTATTTTAGGCGTTTCATTCGCAGCTTTGCCTCAGTTGCTGCCCGTTTGACTCAGCTCCTCGGCGCAAATGTCAATTTTTCGGCTTCGTCATCCGCCTGCGACGACGCCTACAACACCTTACGTCGTCTCCTCATAGCACCTCCCATCTTGCGTCACTTCGACCCAGCGGCCCCGACTGAAGTTCGCACGGATGCCAGTGGTATTGGTCTCGGTGGAGTGCTCGCTCAACGCAAATATGGATCCGACGAATATGTCTTTGCCTATGCCAGCCGCACACTTACCAAGGCTGAGTCTCACTACTCTGTGACTGAAAAAGAGTGCCTCGCCATTGTGTGGTCCTTAGTCAAGTTTCGCCCTTGCGTGTACGGCCGTCCTTTCGATGTCGTTACGGATCATCACGCCCTTAGTTGGCTTACCTATTTGAAAGTAACTTCCGGCTGCCTGGCGCGATGGGCGCTGCGTCTTCAAGAACACAACATCCGAGTCGTGTACCGGTCGGGCCGCAGACATCAGGACGCCGACGCCTTGTCTCCCTCCCCGCTTCCCGCTGAACTTGCCAGCCTCTGCGAAATCGGAGCCCCTGAGCAATCCCCCACCGTCAGTGACATGCCTTCTGAACAGCGCAAGGATCCATGGATTCGTGCTGGTCTGGACTACCTCTCCGACCCATCGGCGGTTAAACCATCCCGCGCGCTGCGCCGTCAAGCTTTCCATTTTGAGATCCGAGATAACCTGCTTTATCGCCGTAATTATCATTCTGATGGACTAAAATGGCTCCTCGTCATTCCTCGCCACCTACGGTTGTTTATCTGCTCATGTTTTCACACTGACTTGCAATGCGGTCACGCAGGCCTTTTCAAGACTTACACGCGCCTCAGCCTCCGCTACTACTGGCGTGGCATGTGCAATTTCGTTTTGAAATACGTACGCTCGTGCCTCGACTGCCAACGCCGCAAGACACCCACTACCCGTACTGCTGGCGAGTTGCAGCCGCTATCTTGTCCGCCTCGCTTTTTCGACCGCGTTGGCATTGATTTATATGGGCCCCTCCCCTATACTGCATCTGGCAAACGATGTATCATTGTTAATAATAATAATATTTGGTTTTGGGGGAAAGGAAATAGCGCAGTATCTGTCTCATATATATCTTTGGTCGCCTGAACCGCGCCGTAAGGGAAGGAATAAAGGAGGGAGTGAAAGAAGAAAGGAACAAATAGGTCCGTAGTGGAGGGCTCCGGAATAATTTTGACCAGCTGGGGATCTTTAACGTGCACTGACATCGCACAGCCCACGGGCGCGTTAGCGTTTTTCCTCCATAAAAACGCAACCGCCGCGGTCGGGCTCGAACCCGGGAACTCCGGATCAGTAGTCGAGCGCCCTAACCACTGAGCCACCGCGGCGGGTCATTGTTGCCGTCGATCATCTCACGCGGTATGCTGAAACCGCTGCCGTGTCTGCTGCCGCGGCACAGGATGTGGCATCCTTTCTTCTGCGTCGGTTCATCCATCGACACGGTGCCCCTCGAGAACACCTCAGCGAGAGAGGCCGTGTCTTCCTATCTGACGTCATCAAATCTCTGTTCCGTGAGTGCAACGTCATCCATCGGTCTTCCACCGCTTACCACCCTCAGACCAACGGCCTCACTGAACGCTTTAACAGCACTCTGGGGGACATGCTTATTCTTCCGTATATTACGTTCGCGTACAATACTGCTACGCAATCTACGACAGGATTTTCTCCTTTCTTCCTCCTTTATGGCCGCCATCCCTCCGTTCCCATTGATACTGTTCTCCCCTACCACCTTGACGCATCTGAGTGCACCAGCGTTTCTGAAGCCGCCAGGCCCGCCGAAGACTGCTGCCAGATCGCCCGGTCGCTCACGACAGCTACTTAGTCCCTTCAAAAAACGTCACGATGAAGATCAACGTCCCCAACATTTCTCGCCCGGCTCTCTTGTCTGGCTATGGACGCCTTCTAGTACTCCGGGCCTCTCCCGGAAATTGCTGGCTAAATATCAAGGGCCCTATCGTGTCCTGGAACAAATCTCCAGTCAACTATATTGTTGAGCCCCTCACGCCGCCACCCGATCTCAGACGCCGCGCCCGTGAGACTGTACATATCCAGCGCCTCAAGAGATACTACGACCCCGCTGTCTTGTCCGCCCCTTAAGTCGCCAGGATGGCTCCTCTTCTGTCTGGCGGCTATTGTAAAGAAGACGACGAGCATATGCGCAAACCGCATGATCATCGCCTGGTGCATGCTCTTGGCACCTTTGTAAAGAAGACTACGAGCATTTGCGCGAGCTATATGGTCATCGCCTTGCACACGCTCTCGGCTGGACTAGCTGACCCGCTTTTGGCCCTGCTCCCGTAAGGAAGCTTCTCAGAATAAACCCCACCTTACAAGTGCAAAAGACGCTTGTGAGCTGTGCAATGCTAGCTCACATTAGAGATTTCCAGGAGGCCAGAATTTATCCGGAGCATCCGCTATCGCAGCTGCTTTAGTTTTACAATTAGTGATGGCAATGCCCTGCCTTGTAGCGCTGGTACGGATGTTCGAAAAATCATAAAAGATGCAAAGATGAGCAGTTCGATCCATATATAACGATTGTAAGCGAAGAGACTCTACGTCCGCTATGTTTCTTCAGGCAGCCCTTAAACCTCTGGCTCTTTATATTTGAAAATTCGGCATTAAACCAAATGATCACTTCGAAAGAGACACAGCCAAGCCTTCCACCAGAAACACAGCTGTAGCATCAAGCCAATCTTTTCCCGCACAAATACGCAGAAATTTCTATTTTTCTCGAAAACTATGCTCGATTGGAACAACTACTTGCGTTAAGATTCACCTTTTTTGGTCCACTATCGGGAGAACTTATATATCTGGCTCTATGATTAGAATATACTACTTATTAGCAGAGCCATAGTGTTCTTCTTCGTTGAGTCGGGAGTGTTTCAGGCATGCGATTCCACACCATGAATTTTCTTTTGTAACTTTATTTATGTAAACGTATAAATTATTGCGCGAGATTATTTGTAGCCTCACTATTGTCGCTAATTATAAGGCACGGTTTTTGATAAACAACTCAATGTACCCTGTCCTGCTAGGACCGATTCGGTCGGCAGTATTTTTTAAAGGAACGCAATAAAACAAAATATTACGATGCTAGACTACAAGGACTAAATGAAGTGGGAAAGACATGTAATGCTGCTCTACGGCGCAGAAAATAGGCTTTCATCAAAGTAAATGGCACGCATCGCGTGAGGTGAAAAGTTAAGTTGAAAAGGAATTCACCTTCCTCACTACTAGGTCACCTGGTACTGGATCAGGCCCTGGAGCACTCTGGTTACTTATGTTCACAGCGATTTCTGTGGTATTAGTTTACTGCTATCACAGGAGAAATTGTGTTTTCGTGCGGCATAAAAGTTC
Organism: Amblyomma americanum; assembly: GCA_030143305.2. Lineage (NCBI taxonomy): Eukaryota > Metazoa > Arthropoda > Arachnida > Ixodida > Ixodidae > Amblyomma > Amblyomma americanum. Next base: position 211,793 of record JARKHS020026870.1, read on the forward strand.
ATCGCCTACAGTACACGATTACGTTTTCAAGGATGCAAAACTAAAGCCGAATTGGGTTTTAGGATAGAACTAAGGCCAGCGATCAGATGCAGCGCTTCATTTCGCAGGGCTGAATATGTTCGATATGTTCAGCAGGTGGAAAATTGGAAGACCTTTTCAGCCAGGCAAGCTAGATGAACGTCTCACCCGCCGCACCCATTTTTCGTCCGATCTTGAAGCATCACCGCCATTGTGTGCCAAAAGGGTAGACGTAATCGACGATATTTTCTTGTTATATTATTTGTTGTCTATTTTTCGTTCTTGCAGTTTTTTGTTCCACAGACATTTCGAAAACATCTCTGAAGATGACATTTCGCTTTAAATCCGCGCGCTTACGGCACATAACGATGTGCCAGAGATGCAACCCAAGCGCTGTATACGTGGAAGAAATGAAGCGAGAATCCTGCGACGTGCACTCTCAGAACAGAAAGAAGGCTGGGAAAGCCTTTCGATGAAGTATACGCTTGTCCCATATTCCACTTCTTTATCCAGAGTCGCCGCACTCCTTGCAAGTGTACGCCGTCTGCAGGAATAGATATACTCCTTTATTACGGTACTACCGAAGAAAAAAAGCTGCGCCGGAGCGAGGAATAGAACCGAGGAACTTTGGGTTGCGAGTAGAGAGGGCAACTTCTTCACTAATACTGGAACGAGAGCCCCTGGTTTTGAACATATATAAAGCTTTCTATTATGAGTTGCTTTGTGCTGCTTGCGTACGTTTCGTCAACTTCTGTCCTTTAACTTCACAGATCGCAGCCGCGTTAGTTGTGAAAGCTCAGTAAATTATGAAACAGTGCCGACAGCTGCTGCTCGCCACGGATAACTTTTTCTCGGAAACAATTGCATGGTGCACAGTATGTTGTAGCCTCACCCTTTGTGAACCAGATAACTGATGTGCTGTAGCAAAATTCTTTGCCTTAAAAACGATATAAAGCTTAACTTGAGCGCTTGTCGAACATTCGCACTGTATCAGCACTGCAATAGCAAGTATTCAGAGTGATGTTTCGCGGCGAATGTGGTCTGACAGAACGGTTTTCCTTGAACTGAAGCATCACTCTTGTCTGCGACGCGCTTTTCTCCGGAAGGTCGCTGTTTCGAAACAGATGTACCAAAATAAGAATGGCGGCTCCGGAGCGCTTAAAATACCTGGCGATTTGGCTATGTTTCGAATAAATTGTGACAGTTACAAGACAGTCACTTCTCATATGCATGTACGTAAAAGCATGCTGTCGCTGCATGGCACATATTCAGATCCTCTGCTATGGCATTTCGCTTCTTCTCTGCAGCTCAAAACGAGAGGTCCTCATTTACGTTAAGAGGAATCAAGGCGGACCTAGTTTGCATGAGATACGGGACGTAGGTGGCTATATACTTCCTCTCCATTACAAAAGTGAAAAAAAATTAACATCGCCCAGCTCCTTCTCGCCGTAGAGAGAGTGCAGTAACAGTTGTACTCTTTGCCTAAGAAGGCGCTTCACTCCTTAGGAAATTTGGAGGAGTAGAGTGCTGCTATAGAGAGTGGTGTGGCCGGTATACTTCATCAAAGAGAGTACCGGTTCTTAGAAAGTAGCAACAAAGCAGCTGATCAACATAGGAATGTAACTGGCAGAAGATCGATAAATGAGGCAGAATCTTTGCAGAATTCTGCAGAGGCAATGCATATTTAGCTCCTGAAGGCGGGTCCAACATCTGGTGTTACCGATAGATATGCGAGAGACAGTGCTACGCTTAGAACATGACGCCGAAATGGCCGGACATCATTCCTTTCGCCAGGTGTCCACACTGATGTTAAACGCTTTGTTCGTTCATGTGACGTGTGCAATCGCACAGTTTTAAAGGGAAGAGTTGGTCCTTTACCTCTGGGCAAGATGACAGCCATCGACTTACCGTTTCAAAGAGTGGCTGTCGACGTTGTGTGGCCAATCTCTCTAGTATCCGCCAAAGGCAAGAGATATGTGCTTACTCTGGTTGACGTGGCCACTCGTTATCCTGACGCTATTCGACTGAGAGCTATTGACAGTATCCAAGTGGCGGAGGGTCTTGTGGAGATGTTCCCGCGTTATCGGTTCCCGAAGGAAATTTTGAGAGACTGGGGCGTGAACTTCACATCGAAACTAATGAAGGAGGTTAACCGCCTTTTGTGAGTAAGGCAGTTACTGACAAAGGCATACCCTCTAATGTGTAATGGGCGTGTAGAGCGGTTCAACGGCACCCTCAAAAATATGATCAGTAAAATGTGCCAGGGGGAGACCTACTGATATCGGTAGACACCTCCCAGCTCTCTTGTTCGCTTACCGCGAAGTACTGAAAATGAGTATTGGTGTCTCGCCCTTCGAGACTATGCGCTGCTGAGCTCAGAGACACGAGATGGAAGTTCGACCACGGAAGCGCCGTTTAGAAGAATGCGGAATGCAAAAGTCTTTAGTGAGCTGTGCAATGCCAGCTCATATTAAAGGTTGTCAGAAGACAAGAGATTTTCCTGAACATCTGCTATCGCAGCTCATTAGTTTGACAACTATTGAAGGCGATGCCCTGCCTGGTAGCGTTGGTATTCATGTCGAAAAATTAGAAAAGATGCAAAGGTGAGCAGTTCAATTCATATATACTATAACCGGTAAAGCAAAGAAACTGTCCGTCCACTATGTTACTTCAGGCAGCTTTTTAACCTTTGGCTATATATATTGAAAAACTAGGCATTAAACTACATGATTACTTCAAAAATGACACAGACAAGCCTAGCTTCCAGACATAAATACCGTGTAGCATCAGTCCAGGTTTTTTCCGCTGAAATACGCAGAAATTTTCATTTTTCTCGAAAACTATGCGGATACAAAATTCTTGCGTAACGATCCACCTCTCGTTTCCCCAATGTCAGAAGAGCTTATATATTTGTCGCTGTGATAGGAAAATATTTCCTATTAGCAGAGCCGTAGTGTGCTTCTTTGTTTATTCCGCAATGTTCGGCGCATGTAATTCCACGCCACGTATTTTGTTTTGTAACTTTATTTATGTCAGTGTATCATTTTTTGCGTGCATTTATTTGTAACCGCACAATTGTCGCTGATTATAAGGCACAATATTTGGTAACTGAAAATACCTTGTCCTGCTTAGACCGATTCGGTCTGCAGTATTTTGTAAATAAATACAATAACCTCATATAACACGCAACTCTGCTGCAAGAGTAAAAGAAGTTGGAAAGGCGAGTAATGCAGCTCCAGTGCGCCGAACGGATGTTCTCACCAAAGTTAAAGGAAGCGTCACGTGAGGTGCCATTCTATGCCAGCAGCTAGAATTCATCTTCCTCACTACTAGAAAAGCTGGTACTGGATCAGGTGCTGGAGCACTCTTGTCACGTACTTCAGAGCGATCTCTTTGGTGTTAGTTTACTGACATCACATGGGAAACTGTTTTCGTGCGGCATAACACTTCATCACCTACAGTACACGATTACCCGAAGTGGGTTTTATGAGAGAACTAAGTCCAGCGATCGATGTCAGGGCTTCATTTTGCAGGACTGAAAATATTAGATATGTTCAACAAGTCGAAAAATAGAAGTCCTTTTCTACCAGGCAACTTATATGAACCCTTCATCCGCCTCAACCGTTTTTCGTTCATTTGTGCAACATCTACCCTATTGTCTGCCGAAATTGTAGATGTAATCGTCGAGTTTTTCTTTAATAGTTGTCTACTTTTTGTTCTTGCAATTTTTTTGCTCCACAACAATTCGAAAAGCAGCTCTGAAGCTTAAATTGCTCTTTAAATGAGCGCGCTAGCGGTACATAACGATGCGCCAGAGATGCAACCCAAGCGCTATCTACGTGGAAGAAACGAAGCGAGAATTCTGCGACAAAAGCGGAGAAGTAGAACCCAAGCAGCTGATCAACATATGAACGGCACCCGCAGAACATTGATAAATGAGGCAGAAACTTTATCCGTTTATTGTAATTCAGACAAAGCGCCGCTTTCTCTAGTCTCTACCTGATGTGTCAGCCAGTGCACATAGACTTAGTTTTCCATTTTTCCGCTCGTGTGCAGGTTAATACAAAAATATTATTATGAAATACGACTGTTATTATTCTCTGTTACGTTAATGTGAATGACTGACAAGAGGAGAATGAACGAGATGTTTTCGAATGCATGTTGTTGATGGCGTTTTTCTTATAAAACGTAAGGTTTGTTATAAAAGGAGACTTAAAATATTGACATGGCCTCAACAGATACGTCGTCAGCATTGTTTTCTTTGGTATCATGGTTTTAATGGTGTTCAGATTTAATTAAAATCGTCAATCTTGCGTAATCTCTGAGCGTCTCACTAAACGTAGGCAAACAAATAGTATCTGCTTTCGTTTTTGAATTTTCTGATGTTATTTTAATCTGTTCTCTAATGTGAATAGCGTTCAGTTTTTATGTTTCATCTTTTATAGTATTTTAATGAACTTCATAGCCCCACTTACCGCATGGAGAATATTTATGCGTCTTAAGTTGGGCGACTTTTTCAAATACGAATATATTGAAATGCTCTTTTAACCAGCATGTTATTTTAGGTTCAGGTAGAAGACCGAGCGGGTTCAGGTTAATAATCCATCGAGTTTCTTTACACAGAACATTAGCGGCACGCACTCTCGTCTCTTTACTATACAGCGTTTTTTGATAATCATGGTTCTACATGCCATATTCTCTCTACAAAATATACACTGCAGTGGAGCATCTACCATGAGAGCCGGAGGAAGGAAAGAGCAGAAGCGTTGCAAGCCCGCTTTCAGGGCAGACAGGATATCTTGTATACGGATGCCGCACAAAGCACAAACAGTTCGGGGTACATTCCGGTAGCCACTAGGGAAAACGGAGGCCCGGTAGCGTGCTACAGCACCAGACACTCGACAGTAACGGAGGCGGAAGAGTTGGCCATTGCGCTGGCTCTAACTCAACAACAGGTTAAAATTATCGTGAGTGACTCAAAATCAGCTATTAGAAACTTTGACGCGGGCTGCATTTCAGCTACAGCAGCACGAGTGCTGGCCGGCAGTCCACCACCGGCAGAACTGGTAGCGCTCATTTGGACACCCGCGCACCAAGGGTTGAGGGGAAACGAGAAAGCGCACTAACTGGCCCGAGGATTAGCTACTTTCCGGGATCCCAGTGGCGTCTTGTGCACAACCCCTTCCCCCTCGCGCGATGAGGCGCTCCTACAGTTCGAAGACGACCTTAACACGTATCAGGAAATCCTAAACCATTACAAATTAGGCCGAGCGGTACTCCCAAAATCAAGTAAGCAGCTAACCAAAAACGAAGAGGTTGAGTGGCGCAAGCTCCAAACCGGAGTATTCCCTAACCCTCAGCTTTATAGCAAGTGGCACCCTGAGATTTTCAGCCCCAGGTGCAAATGTTGCGACGGCATAGCGGACATGATCCATATGGTATGGACTTTTCCGAGCTTTGGACAACTTGACCGAACAGATAAATCCTGTGAGGCACTGCTTCACAACGAGGACGAAACTAAACAACGTGAAGTCATCCGTCTCGCCCTTGCCGCTGCTGAGATCCAAGAGTTCCCGGCCGACGGCTGAGGGGGAGGACATGGCTGGGACCGAGCTGCCCCTCGGATACCCATCATCCTTTTGACGAGTGCTAATAAATGTTATTTCTCTCTCTCTCTCTCTCTCTGCAATGGAGTAATCGTTCAAAAATAAAAGTCTTAGAAGAAGCAAGAACGTCTTCAATTACAATGCTTTTTCAGGCGCAAGACTGCGTTTCCGCAAACTGTGCTACCAAGGATGGGGAACCATCCATGTCGTTATACCGACAAGTTGTGGCCCTGCAGACGACCGCAAACTAGTGCGCAGCTTATTCCTCTCCGAAACGGTGGTGTAAGTGGCCTGAGAATTGTCTAATTTGGATTCAGCCTCTATATTCGATGCATGTGGCTATCGCGCACTTTCTCTGCGCTCTTAAACGCTTCCATCCTGCCCTAAAACTATGGCGAAGAAAGCTGGTATCATGTAGCTTTCTTTTTAGTAAGCCTGCGCGTAGCTTCTAGCTTTTTCCAATCTATATCAAGATATGTAGCGAAAGGTAACCAGACCATCATCGTTATTGCGCGCACTTTTTCTTGCCCTGTGGCTCCAAAAATCGGCTTTGTCATGTGATATGGCTTCAGTTTGAGCCTGTAAAACTGATATTATCTCTTACAGTAAGTGGGAGTCCGGTCAAAAGAGTAAGTTAATTTGCCATACAGATGGGCACGTTGGGAAGATGCATCGTGCGCCTTGATTTAGTTGGAGACAGGCACACATGCTCAGGCTAGTCAGACATTTCGTCGCAAATATTGGTGAATATCCGCCTGAAGTTTTTTTAGGTGAAAATACTTTTGGAAACGTGCGACTAACGGTATTATTTTATTTGGCAAAGTTTTAAGCTTTGAGTGCATTTAGGCATAAACCTTTAAATACCGGACAAAGCGAGAATGCAAAGCAATATTTTTTACTCGTAGCGCTCACTTCCATTATTCATAAGTCATTCTGGAATAATCTTCCTAAACGTCTGGAGTAATTCTGCGGTCCTCCATCAAACTTTTTTTAATAGCAGTAATGAAGTCTGAGATGTTTATATCTTCTTCGACTCCTAAGTTTCCGTTAACTAATTGTGCTGAATACAGAATTCAATTTTTGCGTGGAGAAAGTTACAAGTTACACCATTTCGGCAACGCTTGTACGCAGCGCTCGACGCAGGCAGCACTAGCTTGCCGACATAGATCGTCGTATTTCTTGGAGTGATATGGTTTCCTGGCGCATGTTGGGTTATCAGAAGCACAAAACACTACTATAAAATCTCGCACGATAATAAAGCTTTTATAAAGGAGGCAGGGCATTGTCTAATGATTGCGAAAGTTTCAACTAAGTGTTTTGTGAATGTGATTGAAAACCGAAATGGCATTAAATACTTTTGAATTAAGGCGAAATTCTTTCTGCCATTAGCCAGACGGTTAGAGCCACACGAAGAGACAAATGTATTCGTGTTTTGACTTCTTAAAAAAAGCTTATAAGCAAAAGCGTGCTGTCAATATATTTTCTGAGTACTCTCGGTTTAACGTCGAGTTCATGACTGTCATTCTCTTACTGACTGCGTAAAATTATAGTAACTGAACAGAGTGTAATGTGGTAGTGTAGTGCAAAAACCCTTGTTTTAAAACCAAGCAGGCCAACTGCATGTGTTGCAGCTTGTTTTCTTGATTTATAATATACAGATACAAAAATGTTTCAACGAAATGTTACAGAACATTAGCGATGTTGTTTTATTGTTATAAAGCACTTTCGTAGTTTGTAATTTTTGAATTTTTCGAAGTCTAGACGGTTTTAACGCTTCGTTAAGAGTCATTTGACTGGACTCGGAGTATAAATTTGTTTCAGAAATAGTAAAAAGGACAAATGACAGTCAGAAATAATGTTAGCCTGATGTTCTTCCTCCTACTTGACACAATATTATATCTAAAACTGCCCCTATTGAAATGCGTTACGTTTTCAGCATTGTTTGGAATTTTTTCGCTCAGAAACTATAGAAGCCAAAAAATTCTTGCAGTATTTCAGAAACTATTATACAAATATATAAAAAATACTCTGGGTGCGCAAGAATTTTTTTTACCGCGTGCGGGGATCTTAACTAGCGGTTTTGTGAATTCGCTAAAGCGACGTTTTCCGCCTCGTGTTGCAATCAGTTTCTCTTCAAAAAACATCGCCTTTCTTGTAAAACTAAGTTCTATTCTGCCGTGCTGGCATATTTGCCAGTCACATATAAAAACATAGTTGAAAACAAAGAAAGGTCGTCGTACCTCGATAGCCAATACTGAGCAATTCTGGACAAAAGATTTTTGAGCGGAAAACCCTTTAAGAACACAACGATTTCATATAATGTAAGATTTGACTATAAGAATCAATATATCCTGAGATCGCCTGACTGCTGTGTGGTATTTTTTTTATATTCACATATTTGCTATCCTCAAAAGTGTTCTACATTGGCTTTTTATGGCATGATTGCCTGCTCCGCGAATACCTCAGGTGCAGGAGGTAATCATCAGATCTTAAAAGAGCTCGAGTGGTCATTCTTAAATTCTGTCGCCGGAACCTCGCTGCTGTACTGTACGCTGTAGCCGAAACGATAAGTAGCACGGGGCCATTGAGGGACGCCTTTTCCAGGCAGTCCGCAACTTCATTGGCTGTCACACCGCTATGACCTGGTACCCATATCATGTGAAAGAGGCTCAAATGCGGAGGGATTAATGAGTGGAAGGTGTTTAGGATTGGCGAATCTACAGCGGAAGCCGAAACTCCGCTTTTAAAATTGTGGTGTAGTCGGGAAGCCGCACAGAAAAAGATCAATCTGGAAGCGGGCAATATATTCCAGTCCCTGCCTTTTCATCACATTGGGAGGAGTCGGTAGCTATCGTTAAGCTAATATGTAGGCTTCGTAAATGGTCTTCTAAAAATGCGGGGTGGTAATTGCATAGCGTTTTTCGGCGAATTGCCATCACAGACAATTTCTACAGAGTACCCACTGTTTCTTGTCAGATGGATGTTATACAAAACACCATTTAAAGGTTGAAGAAAATTTTGTGCCATAACAACCGGCGGGGTATGAAATTTAGGGCAGTGGACTCCCAAAAAGGAAGTCGGCTGGCAACAAAAAAAACAGACAAGGAGCAGTGTAAATCTGATTCATATATCCTTAGGTAAGTCTGAATGTTAGGAATTCAAATTTTGATGATAAAGGAGGAATACGGGCTTCAAGATAAAGCACGTTATTGGCCACAAATTTGGGGAGGCCAAGGCACAACCGAAGAGCTTCCCGCTCCAAAAGAACAAGCGGGTGAAATTTATAAGCAGCCGTACCAGAAAACAGCACAAATCTCAATTCTAAATTTGTTCGGACATACAAAAATATATCAGCAAAAGTGCATCTCTCCTCATTCCAGACCGAGGATTACATAATCTACGCAACATGCCCAGAGCACGAGCCGCTTTCGCTGCGACATAGTCAATGTGAGGGCCCCATGTGAGGCTGTCATCATAAAGGTCACCAAGATATTTTAATGATTTAACTTGAGGAATATTTTGTCGCTGGTAACTGAGAGACAGATGAACAGCATCTTTCATTTTAAAAATAAGTACAGAGCACTGGTTTCCATTTAAGGTGAGACGAAAGTCACACAACCAACTTTCAAGCAAATTCAGGTACGATTGCAGGTGCACATAGAGAGATAGTCCGCTTAGACTCACGTTGGAATGTTTTGATGGCTGGAAATAGAGCTCATTAGAATATTAAAGAGCAGAGGTGACAAGACTGCCCCTTGTGGAACACCTCTGAATTGATATCTTCCAGAATTCACACCACTTAGAATACAAAAAAAAAACTGCCTGTTTTCAAGGAACTCAGATATCCACGCAAGTTATTCAGAAACTGCAGAGTGTATAATCTTTGCAATAATATGTAGTATTCTACGCAGTCAGAAGCTTTGGCTACATCTAATGTCACCAATGTAGCAATGCATTTTTTGGTACCGCGCAAGACGAATGCAAATCTGAAGATCGGTGTGAGCATTCCATATAGAACATTTTTGACGGAAACCAATTTGAGGACTAAGGATAATATTACGGTCCACATACTCCGAAAAACGTAGGAGTATGGCCCTTTCAATTAACTTAACAACGTTTGATGTCAATGAATTGAGTCTAATATTATCCAGATAATAGACACCACCATTGTTTTTCGGTAAAGGGATCACTTTTGCGATTTTCCACTCAGGAGGAATCCACGCATGTTTGATTGAAAAATTAACCAGCTGCAATAAGGATGTAGGGAACTCCTCAGCGATGAACCTTAACATTTTTGATGTTACCCTATCAGGGCAAGGAGCAGCAGTTGGTAACCTCGACACTATCGAGAAAAGCGCGGAAAGGGTAATAGGGGGGACATGCTGAAACTGGTCCAGTGACGCAATAAACGCAGAGCGCAAAGAAAGTACAGATGCGAAACTCTGCTCTAACGCTTTGGTAATTGTATCCACTGTTTCTATTGCTTCTTGTGGGGTCAAAACACATGAGGGCGAATTTTCTGAAAGCGGAATCTTTTTCGTGATCATAAGAAACCGAAAAGTGCGCGAAGATTTCCTGATTTTGATAGGAAATCAAGATGCTCGGATTCATATTTCCTTTCGCTTGTGAGACTGCCTTTAAAAGTAGCCGCAATGAACTTTTAATCATGCCACTTTTTGGGCACTGATTGCGTAGGAGCTTCTTCCACGCAGCCTGTCTGCGTCTGTAATCCCGCGAGCAGTCTGCATTCCACCATCTATCTGAAGTGTTCCCTCTTGATGTACGCACCAAAAATTCGGTCTTCTTTCGGCATTGCTCAATAGCCAAGCATATGCCTTTTGCTGTATGTTCTTCAGCAGAATTAACCCCTGCAGCAAGAGTGGAGCGCAGAGGACTGAAACTGATCATAGTTTGTATATGACCTCAGCTGAGAACACGCCGGAGCTAAGCGGCAATTAACATCATAAACGATAGGTATGTGACCGCTAGATGTTCTACAATCCAAAGCCGACCAATTCAGTACAGGAACACTTGGGCTGATGAAAGTTAAATCTAACAGAGATTGAATTTGTGCGCGGAGAAATGTGGCCGAACGTGAATTCATACCTGAAAGGTTGTTATTAGTAACACAATCCCAGAGGTGCTTACCACAGAAATCTGTCTTAAAGCCCCACGACACATGATGAGAATTAAGGTCACCGGCCAAGATAATTGACTTCTGACAATCAAACAGCAAGAGATCTAGCAGCCTGGTATCCTGCACACCGCAAGGAAAATAATTATTTACTAATGATCACGAATAGCACCCTGGATTTCAAAGACTAAAGCCAATACCTCGCAGTCTATAGTAGAGGACTGAAAATTAATCTTAGCCCCGTGATAAAATTTAGAAGAAACTAGTATGAGTAAGCCTCCTTCTGATGATCTTGTCGAAATGAAGAATATTTTTGCAAATGGAAGTGTTTTTCAGATGTAGCCAAGTTTCTTGTAAAATAATTGTCTGGATTATTTGTTGAGATATAGGGTACAGGAAATCTGTTGAAGCTGAAAGCAGTGACCGAAAATTCCACTGGAGAAATCTTAGCACCCCTACGGTTGAGAAATGTGGGCAGCAGCAAGTGCCTGCCCTAAATTAGTTTCTTTCGGCTTAGAGCCAATCTGTTCCTTCCTTGATTTCGGCTGAGGATGTGAAGAAGAATGGTTAGACATTGGGGATCCGCTGCGTTTGAGGATTCGCGTATCCGAATCCACCATCTCTGCATCATGAATAGTTTGATCATTATCTCAATTAGTGGACCGAGGAAGTGGAGAAACAGCAGTTACTTGTTCTTAGGGCTGAGACTGCTCAGGCAAGGAGTGTTGGGTCATTAACGAAGGCATGGCTGACATGGCAGAAATCATTATAATTTGCATGGCCTTCGTAATCTGCGTTGCCAGAGCATTAGTAGTAGCAAATTCAGTATGTAGCAAATAAGGCAATGAACAAGCTGTTTTTCCTAAAACGTGCCTTGAAAAACTCGCCTCCCGAGATAAATCTTCTGGCATACACTAAACCTATACACCCGGTATTAGAATATGCTAACATTACATGGTTCCCGTATACAGGCACTAGCGTAGTCGCGGTGGAAAATGTGCAGCGATAAGCTGCGCGATTTATCTATAACCACAGACCTGCCAACCCGACGATACTAAATCTACTATATAGGATGCCAAGAAATACTAAAATTCGGTGAAAAATACTAAAATTATGTTTTAGTACATCAAATTTTTTTTGGCTTTGAAAACAAAGCAACTTCAACTGGTGTTTCAATACATCACGCAAACAACTTCAGAAAGATGTCTTCGAAGTGGAAGGTTGGGACAACACTGAGAATGTTGCTGCTTTTGCCTTCCTCAGAAAGTCCTTGTCGAACACCTGATTGTGACAGACTACAGACTCCTTACATTTCACAACTAACAGCTGTTCTAGGCTCTTTTCTGACATGGATGAGCGAAACTGAGTGCAAGTCTTCACTTTGCTGAACACTCTTTCACAGTCTGCGTTACTGTGTGGGAGAGTCAGAATCCCTAACATTACTTTTGAGATCTTATCATACTTAAAAGTACGGTCAATGTCCTGAATACTGGCAATAGCATGCCACTGCTCGTCTATGCGCACCTGTGTAGTTACTTGTACTGTAAGTTCATCGAGCTGAAGGCGGCTTAACTGGGCTTGGATGTCATCCAGGTCCGAGTCATCATCCTGCCCCTCAGAAACTCGCAAGAGAACTGGAAAGCGATTGATGAAGTACCTGACATCAGCAAACTTTGCTGTCACAATGCTGGAAAGCCTTGCCACTTCTGCTTTCTTCAGAATCTCTGACTTCAAGGGGAATTTCAGGATGATGTAATCGCTTACCACCACAAAAAATCTTCTTACTCTTGTAAGAAACTGTTGCTTGTCAGCAATCTTCAGCCTTTCTAAGATTTGTAGAGTTTGGCTGCCGATTACAAGGTCATCATCATCCCTCTGGTTGCCAGAAGACTTGTAATCAATATCTGTCAGCTCACAACTACTCTTAATAACAGATGGTTTCACGAACCGCAGTAAAATCTCCCTGAGCAGGCTGTTCAAAACTTCCAGAAGCACATGTACTTGGGGAGCTCCAGACTGCAAAAAGGTGTTTGCCTTTTCAAATTCTGGTATGACTGACAGCAAGAAGGCGCAGTATGCCTTGTTGACATCTGATGAAAGGAACATGAACAGTCTTTCTTGCCTATTTAAGACCTTGGCCACTTGCTGCTTCAGAGCTTGCTGCGAAGGAGCTGAGTCGATGTCCAGCCTTGGTCGCTTGTTCTGATGTGCGATTTTTTCTGTCCGCGTCGACTTCGGAGAGTCCATCTCTGAATTTCGTTGTTCACTTGGTAATTCCAAGGGTTTCTTCGATGGCTTCACTTCACTGTGAAAGAATCTGAGCAGTCGCTGCCACTGCTCAACAAGCCGTTTCAAGCTCCTACCAAGAGATAACCAACGATTGTTGACATGTTTCAGGATTTTTTTTTACTCTACATCATGCAAGCACTGAAAAGCTTTCAGTTTGTCTTTCCTTTTTGAACTCTTCTCCAGGTAGTAGTAGACATCAATCAGCACCTCGTCCACACTTACAGGAAGGCAGGCCGAACCCTTCTGAGCTGCCAAATTGATTAAATGGCAACAACATCCAAGGATGGCAATGTTTTCATGGTTTTCTTTGAAAACAGCAGCAACCCCATTCTTAGATCCGATCATCACTGGCGCGTTATCGCACGCCATGCCGACGCAGTTCCGTACAGGCACGTTGTTGGCCTTCAACGTGTCTACAACAAGTGCACCAATGTTCCGTCCAGTTGAGTCTCCCTCGAGTGTAGGCATTGCTAGCAAAGCAGTACGAACAATGCCGTCGACGAATGTGACAACATCGGGTAGAGCTTTGCATCATTGCCAGCGTCGTTGCTCCCGTCGGTAGCGACCGAAAACGGTCCGGATTGAAGACAGCTTACAACACTACTGACCTGTTGATTGGCCATTTCCTTGGCGATTGCAGCCGTTTTTTTACGAGCGCAAGCGTAGGCCACTGCCTCTTTGGAGTTCGGAAACATTTTCCTGAAGAGGTCTCCCGCATGGTCTGCAGCAGTGAATTGCACGTTGTGCTCGATGAGGAAAGCTGTGAAAAGGCATTCCGCTCGAATAGTGCCTTCGTCCACCGAAGCGCTAAAATATCCACCGAGCTTCTCGTTCGTGTCAACGATCTGCGCCGAGTCCTTGTGCTTCTTTGTTCCGAGATGCAGGAGGACGTCCCGACGACTGGCGTGCGCAATGTTCAGATCACAGCGGCATACAGTGGTGGCGGTGGTAGTGGTTTTATTAAAAAAATAATAGCAAAAAAGGAAGGAAAACATTTTTGCTAGCCGCGGCATCTGCAATCGATACTGAAGCACCTGAGCTGGGGCAGCAGACAGTGCAGAAAGCATATTTTTCACCCTTGCGAGATTTCTGAATGCACGGAAAATCCGTCGAATAACTTGGTATGAACACTTGAAAGTACTTCTTGCCGGACATCTTACAACGACACCCGCAGCAACAACGCTGCACGCCGCGGAAATCACAACGCCGCCGGCAACACAACAGGCCTAACAAGCCCGGCTATGACCACACCAAACGCACCATTTCAAACAGGCAAACACAACAGAAGAAAGAATGCCAGGAAGTTCTCTCCTTCCTGCATGAACGCGATGGTGATGGTGACGATGGCTATCCTGTTTGCGAGCCACCAAAAGTCTCAGTGTTGCCAACACAGAACCAGAATGTACGGTGTGCAGCCGCTGAACGACAAAAATAAACAAAAATCGTAAAAATAGAGCGACATTACGATACTCGTAAAAAAACGCTGGAAATCGGGCACTTGACAATAAAATCGTAAAACTTTGCAGGTATGTAACCAGTACAGGCGCACAGATTCACCTTCTGAACTTTTGCATCGCGCAGGACCTATCCGATCGAAACTGCACCGCTTGACATTCCTATACTTCTGCACAATTCATCTAAGCATAACTCTGAAGACTTCGTCAAATAAAGCCACTCCAGAATCACCCGCCGCAAACATCCTCTTAAACTTGAAGAATTTTTTGTTGCAAAAACACATTCTATTTTTCCTTTTTTCCGCGAGCAGTGCGCGAATGCAATGCCCTTGACGCTTCGATTGTAATGCAGCCGACAGTCCTCAAATTTTTGGAACTTGCCGAGCTGAGTATGCTGCCACAAAACTGACCAAATAGTCTTAAAATGTTCGTGATATATACTTTGTTCTGTATAACTAATTACCCCGGATTTGTTTGTTCTTGTCTTGATTTAAGTAGACCCATCCTTATTATTGTACAACTGCTTACTGTTCTATAATTGTTTTTGTCTGGAAGATGGGTATTTTTTGACATCCGCCCACTCCTGTAAAAACCCCGGTTGGGGTTGAAAGTATGTTGAAAATAAATATGCACTCTGTGACAGTGGACACTATCCTGTCAACCATCTTAGCCATAGAGGCTTCCACAGCAGTCACTATTGCCTGGGAGATAGACGAATCTAGTATCACTCCTCTAAGGGCTGACACACCTGCATAGCCGTGAGCTCTCTCTTAAATTTCTGATATTGCCTCGCGCCGCGAACAGCGTTTGCTGTCGGTTATGTCTAGAATTCGCAGTTCATGATCCCGAGGAGGACAAGCCATGGAATTTGCAGCGTGAGATCCACCACAAAGAAAACAGTTCTCGTTTTGATCAGAGGATTAATTTTTCTCGATGGTCATTGCCGCATTTGCAAGCGTAAGGTGGACTTGCAGCCACGTGTGCTATGGCCATGTCGCCAGCAATTTCTGGACTGCAGTGGATTACACAGAAGGGGAGCTACATGGAATATTAGGGGCCATGCTTTTATTTCTGAAGGGCAGGCGGCACTCGCAAAAGTTGCAATAACCGTTTGTGTTGGCACCCGCTTTTTATTCACCTCCCGGCTACAGCGATACACAGCAACAACACCAGCTGTTGAGAGGGTCTGAACTGGAGACAAGCAAAAGTCCACACCACGAACCAAACCTTTTGTGAAGGCCAGATGAGACGCAATGAAGCTGTTTAACGAAAGAGACCCAAAAGATGAGCAGTTCAAAAGATCTTTTACGCACGACATGTCTGGTGAATGACCAAAAATCTCGCCACGTCAAAACGGCCTTACCTCAGTGATTGCCTCATAAAGGGAAGTAGCCGCTTGCATTGCAGCTCGAACAGGCCCTCGATTGTTAATTTTGATAGAACCACCATCCTTTAGCACCAGCGCTATCTAATACTGCGGAAGCCGCAGCGTTCAATAGCTTCCAGAGGCATCTCATGAGGTGGCAGGGAAGCCGACGAGGAGGACCTCCCCCGGTCAGGAGACCACGTGGACATTACCAGAGATTTAGAAACTCACCGCGTGCGTTACCCATACAGGAAAAAAGGTGTAAAGGCACACGGAGAAAAAGAAAACAGGCCCAGCCGCCGAATAGCCAATTCCTGGTCTTCCTCTGCTTCCTCTGGCTGACCAGCTGTCCTTAGAGGTAGTTTTTTTTTTTTTTGAAGGATGTTTATTGCCTCAGGGCATAAAAACTATAAGGTGAGAGATGAGTAAGATGCTTAAATAAATAAATGAAGAAGGTGGGCTGATATGATGAAATCAAATTAACGATGATATGCACCCCGTGTCAAGGCAATATAGAAATCTGGATTGTCCGATGAGAGACCCACTGCCGCCAGGTGCCGAATTCTCGCCGGCTTCAGCGCCAGGCAGTCCCACAACAGGTGGTTGATATCCTCCTCACAATCTCTGTTCTTGAAGACTGGAGACCCGGGGCGGGGATATAAATCTTGGAAATGCGGCCACTTGCGTGTCACAGGTGGAGTTAGAGCAACCCCGACCCGTATCCTCCGAAGCGCAACCTCCTCTGCACGGGTAAGACCACGGGGGAAGGTTACCGCACACGGAGAGATTAGAGCACGTGTGCGGCGCCGGAGGTGTTCCGTTCTTGTTAAAAGGCGGGTGGTGTCATCCAGAGTGAGGACTCGAGGCAAATACGAGGTTGAGTTCGAAAGGCGGGTCGCAGAATCTGCGCGGCTTTGAGCGCTCAGGAGGTCACGTGGGACTCACTCAATACGGATTTGCTGCGGGATGCGCGGCGCTAGACGATGGGTGTCTTGGCAAATTTTTGGGGTGTGACTGACTCGTTGTAGTAGGCGTGTGACTTGAAGGGCGTCGGTGCGAATTACGATGCAGGCCGTGGGTAGCATGGGAACGGCGGCCACAGCGCAAAGTGTCTCTTGAACCGCAAGCATCTCCGCACAGAAGGAGGAAAGAGGTACTGAGAGGCGAATCCTTGACGTTTTGTTCAGAGCAGACCTGCAAGGTCAGTAAACTCCCGTTGTTGTTTCGCAGGCCTGGAAGTTTGCGTAAACGTGCATAACGATGGAGCCTTGCGGCATATTAGTCTTGCTCTGTAATTCGGTTACGAAAAGACGATCCCGCACCGGTATATGACGGCCGACGTAAGATCAGTTGGCTTGTTGTCGCTTAGCTGCACAAAACGCCAGGGATGAAGAACTGGTGGGGGCGGCTGTAGAATGGAGTGCGATGAAGCATATGCCCTGAGTGCATATGTTGTGTATGTAAGACATGACTTTAGGCGGCGAGCATCGCGTCCTTGCTGCACCAGCTCGTCTAGTGTATTCAGCTGCGCATGTTCTTGGAGCGCCACAATCGGGGTAAGGCGGGGAAGGCAAGTGATGACCCTCATTGCCTCTTGATTAACAGCTTCTAGACGATCCCATTGAGCCCTCGTCAAATGCTGGAATTGGGCTTGGTGAACGGGGCGCGGTTGCACAACCGCCCGCACCAACTGTCGTGCAACATGAGAGCGGGCTCCGCCTGTTTTAGGAGCAATGCGTCTAATCAGACCCAACGCCTGAATTGCTTGCTTTTTAGCCCGAGAAAGTCAAGCAGTACTTGTTCCTGGCTCGTGTATTGTCAAGGCCAATATTTTTACGGTCGAAATTTCTTGAATTGGAGCTCTGGATAGATGGAGACGAATTGGTGTTGCAGCCAGTTTACGGCGCCCCCAGCGGTTGACAACTGACACGAACGTGGTTTTGCTCACTGAAAGCTGCAGACCAATTGAAGAAGCAAACGTCGACGTAATATCTATGGCTGACTGTAGGCCTGCTGCTTGAGTCATCAGGTCGTTGTGAGTGCTCCATACCGTTATATCATCAGCATACAATAAGAACTTAATCTCAGAGACATGTAAGCGTCAAGAAAGAGGGATAAAAGCAATATTAAATAATGTTGGCGATAACGATTCCTAGGGAACGCCGCGAAGAAGCACAAATGATGCAACGGCCTCACCACTGAGGCGTATGGCAAAGTGTCGGCCTTCAAGGAAGGATTTAACAAAATTTCACTCTAACGGGGAAATGAAGCATGTCAAGCGATTCCAGGATGGCAGCATGACTGATATTATGGTACGTCTTTTCAACGTCCATGGCCAGTACAGTACGTACATTGTTGCTGCGAGTTGAGGGCAGAGCTGCTGACGCCAAGACACCCAGTCCATGTGCTGTTCCTTTTGGACGTACGAATGCCAATTTGGTCGAGACGGTAGGAAGCATGGTGCTTAAGCCACAACGACAGTCGTGTGGCATGCATTTTTAATGTAAGCTTGCATAATTGTGGCATAAGCGATATAGGCCGGAAATTTCCGAGGTCTATCAGCGGCTTCCCGGCTTTGGTTGGGGATCACAATGGCCGATTTCCAGGTTTCTGGTACGACGCCTTCTATCTATACTTTGTTAATGGTGGCGAGGAGTTGAATCAGTACAGCGGAACTTTTCTTGTAAACCTCGTACGGAATGGAGTCCGGACCGAGAGCCGTATTCCGACGGCCTCGTCTATTGCTGCAAGAAACTCGGGCAATGAATATGGCTTGCAATTCCCTGGGCGTCAGCTGTCGATGGGAGCTTATCGACATATGCTGGAATGGCAGCCAAGGGGGCTCCTATGACCCTTGGAGGCAACACATCATACTTGGGAAAAAACTTCCACGCTGCCTCTCTGGCGAAATCATCCGGAGCTAAGTTAGCTGCGAAGCATGCTGTGGCCGCTGCGTCGGGATGACGGAAACCGTGTTCCATTGCACGAAACGTTCGCCAGAGAGCAGCATTCGATGACTTTGTCGAGAACTGCTCACATCTTGCATGCCACTGTCGTTGCGAGATATCGCGTTCATATCTGCGAGCCTTGGTAGTAAGGTAATTCAGTTTTATCCGTGCTTGACCAGAAGTTGGGTCTCAAAAGCTGTCATCTCCGCTTGTCCTCGAGGAGCCCACAGGTTAAGCAGACCCACATCCGGCGCCGGGCGATGCACGTCCGTCCAATTGACAGCAGTAGCCTTATTCAGCGCAGTTTGTAGGCAGTCCACACGTAGTGTAGATGATTGCATAGAGAGACATTCGACGGTGGTGCGAAACGTGTCCCAACTGACCACAGAACACCTACGGCGTAATCGGTGGGCCCATGATAGATAGAGTCTGATGATGATAGGATGGTGGTTGCTACAGAAGCAGTCTGGCTTCAGGTGCCACGATGGACTCCAGGGTCCTGACCACCACGTAAAGTCCGGAGCATATGTTGGACTGCGAGCATGGCGCACAGTCCGCGTTGCTGAATCTGGATAAATCAGTAAAACAGCGCATCCGCGAATGCCTCCCGCACTCGCCTACTGCGGGGGCTCGAAGTGGGAACGCCCAGTCCGGATGAGGGGCGTTAAAGTCACCACCGACTAAAACAGGTCACGCCAGGCGCTGTCGTCGTAGAGTTAAAAACCACCCTAGAATAATGCGGAAGGGAGCTCCACCGGCGGGTCTTATATTGTATGACACGACCAGAACAGTTGCCTAGGAATGCTTCACAGCCCCTGCGACTACCTCTTGACATGAGGTGCACCGGTTTTCTAGAGAGAGAGAGAGAGCGCCCACACCTGGAGCTTGTTCTTGCCAAGCCGAGATTTGAGCTCACGCTGTTTTGTGGAGAGGCCTCTGCAGTTTCAATGGAGCACACCACCACAACGTGTACTCGCCATTTTCGATAAGGGTTCCAAGCGTTGTAGTAGACTGATGTCAGATTAGATAACTGGTATACGATAAATCGGAGGAGGGATGTGTTTGAATTGTCCTGCAGTGCTGCAGAAGACCGGGAAGAGTGCGAAAAACGCATGAGGGCCGGACGTAGTCGAAGGTGTTGCAGCGATGCCTGGCGTGGAGTGGGATTCCGCTGGTTGTCTACGACGAGCAAGCAGTTCACGGCTTTGCCGTAGGTTAGAGACCTCGGTTAAAAGGCGTGCAATTTGATCGCCAACTGCTGCCATGTCCTCACGCAGAGGTTCCATCATGCTAAGCTGTTGTGTAGCTTGAAGGCGACGGCGATCCTTGCGCACTTTATCACTGTACGACTGTAGGGCAGGGGCTACAGGTGGACTAGGCTCGGAAAGCTCCGGCCAGTCGTCTTCATCCCACTAAAGAGCCGCAAACCTGTTGGATGCCTGTATGAGTGCTCTGTTTTAATTCGGAGGCACTTGTTTACGGATCCCACGCCGAACCTTCCCAGTTGCTTTCTGTTTTGTTGGGCAAGTTGGAGAGAGGTGATCTCGTGGACGTAAGTCATGAAAAGTCCGCACCTGTAAGACGGTGTGCCTTTTGGTCGAGCCTCACCTTGCGTTGCAAAAGGGCATGATCGGCGCATGTGGCCAGGTCTGAAACAGCTGTGGCAATATACAGTACTCGGTTTGTAAGGGCGAGGCTGCAGAATACAGCCATAGTAATAAAGCCGTTCTGCTAGAGTTGGTGGGTCTTGTATTGTGACGGTGCACGAGCGCCCCTTTCCATATACCGCACTTGAATGACACAGTGTGTTGGACAGTAAAATTCACACTGGAGGGTCGTCTGGTCTTCGGCAACGTCGACGTTGTAAACAACACAGCGTTATAGGTCCCAACCTTCTACTAGGTGCACCTGGACCGGCACCGAGATCTCGCTTGTAAGCGATATGCACTTGAGCGTTCTCAGACACTCGACAGCAGCCAAATTCCGGAGCCACACAGCGATGGTATTAGATTTCGTTTTAGACGTGAAGCCACGAAAACCTCTGGTCCCAAAACACTCGTCCAGGTTCGCCTGAAGAATTCTGTTCGGAATGTGTGTCAGGCTTTTGGCTCCCTGAGCTTTAATGACCACTGTATACGGTACAGATTATGATGTCGGCTCACCCACCTGGTTGGCTTACGCTGGGCACAAACGATTGCCTTGTGAGCTGCAGTTGGCAGAAGACGAGTCCTGTGCAATGTCCCCTCATGGGCGCTTTTGAGAACTCCGGGAAGCAGGTGGCACGGATGTAGGTGCTGAAGACAGGTCCATTGGAGAGCTCTCCTCCTCACGCTGCACGGTTGAAGCCCCGTTCATCAGTGGAGGCTGGGGCAGACATTTCCGAGTTCCGCCAAGAGGGCAGCTCGCTCACGGGCTGAGGTGCATTTGGAGAAGACGGGATATGCGCTGCCACTGATGTACCGGGAGCCGGAACCATGAGCTCGGACCCAGGCTCAGTTGTCAAAAGAGGTGTTGCTGAAGCCGTGGTCACCGACGCCAACGAAGCCACCTCTGCCAGCGCGTCACCGGTGGCTCTAGGCCTAGCCCCGGAGCCCAGTCCAGCTGCTGGGATGACTGAAGGACATTTGCTAACTGCCACCCAGTCAGACGGCGCATGAGCTTTGGGAGCTTCCTCAGATGGAGCGAAGTCAGTTCTCTTGATATAAGAAACGTATTTATGCTATTGGCGAGATTTTTCACTGAAGCAATGTACAGCCACCTTAGCAGGGACACTTCGTCTTCTTCTAGAGATAGTGCGAGCACTTTATGTGCCTTCGACGTCGTCGCCGCTGTGGCTGCGACTTCATTCTCTTTCACCTCTAAATTCCCATCGTCATCGCTTGCACTGTTCGCGGGGAGCACGTCTCTGCTAGCGGGCGGGAACAAACGTCTCCCGTGAAGTCTTCCCTTACAGCCGTTCTATTCTACAGAGGGCTATTTTCAGTTTATTCGTGTCCACGGTGGCTTTTGCGGTGGAGTAGCTGAAACAGGTACTTTGATTGGGCTGGGTGGTATCCTTGGTGGTCTTCATATACCTAAAGAAAAGTATGTGAAGAATTACTTGCAAAAGTAGTAATTACCGCAGTGAGCTCTTTCTGTTCCGATTGCTTAAAGCTGAAAAAGTTTATTATGCGTTTCAATCGAAGGCAAAAGTTTTAAAGCTTCATTACATTTCAGCACATTAAGAGGAGCTGAAACAGTGTACAAAGGAACCTTTTACGTCAATCTATTTTTTGATCTAGATTATCTATGAAATGGAGAATAACTTTTTATACCGCAAGTGGTGTTACCTAATCTTAAAATTATGTTATTTAAGAGTAATGATGCGTCCCGAGAAAATGACGTGCGCGTGTAAGAGACGAGCAGTCGTAAATTGTTGAAAGTTTTCTTCGCTTGCATTTTTAATGTGACAATAAAAAACGGTTAGGGAACCATTACGGAACATTGCCTTCAGTTTTTCTTCTGCTGATGGCGGCTTCAAAAAAACTTAATTTTGTTTTAAATTTGGTCACTTGTCATGAAGCATAATTTGGTCGGTCTGTATGCTGTAGAAAGTCGTGTAGGCAATCTCATTCAGGGATATAAGACGAGCGTTCCTCATATTACTGCCTGTGAAGCTCTCAGAGGCGCCTTCCCCCTCGTAACAATGACTCGACCTTCTTGGAATAGTTATGTTTGAACATATTCTCCTTGCCCAAGTTCACAACACGTGGCGAACAGAATTGATGAAGTTCTTTTACTTTTACAAGGTTCCGGCTGTTCTCATCTGAGCTCATTTGAAGGCAGACACTACTCTGACGTAGTTAAAATTGTTTCCTGAGCGCTCGCTCAATCATAAAAAACCAAAGTTGTGCTGCTAAGACGGAAATTTATTTGTGCTGACTGATCGCCTCTAGGAGCATATATAAGCCCTATCGCAGAGAAGGGCTGTTCCAGAGCTTCCTGAAAATCACCACACTGTGAACTGCCACCGGAGATCTTTCCAGGCGTGTGTTCCGGCTTTCCCGAAGGCAAGCATAATACACAAACTGGACACGCAGGACTCGACTGCGGTTTGTAGATCTTGATTTACCATTTATTTATAAATTCTAAACATAGATAAATCGCCTCACAACATGAAAACTTCCCCATAACTGCGTACAATGGAGTATAGAGTTTTAAAAGTATAGGCGCTAATAAGACATCACGTTTCGTCAGAGGTACCTCGTCTAGCCGGAAAACTCTTATGGGCACGGAATGGTCCGTCGTAAAAGTCGGGCGCCACTCCTCGTCTGCGATTCAAACTGTGGCTTTTCTTTGAAAGTGGGGCGCGTAGGTTTCTCGGGATGTGTATTGCAGAGGTACTACTATGAAGTCCGCGGTTATGAATTGCAGCTTTTCCCGCACGCCGTGCGCTCTTCCCGAAGCCACAAACGCCTAAGTTTTGAACTGTGTTGAAAAAGTATCAAAGCCTTTCGCCACTAACAATGAGTGGCTGCGCTTTGCTTCAGAGTGTGTATCGACCTGGCCTCAATATAACTGCGTTTTATGGTATTAATCACACGCAGCTGTAAAGAAATCGGTATTGAAAGTAACGCTGACGTCAGCAAAATATATTATATGAGCACAATTGTATTATAATTCTTTTCACGTTACATGAACAGGCCGCTGTCTGATTGACTGATTAACAAAAACTGCTACGTAATCCCCGAACTTAATAGACTATATAAAGCGCAAAGTGACTTCATTCTAACTATCACAAAGATAGAAATTGACCTTTTATATACGCAACTATAAACGTACACTGGACAGCGACACAAGATTTCAGTCAGCGGACATGTAACGAAGACAAGAATGCTAAAATGGTGCTTAGCTATTCGTCAGGGCTGAGTTTACTGGTAACATCTTTTACGTATGATGACTTTGATGCACTAAAACGATCGATACTATGTGTGCAACTTGTAGTTTGGTTGCAAATATCAATTATTGGGGTTCGTGGGTTTTGGCCAGGGTTCAGGGTAGCTCTGCTGACTCGGGTGATGTAAGGTTGCCGGCGAGCTGTGTGTAGGCATGCCTTTCACCACTCCTGGAAGAGGCTCGGCAGCCTTATTCGCTAGCCTGCTGGTCGAAAGCTTGCCTTTGAAATTATTTTGGGGGAGAGAGGAAATGACGCAGTATCTGTCTCACATATCGGCGGACGCTCGGCTGCGCTGTGTGGTAAGGGATAAAGGAGGGAGTGAAAGAAGAAAGAGGTACCGTAGTGGAGGGCTCCGGGATGATTTCGACCACCTGGGGATCTTTGACCTGCACTGGCATCGGGAAGCACACGGGCGTCTTAGCGTTTCGCCTCCATCGAATGTAGTGAGCGGTTTTATCTAAAAAAATTGGCAGTGGCTTAGCTCGACTATGCCAGGATATACGTAGCGAGAGGTGCGTTTCCCTGGCTAAGCCTGTCTTTCTGAAACTCGAATGGTGTGATCAGTAACACGACGGGCGTTCGCATCCTCTTCTGTTGGTTCCCGTTGACCGACGCCTTCCATGGGCTCCATCTCAGCGGTTATGCGCCGTCTATTATGTTCGGCAGCCTGGAATCTACGTTTGGCAAGCCGTTCCTGTTTCTGTTAGGGTGTCTGCGCTGCTCTCTTCGCCTTCTTACGCTCATTCTCTCCTTGTTGAGTAGCCAACTGCCAGGCCACGACCCCAGAATCGGAAAAGTTAACCTTATCTTGTCTTCGCGCCGTTTAGCAGCGGTTGGACTCTCCTTCTCTGCATGCATGCCAAGCGTTGTGATACAGACGCCCATTACTTCTCCACCTTTTATACGCAATAGTGCGCATGCGACGTGCGGTTCGGATGATAAAGCGGCGTGCCGCGTGGCACGTCGAAGAACACCGCGCCGCTGTGGGTTCTGTCTGGTTAACATGGTATCGCGCATGCGCACAACTGCTCATACACGTGACGTCACGCTCGGCTCTGACGGTGGAGCGGGTGCGCGGCCGCGGCGACGGCGAAGCGCTCGCCACAACTTGCTCCTCTCCGGCTGCCATGGTAACAGCGCATGCGCAAAACTGACCTCTTCCATGTACCGCGAAATGCTCGGCTGGTAGCCCAGTCTACAAACTGGACACGTTTCTTGTTGTGTAAATACTTGTATATATTACTTCCCCCCTATCCTCACTTTCTGTCCCCTGAACTCTTTCATTTCATTTCTCTATTCTGCCTGCTATCCTTAATTTCCGCAGCCCCAGCTCAGTGGCTTCAGTATCGATGGCAGATGCTGGGGCTAACAAAAATCTTTTCCTCTTTCCTCACTATTATTTTAATAAAAAAAACACTACCACGAACTCATTTCAAAGAATGGTGTCGATTCAACTCCCGTGCGCTCATACCGATTGGAGACGAAATTCTGAAAATGAACAATCAGAAAACAATTCACACACAAATGAAAGGTCTAAACAGTCACTATCTCGACATCTCTGACGTGCGAACTTCCGGGAGGCGTGGCATAGTTTGTAAATAAGCAAATATTGAGTGTGTGTCGGACCTGCCCCAGTTTATTATCATCACTTCTCTGTTGGTTAAAGCCTCCATTCCTGAGCAGCTTGCAAGCACTAAAGGCATTGTACGTAAAGTGGACCCGTCATATTCATTTCAAGAAATTTTGAACGAGTTCCATTATTGCGAAGCGGGATTTATTTTTGTATACCGCTGCTCTCGCGTGATGCCTGGAGGGTGTGCTGCAGTGGAATCTGTCATAACAACTTTTGTACGGCGAACACGCCCCTCGGAGTGGAACATTTGGGTAATTGTCTACCGCGTGGACCCGTTACATCCTCGTCCCTTTCAATGCACCAACTGTTGGAGATTTGGAGAAAATGGTAGAACCTGAAAGTCGGCGACCAGATGCCGGATGTGTGGTGAAGGCCACTCTTCGGACAGCTGCACCGATGAACAACCAAGCTGTTGTCTAATCAAAAACAGTCACAGCGCCGTTGATGCCACTTGTGAAAACTGGTCACAGCAGCAAGGTTTACTGGAATTGGGCAGAAACGCTGCTCACGAGCAGACGCTTATGCACTCCTTAACATTCTTACGCTAGTATTGTGCGTTCCTCTGCCCCTGACCTCGAGGCCACATTGTCTGCCTCAATAGTGCCACCTGTTGAAAAAGCACTCTCATTTGTGGTCAAGCGCACGTTCAGCAGATTCATGCAGGCATTGATTGGTATTGTTAGAAATCAGGCTGTTTCTCAACCTCAGCCTGTAGTTCCACCAGCATCAACATCACATAAAATCATTGCAAACAGTTTCATTGCGACATCATCACCCAAGGTGCCGTCTCACGTGCCGCCTCTAGGCAGCGCCCCTGTAAGTTTGTGTCGCAACACTGCACTAATAATGACTTCTCCTGCGCAGAAGCATCGTACTTCCACTTCTCCTCCTAAGTCCTCCGTTCCCCTGGACAAGACAAAAAAGGGCCTTCTAGAGTGTCTTCCAAGTCAGATAAGCTACAAGACGCTGTTGCAGCCTCGATTCTCGAACAGGCATGATGGCGGATGTGAAGGTTCGCCAATGGTGTTGCCGCTCTATTGCATCTTCTTTTCCTGATTTAAAAATTCTTTTCTCTTATCATAACCCAGATATTGTCCTCTTGCAAGAAACAACTTGGCTCGCCCTTGTAAAGTCATATTCATTAAACAGGTTTCGTATTTTCCGAGAAGACCGCATAAATTGAAGGGGCGGCGGGTCGGCGACTTTGATTTCGTCAAAATTGTGTCACTGGGCATCAGTAACTAAAAAAGTAATGGATTCTGTTGTGAGCTTCTAGCTATCGATGTCAGTCTGCCACACTACGCTACTGTCACAGTCTCAAACGTTTATTTTCCGTCTGGAGTATGCAGAACAGAATACCTAGACAGCTTATTTGCAAACTCTAGCAGGGTAATCACTGCAGGGGACTTCAACTCACATCACGTCATCTGGGGTTCCTATACTGATTCACATGGACGTATGTTATGGGCATAGATGTCAGCAAATGATGTGCGCTGTTGCAGTTCTCGTGCCATAACCTCTATCCGCAGATGTTCGCGCTCAGTTCACGATTTGTCTTTAGAAGCAAGAGGAGTGGGTATAGGGGCATAGTCTATAATTGACTGCGGCACCACTAGTGACCACCTACCAATTACTTTCACTATATTGGTGAGCCCCCTCTGAGGTCATGATTCTGCCCGAAAATTAGTTATTCTCGCAGCCTACAAATCATCTGTGAGTGTCTCCCCTACATCTGATTCTTGTTCCTGTAGAACCGACAGGGCTCAGCGAGTGCTTCCTTGAGTTTTAAGGCTACGGAGAGCACGCAGTGCACTGTGCTATCTGCTCTTTGCAATAAATCACGATCGCAATGGTAGAATGGCGCGTGTGAGACAGCTTTCCGTTGCAGGAAAGCAGCGTGGAGGAGCCTTTTGTATAATCAGAGCCCGGCCAAATGGATCAGCTACAAATATTTCTCGACCTCGCTTAAGCGAACTATAGCAAAGGCAAAGCATGACTACAATCAAAATTTGAAAACATATTTGTGAAACCTCATATTATAGGAAGGCATTGTGCCGTTTTGTGGAACGGAACGTGAACTCCTCAGCCATGAAGTTAACCAGCTCGGTTGTGTTCTCGCCACATGAGGCGAAAGATGAGTTAGAGCGAATCGCACAAGGGCTACATCACGTTTTCCGGAGCAGCATAGAGCCCTCTGTTCGCCCCTACCCCTGCTTTGTCTATGTTGTGGTTGACAAATGAGAGTTAGCAACTACAGCTCTTTAATGCAATCCTCAGCTCCGGGTTGGGATGGTCTCACCGTTGGCATGTTGAAAATCTTAGCGCAAGAGCTCACTCAGGACTTCCTCGATCTGGTCAATACCTCATCGGAAACTGCATGGTTGCCTCACTCCTGGAAGGTGGCGAGAATAATATTGCTCATAAAAGATACAAAGAAAGGCTTCCATATGAATAATCTTCGGCCGATAGCTCTAATATCCAAATTGGTAAAGCTCATCGGGCAGAGCCGCCTATCGGCGCATGTTTAAGAAGCCAACGCATTGAGCTCTGCCCAGATTAGCTTTCGCAACGGATGCTCCATATGGACTGCCCATGTCGATTTAGAGAGCAGAGTCCGCCTGGCTATGCGCAAGAATGAAGTATCAGCATTAGTGACTCTTGAAATTGCTAAAGCATACGACAGTTTTGAATATTCGATCCTTCTGTCTATGTTGGCATTACTACACCCGCCGTTCTATATTTATGCATGGATCCGCCAATTTTTAAGAGGACGGCAGTTCTTTTGTTCTGACAGTTCCTTCACCTCAGATACGTATACTCAGACCAGAAGTGTGCCACAAGGTTCTGTAGTTTCGCCACTTCTATTCAATGTGCTGATGTGTGACATTCCCTACACCCTGGCGTGACAGTACATGTTATTGCAGATGACATGGTCGACTTTGCTTCTGCAACAAGCATTCATGCCCTATATTGTTCTCTCCAGGATTACCTTAGTGCGCTCGAGGTTTGGCTGAATTAAAGAAATTGGATATTAAATGTGTTAAAAATCCGCGTGCTATTTTTTAAAACCCACATGACTTTATTTATCTCCCTACACTATCGCTCGGACAGCATACCTCAGGTGGAATCGTTGACGTATCTAGGCGTTATTTATGATGCCAGTATCGATTGGCGGCCCCACATAAAGATTAACGTTGAGAAAGGTGAGCGTGCACTGGTTAGGCTGCTACGAATAAGTAACAGAAAATTTGGCATGTGCCGGGGCAAACTTCTACTTCTTTAAATGCCTATGTCAAACCCATTTTGTAATTTGGCTGCATACTCTTTTGTCGCTCACCTAAATGTATGTTTCACCCGTTGCTGCTGTTAGAAAGGCGCGCACTGCGCCTTTTCCTAGGTCTTCCTTAATCAGTTTCCACCGCAGTTCTGTACCTGGAGGCTCGTATTGCCGACCTTAACTCTCGTTTTCACATTTTAACTGTCAGTACATTTAGCGGTAATTTTAGTCGGCTCCTCGTGAGGTACACCTACCTTCGTCTCTCACCCAGCCCTCTTTCTCACTCCTTATTGGCCAAGGTTCCGCCTCCCTCAAGTGTTTTTACTCAGAACCTTTTATCGAACATCGATGTGGATCTCAATTCTGTATGCATATTTGGTTGGGCAACATCCCCTATTGATATTGCTTTTGATTTTATTTTCCCACCTAATGCGAAGCATCTGCCTGCAAGGATATTAACTTGACTCCTCTTTGATCACATTGCACATTTCTCGCACCATACTGTGATTGCTACAGATGCGTCTGGGACCGGTCAGAAGGCAGCAGTTGGTATTTTTTCGAAGTCTCTCTCGTCGAGCTTTTCGGTTAGAGTCCTGGATTACAAAACCATATTTCTAGCAGAGTTTAAGGCTCTTGGGCTGGCTTCTTTGAAAATGCCCACAAGCATTTCATAGGTGATATTCTTTTCAGAATGTCTCTCTGTTTTGTTGGCGCTGCAGTCCGTACGAAACGCTTCTTTGAGACGCTGACTAAAGTTCTTTATTACTGGATGGGTGAAAGAGGTGCGCTTCCTTTAGACAACCGGTAACTGCGCTATTTTACAAAATGAAGCAGCAGACTTTTTCGCAAAATTAGCTCTAAATGCACCTGTTGACTGTAGCGTCCCTTAATCTTGTTCTTTTCGAAATGACTTGATTTCAGCGTTTTCAGTTTATAAGCGCCTCGTTCAACAATCTCTTACTCTCTACTGTTGACTACCAGCATCTGATGTTCCCATAGAAGGCTCGTGCGTGTAATACGCGGCAGTGTGAGGTAGCGATGACACTTATAAATATTCTGAACTACCTGCTCTACTGACTCCGCACATACGTTGGTCTAAATGGAGACCAGCAGTTCTGTAAATAAATAACAAACTGATCTTCCAGAATTCTTCATTCAAGTTTATTCTCTGCACATAGAGGTATGGCGGGTCTTCTGGAGTGTCTCCCTCGGTCCAGATGAAAAGTTCGCACCTTTTATGGCCCGTAACTGACATCTGGCTTTGAAGTTAGTAAAAATAGGCATATTCTCGCTGCAGCTCCACACCTTCTCAGTTAGCCTGCAGCAAAAGCTTTTGGCTAGGCAGGCTTCTTCGCATGCCATACCTTTTTTGGAGAAGAGGCGTTTAACCTCAAGTAGGCCTTCTTCTCCATCAAAACAACAATCCTGTCTGGTGAAGCAGATATAGAGGAGTACTGGTTATGGATATGAAGGCCAGTATCCTGCACTGCTACACTCATATCTTTAGTGTGCAGTAGCTTTACATAGGCCTCTACAGCATCTGCCTAGTGCTCTCTGCCATATGCAATCACTTCAGATGTGGCTCTATTACATGGGTAGAGAAATCTCTTTAGCAGTCCATCGGGCTTGGTACAACGGAAGACCCTTTTAAAGAGCGACGCTGTTAGCCAGAAACCCCGGGCTGCATGCAACTGCTTTTTGGCTGCTTGGCCGACTGTTTCTCGGTATATCCAATCTCTCTCTTCTCGGCTTAGATGCTTGAGTGTCTGCATATAAGACTGTACCTCAGTTGCTGAAGGCTCGCTCCAGAGAACGTCGCTGTCGTCTATAGCCTTTTTGTTGCATGGTGGCCTTGTCTTGGCTTCGCCGGTAGGACACAAGTACCGGACCGCTTGCAGGTCGGGACATGCGGATGCTAGATTTTTATAAGTGACTCAGTGTTGTGGGGACTAGGGAGTGGTGTAATGGAGCAAATGTCACAATTGCGCTTCCTCTTCCCACGTGGAGGCTTGTTGATAGAGCACTTTTGGAATTATTTCGACCAAAG